>WBMV01001906.1:92619-262531 GCA_013396655.1 Campylorhamphus procurvoides
CTGTGCCAGTGCTCTGCCACCCTCAATACACAGAAGTTCTATGTCGTGTTGAGCTGGAGCTTCCCGTGTTTTAGTTACGGCCACTGCCCCTTGTCCTGCACTGGGCACCACGGCAGGGAGCGCGGCACTCCGCCCTCGGCTTGTCCACACCGAACAGGCCCAGCTCCCACCACCTCTCCTGCTCAGAGCGGCTCCATCGCGCTCTGCCCTGCAGGCTCC
Source organism: Campylorhamphus procurvoides (assembly GCA_013396655.1). NCBI lineage: Eukaryota > Metazoa > Chordata > Aves > Passeriformes > Dendrocolaptidae > Campylorhamphus > Campylorhamphus procurvoides. Next base: position 92,839 of record WBMV01001906.1, read on the forward strand.
GCACCGACAGCGCCACACGAGCCTCACACTCCCCTCCCCGCCGCTACCTGCGGGGCCGCCGCCATGTCCGCCCGCCCGGCTGCGGCCACCGAGGGGCGGGGAGAGCGCGGGCTCCTCCCCGGCCCTGCCCTCAGAGCCAGGGGGGACCCTGAGAGCCAGGGATGTCAGCTCAGAGCCAGGGTTGTACCCTCAGAGCCACGGGGGACCCTCAGCTCTGAGCCATGGGGGGACCCTCAGAGCCAGGGCTGTTACCTCAGAGCCACGGGGGACCCTCAGAGCCACGGCTGTGCCCTTAGAGCCACGGCTGTCACCTCAGAGACAAGGGGGACCCTCGGAGACACGGGGGTCTCCTTAGAGACACGGTTGTCACCTCAGAGCCACGGAGGACCTTCAGAGTCACGACTGTGCCCTCAGAGCCAGAGCTCTGCCCTCAGAGCCAGGGCTGTCACCTCAGAGCCACGGGGGGACCTTCAGGGTCACGGCTGTGCCCTCAGAGCCAGGGCCGGGACCGTCCCGCAGCCAGTGCCCCTCCCAATGTATCCCTCGCCTCCCATGCCCGTCAGTAGGTCTGGCATCGCCTGCCTGACACAGACAGCGCCGCGCAGACACCCCCGAACAAGGCTGAGTGAAAGGAAGGCTCCTTTGGCCGAGCCGCACACCTGAATGCAGTGCCTGCAGGTGTCAATGGGCACACCCGGGGACCAAGTGAGGGGTGGCACAGCCTTACTGCAACCAATTTACATGCTCAGATTTTACCGACAATAGTCTACCAACTACAGTCAATGGAAGAAGGCTGGGAGACTGAACTGCATTTTCATTACACTCCACATCAGTATTCCTTGTTTCTCCTCTTTGTCCTATCCTTTTTCATATTTTTCTTTAAACTTAGAAGACTAATGAACTGAACTATGCTGAAACATTTTCTGTGGGCTTTGTGTTGCATGTAGCAGCAATTCAGAGTAATAGCACTTACCTGCGAGATCAAATAACATGCAAGCATTTGGTGGGTGAACAGGAATTAGAACAAAGAAAGCGCTAACTTATTTTGCAAAGTTTATTGATGTGCTGAGGGAGCTGGTATGACAAAACAATTTCTTTGCAGTGCTCCACATAAAGCAAGGGCCTCCTGGGACTTCTGCAGCTGTTTCAAGGTCTGCTGCTGCTTCTGAGCAGTTTGCCACTTTTCTAAAGATTGTCATCATCAGTTTCTTAAAATGTGCAAACCACTACGTACAGTACCTGTGTCTTAGCTGGGTCACCAGAGACAAGAACATGCCCATTACGCACTAAGATTCTGATTTATAGTCTGAGATTCAACACAGCCATAGCTCCTCTTCCTTCTCAAACACCCTGACCCTCACTGACACGTGTACACCAATCCCGCTTCCAAAAGCAGTCAGAAATCTGTTTGAATGAGGTTCAGAGAGCCGAATCCTGCAGTGTTTTGTAGAATTATTCATAGTATTTTAAAGAAATAGAGCCCACACTGTGAATTTTAAAGAAATAGAGCCCACACTGTGAATCCCTACAATTTGTGCTGTGCTCTGTAGCTGACAGCTGTACAGCTGTATTACTGCCCCTTTTACTGTGTATATAAATCTAAGCAAATAAGAACAGCATTCAGAAATGCAAGCACTGCACATAGTAAGGTGTTAAAACTGGAGAATTAGGTGTGATATTTGGATGCAATATAACATTGTGTACATTTATTCTGATGTTACCTAGTTGGTAACACGTAGATTCTGGACTTAACTCTGCATTCCTCTGGTACTGAAAATTCCCACTGACTTCCATGAACATTTTCAATGCAAAGACGTGGAGCCTCAAAGCCCTTAGAAGGATCTAATTCCATTTCTCTTACTCAATATTGAAGGACAGAATTCTCTCTTACACAATACCTGCACTGAGCAGGTGATTGAAGCTGAGAACTGATTGAAGCTCAACCCATATTTCCAGTAGTGAGCTCCTAAAATTCCTACTTTTCAATTTCGATTTTTAGATAGTCAGAAGGCTTAGATAGTAAAAAAAAAAAAAAAAGAGGAAAAAATACACACAAAAGAAAGGATTCAATAGTGACATTAAACCATTACTTCTAATTTCATGTGGATACTTCATGTTTACAAACCCCACATTTGCACGGGCATGCAAGTATTTAAGGTGGCTTTTTGATTTCCTTCAAATGCAAAAGCTTCTAAGCACAAACAGAAATAGTAGTCTTAAAACACTGACCTAGTCCTTTCCTACTACAGGTAACCACCGTAGATTTCCTATGATTTCTAATGGTCACAGACACTCCAGGTTAGAGGAGAGGAACATCAGAGCTCCTTCTCCACTGGTGTAGCTGTGTTAGATGCAAAGGTTCCCTGAAAGTGTCTGTTCCAGCATGTGTAATTTAAACAGAATATATTTGAAAATCTGTCTTTACACAGTATTACACAGTAAGTGCTCTTCTCCTGAGCAAGCAAGCAGAGTTCAGGTTTGGGAGATTTTTTGCCAAGGCTGGTATCATCCAGTGCATGAGGATCTTGAAGGGAACACTTCCTTTTTCTTCTTTCTGTCTTTAATTAAAGCTTTTCAGCTCATGGTGCCTGTACAAGACCACTAATACCCAGCCCTGGCAGGGGCTGAGCAAAGTGCTGCTGGTTCTCAAGTTTCATCAAGTCCTCATTTTCATTTTGCTAATGATGCACTGACACATCATGAACGCAGCAATTCTAAGCTGCTCCCTGCACAATGAACTACACACCACTGTCTTTCTAGAAATACATTCCTCTTCCTCACAATATCACGTCTTTGGGGCGGGCGCAGGTTCACCTGCATCACACAAGGCCATGTCAGAAGGGCAATAAAGGTCACAGCTGCAAGTAAAGCTTTGCAGGGCTTTGATGGTGCAGGCCACGTGCAATTGGAACAAAAACAGCAGCTGCAAGTGCTCCAAAATATTCCACTGAGTCCTCCAAAGTTTTAATAACCAAGGTGATTTTGTTACGCATTTGCAGAGGCCCTTGCATTTCAGGAGTAAATGAAATCTATGAATTCAAGACAAGGAATGAATTTTCAGAAGCCTTCTAGTACACAGGCAAGTTTTTGTAAACTCCAGGCCTAAGCACACATCCTCCTATTGACAGAGATCCTATGAAAACATTCAATTGCAAACACATTTCCATTCACTTTTAGTTAAGCATCACCAAGCACAGTAATTAGACATAGGCAAATTCAGGATGAAAAGCAGATGGGAATTCCTAGTGGAGCCTTGCATGTTACATCAACATCAGATGGACATAGAGCTCCTCAGCTGCCAGCCCTCACAACAACAAATTGCTCATACTTGTGCCCTGTGGGACAAGGATCAAGGAAACACAGGTACACAGGGAGGTCTTGCACGCACAGTATTTGGGTTTGACCCTCTTAGTAACAAATGGGTAATTTGTGAAAGCAACAGGACATTAGTGCTACATGGCTCTTCATAGGGAGCCCTGCACTGTTGTACATAGATGCATTAACATAGGAATTAATCATCCCCTCCTGGCTTCTTTATAACATTCTTTGCAGATACTCTATCCAGGGAGCAGCATTCCCTCTAGGTAACACTCTTCTGTTTTACATATATATACATCTTCAGAAAAAAAAAATCCTGGGCGTGATTAGGTACTAGAAAAGAAACACATAAATCCCAGCTTGTCAGAGAAACTTGCTGTTAAAACAAAAAGATAATTCTGCCCTTTCTCAGGCAGTATCCAATTTCAATAAGATACAAGAGGATAACTGCTTTGGTGTGTCAGCAGCAGGATGGACAGAGTCCTGAGTTATTTAGGGAGAGATGCTGCTTCTTTCTGCTCACTGTTCTTCAACGCAATCTAGCTCAGTATCTCTCTCTGTCTATTTAATTAATAGGTAGGCAAAATTTCCATGTGATTTGACAGTGATTGTGAGAGACCTGTAATGTTAGTACTTGGCCCAGCAATAAGAAAGTACAAGTTAAATTTAGCAAATCATAACTTTTCAATTATTCAAAACAATACGCGCATAGAGAAATGAAAGTAGTAAAGCATGTATTCTATCAATGATTCCATTATCCTCTCCCCATAAAGAGAAATGGCTCAATGGAGGATAAAAGCAAATTTTAGATTGATTCTATTCTTGATCATAGCCAAAAGACTGCTATATCTAGTGCCAAGAAATTGGATCGAGGTTCATAGAAATCCCAAAAATTAGATAGAAAAGACTTAAAAGGACATGTAGTCTGTCTCCAGGGGACCTGTACTTTTTCTTGCCAACAAGAACTTCAAGCAGAAATATGAATTTATTTAACCCAGTAGTTCAAGACGGTTCCTTCCTACGTATTACATTGTAGGAATAATGTAAATGTGCATATAACATCACAGTATACTTTAAGTATGAACGAAGAAAGCTTGGGATTTTCTCCACTCTAAGTACCTTTTAGCACAAGAACCAAAACCACAAGACCTGATGCATTAGATAAAGCAATGTGGTAATTTGGAATGCAGCTATTTCAAACTTTCTACCTTCAAGGCCACCAATTGCTAAAACAAACCCCAAAAATTCTGTAGATCTCAAGGACTCCTCAAAGTCATCATTCAAACCAGAACAATCCACTGAGATCTCCCAAATTCAACACAAGAGACAAAAAGAACACTGCTGATTGTTGAGTAATTCTAAGCCCTCTAATTCTTATACAGCCACGATCACTGTGACAGTGGACAAACAATTTAGGATAAGCTTAGTGTAGGGTTTTGAGTGTGCTGAGAGCGCAAAGCAGAGCATTGTTGGAGAGCACTGCTGGAGAGCAGAATTCTTCAGGGGGACAAGCTGTGCAGTACAGAACCTATCAATTAAGGTAGTAAGGAAAATAATCAGAAGAAATAAGCCAAATTAAACAAATTATAATGGCAAGCAGAGATAATATTTGTTAAATACAATATTACATATACTTCTATTCTCTATAAAATATGTATTCTATATTAAACATATACATAAGGGTTTTTTTTATGTACTACATATGTATATATTCTCTCTTCAGACTACCATTACAGGTCAGGCTCTCATCTACTCTCTATCTTTCCTAAGGATATAAACTACTTTTAATCTTGACAAGTTTGCATAAACTGGAGTATATTTTTTGCCATGTAACAGATGAGATATTAATCTTTTGGGCAACCTGTCTTCAAATGTCATTTTGATAGACAAAACTTGACTTTTGGATTTGAACTATTGTTTCATTCTGTTGGCAGACCAAAGAAGATAGAAAGACACAACTGTGCAAAGTATTACATCTCAATAACATAGCAAAGCCTGTGGAAAAAAAATAAAATTCACTGATTCCATTGTCCTTGCCCTTTTGCCCCCAAATGGGAACATCATTTCTTTCAGAGATTTCATATTCTACTTCTTTCATGTCTTTGTTGTGAAGCTCTATTGATTTTTTGCCACCTTCTCCATATGATGTTAAGCAGCTTTTAGAATAACATATAACAATTTAGGGCAGCAAGTGAAAAAAATACATCCAGCTGAAATTACAGGAGGATTTTCAAAAGAGAGGCTATAGTTACCCAAGACACAAGTCATCTTGTATACTGGAGCTTACCAAACCATCTTTTGAAAAAAAATGCCCTGTGACTTTTATGCCAGCCTGGATCTGTGTGCAGCTTTAAGCTGCTTCCAGTTTAAATTGACTGTGTTTTGTCTTTGTATATTTGTGAATAGTTTGCTTGTTGGGCCACACAAACAGCTTCCAAGATGCCTCGATATTTCTTTACTTATTTAATACTGACTGGCAAGCCTGAATTAATGGGACATGACATCATTTTTAAGTGATGTCTTGGAGTAGGATGCCAACTATAGCAGCAACACCTGGAGAGTCAGTACAGCAAATGTATCTCCACTTTACAGAGTGAGGTCTATTGAAGAGAGTGAAATTTGTCACTCTGCAGTCTAGCAAAACATTCTAAGTGTCCCTGCCATCTAAACCACATAACCAGTTGGGTTAGGGGTCACATGTATCTTCCCTTTGTGTACTTGGAATCGCTGAGTACAAATCCCAGTGAGTGGATGAGCACATGTCCATGCAGTCTCCTTAAATATCTAAGCATAAAGGTTATTCTGTGATCACTGGGCAATAGGGCTAAAATTACAATGAAGCTGTTTGTTATTGCCCTTCCCCTTTTCTTCCCTGACTCATTTGAGGTTATGGACTCATCTTGGCAGAGTACATTAAAATAAAAGGGTATATAACTCAGTAATCAGTCCTGGGAGCACTTTCCTTCCTGGATTCTGAATTTGAAATATCTGCTGTGCAAGCATATGTTTATAGAGAGCTGCAAGGAGGAGTTAATGTCCATATTCACTCCAAAAAGATTATGTAGTTGCATGTAAAAAATGAATTTGCAGAGCTCTAGAGAGCTTAAGTATATTACTTCTAGTAAAAATAAAACTCATTGAGCAGAGGACTCGAGGCCAGCACATATATTTGTGCTAAGAATACCACTTTAACTGCACATGAGCTCTGTGTGTGATGTCATACAGAACATTCATGCGTTTCTCCTAGAACAGGGGTCAAATGCTTCCATAAGATATTTATTAATTTATTGATTTATATGAGGCAGAATTAGCCTTTTGTAGAGTGGAAGCCTGATTAATCCATCCTCAAGTTCTTCAGTGTCTTGGACCTCAAAATGCAAAGGAATAGAAAGATGGGACAACGCTCCCATATAGTCTGCTGCTAGTTGTGCCTGTTGAGTTATGGACAACACTGGTATGTTTTAGTCCACAGAGAGCAGAGTTACCCACATACTTATCTGAGGAAATTTAGAAGCAGAATGAAAACCTCAGTGCACTGTTTGACAATGTTCCTTGAACTGGAGCTTACGCTTTTCTCATTTACTTGAAATTTGAAAGAAGATGATAGAAGTTAATGGAGTTTCATTGTGGTAAAGCAACATGAAATGAATCATCCTCCTTGTTTTAACATCTGGGAACGCACAGTCTTCCTCTTCCTCGCAAATGAAACATACGAGATTCTGCTCAATTTCAATGCTGTCTGGCATCTGTGCCTATACTGCCAGGGACATTCAGAACCATTTACATTAACAGCAAATATTATTTTTACTCTAAGGAAGGGAACATATCCTTATTGATATTCAGCAAGTGGTGCGTTGTTGCAACCAAGATATAATTTACTCACTTGTCTGACTGGATTACATTACTCCATGCATTTTGTAGTTTCATCTGTGAAAAATCGAACTTTAGTTCTACTGCTGTCATTTCCCATAATTCTTTTAAAACAATCTGTGGCACCAGGAGGAAAAATAGCTCAAATAGAAACTGCTTCTGGGGATGGCATTTGAAAGCACATTATTTAGAGTTAATGAATTAGAGTAAGAAGTTTGTCATATTCTTTACATGAGCTGTGAGTCAGGCTTTGTATACAAGTATTTCTTCCATTTGTGTACTTTGTAAAGGCCACGACTTCCTTTGTTCCCTGGGAACCCTGCAGCGAGAGCATTTGTCTTCAGAAGCACACGGCTTTGTTAAGCTGCATGAGTACGGTTTGCAGGTGTTCTCCTCAACCTTTCAGCGTGCTCAGGACCAGCGATGTGCCCGCCCGCTGTCATCGCTGGTCGGGGCTGCCTTGGCTCGGGGCCGCAGCCTCCTGAGCAGGACAGCAGCTCAGCAGCCCAAGGCAAATCCAGAGGAGTTCAGCCAATGCAAGGAGGGGAAGACTGAGCCATTACTTAGTTAAAAAATTATCAGTTAGAACTTGACTGCAGTAAAAAGGAGAAGTCCCCAAAATGGAGGATCAGGGATGCTCTTTTAACTGTGATTTCTGCCTCTTTTCCTTCCTCTGATGTAAATTTTGAAACTCCCTTTGATGAAAAGAAGATCAAACTCCAAAACCATATTTAGCTTCAAAAGATGATTATAGGCTCTCCTACACAAAACTGACTTAAAGATTTATCTCCTGGGTTTATCAGACACAATCTAATTTTTCTTCCACCTCTTGCTTTTACACTACCGCATGGATCATGTGTTCCTTCTTGGTAACTACCTTTTGCATGTTACCCAAGCCAGACATTACTCTTGATAAATGACTATTTAAATTTTAACTGCCTTGGCTACATTTTAAAGTATAAACTGTAACTGGATGTTTTATATACATACCAGAGAAATATTTTTTTTCCTCACAGCCACAGTGAAAAGTTTTGTTGAAAATATAAAGAAATTGAATGCAATCCAAATAAAGCATTTTTTAAGTTGAACTCAACCATGTAAATTTTTGATGCCAAATGAGAATTAAAAATCAGAGGCTGCAAATAGGGGATTATAATGGAAACCATTTTTCCAGTCCTACCTACACCTTTTGCTGCTATTCGTGCATCCCATTATCACTCATGTAATAACAATAGAGTAATCGTAATTATTCCTGTAATAAAGAAAATCCTATATGATTTCATCTGATGGTAAAATGTAAATCATTATACTAAATAGATACTGTTTGTCTGCTTACAGAAAAAAGTGGACTCAATCTTCTTTCTCCCCACCCTATATAATTAAAAAAAAAATCAGAAACCAATTTTTAGCCAAGCATTCATCAGAGTCTGTATTGTTAACAGGTGTTGTGTATTACATTTCCCATGCACACAGTGTTGGAATGTAAAACTGTAATACTGCTCGTAGGAACAAGTAGCATAATTAAAATTCTTTGTGAGTTTGATTTACTGGGTATTTTCTTCCTTTAAAATAACTACATTGTAAACAAGAGCCAATTTCTTAGATTTGATCTATGGGTTGTACAGCTTATACTTCAGGTTCAAAATGGTGATTTGGACAATAATACATAACAGCTGAATAGTTATTTATAATGGCACAGCACCTGTGGCAGATTGTCAGCTGAAAAGGCAAATCTAAATGCTTTCAAATTCTCTTGTGTATTATAATAGCAGTAGTAGTGGCCACTATAGATACAATAGTTAGGCACGTAATGTAACTTTTGTTTCTGATTGCTTGCCATTTTCTCAATTTTATTTCTTTAAGACTGAAAATGTTCATACTTAGTGTCAGTCCATATGCATTTTAAAAAGTTCAGGCACAATTTAGCTTTTGGTTAATTATGGGGGTGTGTCAATGGAATTAAATATTAAACAGAACATCAAACTCCTTTCTCATAATTTTAAGATTGTCCATGTTTCCTGGACTGTGGCACATGCATAATTAACACAACTTTGGCATTTTTTTCATCTTGATTAATGCTGCTGAGCACTCTGGAAAAATTGGATCTGAAATTTTACAGCTATAAAGACATTGTTCTTACCTCAATACGGACCAAGATTTTCCTATGAGCCTTTTAGCAGCAGCTCCCATTTAAAATTCTGAACTTGTGCATATGCAGTTTCCTTTTAAATTTGGTTCCCTCCTGGACTCAAACCAGCATTGATCATTTGTGTGATGATGTGATAATTCTGCAGTGATCTGAAACACATGTAAGGAAGAAATGTAATAGCTTGTTGTAGCAGACCCAGGCCCATACACAAACTGTCAGAGCACTGATGTAACCTCCACCCACAACATAAAGTCCATTTAGATGCACAGTCCACCAAGGAATGTTCAGATTTCCACCAGAAGGAACAGCTGGTAAGTGAATGTGCAAGGACCATTCCCAAAAGGCAAGAACTCTAAACCCATTAGAATTTTCCAGGCAAGACAGAATGGTAACTTCTCTTGTCTATTAAACATCTACAGAAATACCTATTTACCTTCTGAGTGTTGGGAGGCATGAGATGGGCAACGTGTTTTGCGATCTTTAGCTGCAAGGTGACAGGCAGTCTGAGTACAATGGTACATTTCTACCAGAACACCCAAAGTCATATTAGCGTCCAGAAACAATAAAAACAATAAACAGAAGTAGCATCTGTCTCCAGATGAAAGAAAAAATAGTTTCCAAGGAGCTAATTGCTTTAGAATACAAACAATAGAAAAAGAAAAGAAATAAGTGAGTGGCCTGTAACAGAGATAGCTGTAAGGTAGAAACAATCCATTTGCTCTGGGGTGATGAGATGATGCCATTGCCAATTATGGGGAGTACTTTGTTTTATAACATCCATCTAGTCACTGTATGGCCTGTTTTAGTGTACACCTCAAAATCATATTTGGAGTGCTTCCACTGGAGCCAAGGGAGTTACTGAAGGAATGAGCTTGGCCAGTGAAGTAATTCACATGCAATAGAAATAGTTACACAAACTTAGTCAGAAAAGAGTAATAGAGAGATGCTCATTCATGCTATAAATCTTCTTGGCTTTGTGCTAATGTTACTTATCCGCTTGAGATAGGGAGGACATTATATAATGTATGCATACTGTGCAATATGGGATAGAGATTTGTAATGTAAACTGGCCATTAGTAATGCGAAGCAACTTATTTTCATCTGCTAGATCATTACTGCAAATTTTTCTCCTTAGTTTGGACATGTTATAAATCTTCATGAAGTCCACATTTGTTCTCTTTATCTTTTACTTCCATTTGATTCACTCTACTTCAAACGTATGTAAACACCCTGTAAGACCAGCAAGGTTCATGTAATTGCAATAGGGCAGCACTCTCAGCAAAGTTGATGCCCCACGTCTCAGTCTGCCTGCCTAGCTGTGAGATCTGACATTCCCTGGGCATCCCCCACTGCACAGTGCCTGTACCACCACAAGACACAAAGAATTTAAAGGCGTTAAAGCACAGTTTGAGAAAGCCCAGCAGAGCTGTGGCTGCAGCACAGTGGTCCTATGGCCACCCAGGAGCAGAGTGCCAGGGAACAAGGTCTTACAGCTCCTCCAGCATCCCCGTCCCCAGTGTCCCTCTAGAGTGCACTGGCAGCAACACATGATACAGCAGCTTTTGGCCGTTTGGAGGACAGCTGACTCAGGGCTGACTCACATCCCGGCCAGCCTCCCATCCTTCAGCTGCATGAACACTTCTTGGCATCTCTTCTGGAAATGTAACAGCCAACCATCACTGACACTACACTCGGCCCTGTGCCAGCTGACGACACCAGACCACACGTGACCACTTCCACCAGCTCCCAGAACTGACATCTCAAACTAGTTGCCACATGGTCAGTTTGGTTCACCTGGATTTATTTCATATGGTCACAGTATTTCACATACTCTCTATTTGCCAATAAAGAAAAGGCTTATTTATTATGCTAGGGTTATTTGCATACTCTATATTATTCCAACAACATAAGAAAGCAACATTGAAAGAAATACTTGCCCTTTCCTAGGACACCTGTCCTGTTCCACTTCCCACTGATGATCTACGGACACAGCCACAACCACTGACAACTCTTCCACACTATTACAGTTTCTCTATAGTTTAATGCTCTCTTTATGCGGAGGTTTCTTTAGCCTCTGTCCTCAAACATTCAAAGCAGGTGCATAAGACCAAGCTGGCTGCTGCACTTGGCTCTCCAGCTGACTTGGATGCACATCATTTTAAGGTCCAGTGATGTCTGAGGTTAGTGTCTCATCATCATCCACAGATCTTAAAGCATAATTTTACTGAGTACTCAAAGAGGAACTTACTGGTGAGCCTCAAGACAGGTGACATTTGTATATCATTGGTGTAATGAAAGCTGGAACAAAATCAGTTCAATGCACACAGGTTGGTTATGGCAGAATAATCTCAAAAATTAAAATAAGGACTTTCATTTCCAGCTCTCACCTTCACCTCTCTCTCAGTTTTGTGGTTTCAGTCAAGCCACTAACAGTTTTTTAAATTATTTTAATATAAAAATAGGCACCCAAGATTTTCAAAAGCATCAAGGCATTAATGTAACTTAGACCTCAAAGGGGTTTTAATAATCACTAAAGGTGTGTATCTGAATCTTCCCACCAAATTTAAAATTTCTTTCAGGATTTGTCTCTACTTCCTTTAAACTCACGATTTTATTATGTAATAATTGCATACACTTTTTAGGTATCTTCTAAGTTCATGAGAATCTACTAAAAATTATTTCATTAATATTTATGAACTACAAGTGAAGCTGTAAAGCTTTTTTTCCTACAATAAGAATTACACTTTTAGCACTGCATATATATATTTGTAGGAGGTATTTATTGGATTTAATAACTGATACTCTGTGGGAGACCAGCAAAAATTAAGATTTAGCTGACATTCATTTATCCAGGAAATCCTGATTAGTGGAATCTTACATAAGAAATACAGAAAAGTCATGCAGTTTTGCATTCTCTTTAGGAATAGGCTCTTGGGATCTGGATTTTCCTTCTTTGGGCAAACACCTCCAGGGAATTTCAACCCAGGACTTAGAAACTTTTGCTTCTTTTCATTCTCTTTCATGCCCACAAGCCATCTCTACTCTTTGAAGATTACCAAATAGCTGGCAAGGGAATGCCCTTTATTGTTAAATAGTCCTTACCTCTTTAAACAGTTCACCGACTAATAGTTACAGGTTAATAAGATAAAAGCATTAAACACATTTTCTGTGTGCTCTTCACCTGAAATGAATTACCAAACCTTTCCTACCATACATGAATCCTACAATTTGCAGGATAACCAAAGCAGAGTCATTGGAACTCAGCTGACATTCCCTTGTTGCAATTCGCAAGGGTTATAAAAGTTTGTGCATGTGTTCCCCCAGTGTTTGTGTATTACAACACATTTTCAAATTAATCAAGGCTCTGTCTGTGGTCCAGTTCTGTTCACAGGGACTCCTGGACAGGCTGCACTGGGTCCACGAGTGCCTTAAACAGCAACTTCCCTCTCCTGCAGCACAATGCTGCCTTGCTCCTTATTGCAAACACGTGGACACGGAGCAGTCACATTTTAGTGCTTTCCTAGTTATCAACACTGCTCCTTTTTGGCAGGAGCAAGCAATACACCACAGAAGAGCAGCCAACAGCCACGACCAGTTGCCAAGCCTTCCATGTAGCAACAAGAACGCAGCTTTTGGCTCCAGGCGGCAGAAGATGTTAAATCCTCCCCTTTGCATCTTCTTCCTCACTCTGGTAGGCAGGAAATGCCTTTCCTCTGCCACATCTATCAGGGAAGGTTTGATGAAAGATGACCCTGTATTATCCCGTATTTACATTAACGTGGCAAAATCATATTGACCTGCTACCCCGCACCACGTGATGGTAGTCACTGCACCACAAATCCCCTATTTTATGTGACCATTCTGAGCTTGACAAGCTGCCTGACAACAAGCTGACATCAGATATTCCAATAGCCTTAGTCACTGTATACAAATTAAAGCAATATTAGCCCATAGGTTGTATTTGACTATTGGAGATAAATAGCTTGTTACCAATAATCCATCGTATCTCAAACTATTTGACAACAGGCAGAGAAACTCTTAAATGATGCTATCATTATAAAGCTGAGTAAGTCCTTTATTTTAACAGTATGTATTTTAGAGTGCCCTCTGGGAGCAAAAAGATGTTTGTAGAGATAAAGCTTTAGGGAGCGATACATTCATGCCAACATGTGTAGCTGAACCACCAATTTTGGTTTATTAACTTAGTTGCTGGATTTGTTCCTGATATCTACAGCTGTATTATCCCCTCATAGAGGTGGATGAGTGGGCGGAATGAGGTTGATTACAATTGATTTAGTAACCAAAGAGTAATTTTTTCCATTGTTTGTTCAGCACATTACTAAACATATGGCTTAATTACAGTTGCCTTGTGTTCTTTTCAGTCTGGTATTGCTTATTTTACTGAGACACTGATTTATGCAAAATATTAATTGAAATAGAAAACAGACTCACTATGAGAGCTGACATCCATGAAAACACTAGTTACTCATACTTTGCATCGAGCCTATTGGACTTCTCAGGGGAATCGTGTTTACAGTTTAATTTGGAACACCACGGGCTCCCTCCCTCCAGAGACACTGGTAGTGCATGTGCTGCATCCTGGAGCACAGGTCAAAAATTCACTTTTCCCAGAAGCTGCAAAGGGAAATCCTCAGAATTCTTCAGCCAAAGTCTCAAAAATGTGCTGAGGTAGCTGTTCCATTTCAGTGTGATTGCAATAATTGTATGCAAATGTCTCATTAAAAGTAATTCAACTTTATATAGCTATAAATAAACTACTATGCTGTTGTAATGTGTTTCCAGGCCATTAAGTACTATAATAAAGATGCATGGATTCTCTCAATAGATTAGATAATCAAAAAACCTCACCCACCCCCCAAAATCAAGCAACTATACATTGAGAGATCTTGTTTTGTTTTCTGAGTAATTTTTATAACTAATCTGTTTGGAACAAATAAATCACCAGATATAAATATAAAATAATGTTCAGCCACAGAACTAATAACTCAATATATTGTGGAGGAATGTTTTTATATCTCATTTCCTATTCAGGATTTTAATTCAATCCATTGAGTTTTGCTGTCTCTTTCATAAACCAAATCTAATATACAATCAACTTTATAACCAGACAGTCAGAATGCAGAATTAAATGGTTTTGCAGAGACACACATAAAATCCTCCCAAATATTTTTAGGAGAGAGTATGAGAATTTTATAACCTCCACTACCCGCTAATAGGATTCAGATATCCACTGTGAAATGATCCAAATATTTCCTGGGTAACTGCCTCTGCAGTTACAATATTAATTTAAAAAAAAATCCCACATAACTAATGCACATATCTCCATACTGCAGTATAGAGATAGCTGTAGGAATCAAGACTAGACAATGAGGCAAAGAAAAAGTGAGACACAATATCAAAGTCAGCAGAAGTAACAGAGAGAAGGGTTTAAATATCATCACTGAGACCACACCCAAGGCGCAGCAAGAACAAAAAACCAGAGCAAACCCAGACATTAATTTAAAGTCCCTCCTATGAGGAGGTGAAGTCTAAATACACAATCTTTCTGTGGGATCATGAGGCAACTGGAACACATGTACAGCAGTACACACTGCAGGCACATCACTGCCTCCCACGCTCTCCTCTGCCTGGACCAGACTGCCCTGGGATTCTCTTTTGCTCGGTACTTAAATCTAAGGTAGGAAAATCAGACTGCCTTAGAAGAACAAGAATACTAGACATCACTGGGGGGCTGTAAAGGGATGTTAAAATGGATGCATTGTACATTCTTGCCTTAATTTAACCTCCAAAGATTTTCAGGGCTTCAGAAACAGGAGGAAATACACCCAGGAAAAAAGAGGAGAGGGGAGGCAGGAAAAGAGTTGAAGTTTCAGTGACTTTTTAACTTTAGTAACAAAGGACAAGACGATATTATAAAAGGCTGCAGGAAGACAAAAGAGAGGAGAGGCAGGGGAGGCATGGACAATATGATTATTCTCCTCACTGAAGTTTGCTAGAACAGGAAATAGCCACTCTAAGTGCAATGTGCTATTGGACACACTCATAAATGACATGCACTGCACATTCTGTCTGCTTTTGCTTCGGCCCCTTCCACTCCTGAGCTATCAGGGAAACAAACCAGAGGCAGCTGTTCCACATCCCAAACAGTTTCACGGTGTCTGTGGCAATTTCAGGAGGTGTAGTGTAGGTGGGCACAGGGCAGGTTCTAAAGCAAGGCAGTATCCTGGGGACAGCAAAAGCAGCTGCCACAGCCCCAGACTCGCCCATTCCCACTCCAGACACAGTGGGACATGCCCCCAGGTCTCCAAACGAGGCATCTTGTCCTCCCTGAGGAAGTTCTAAAGCAAGGAGCTAAACCGGAGCAATTCCCAGTCCAGGCAGCTCCTGATGGAGTTCATGGGCAACAGGCAGCACTGATGAGCAGGGTCTGGTGTTGTAAACCTTTGAATACCGTTTTCAAAAGTGCTTCAACTGCTGAAGACTTCCCCATGCTAGTGTTTTACATCCTCCAAAGGCTTGCAGCAGCCCATTAAACACAGCCTTATTATGGTACCCCCCCTAAACCCTTCCCTCCTCCTGGAACGGAATCACAGCATTGTGAAGGAAGATGCAATTCAGTGATACAACATGCACAGTGACAGTTTTCCAGAAGGTGATTATAGGAGAAAAAAAATCCAAACCCATCACAATCACTCTCACACAGTAACTTGGAAACCTGAACCAACAGAAGAAAAATAGACTGACATAGAAAGAAAAAGAAATAAACAACTCCAAAACGAATTGTTAATTCAAGATTGCAATATAATCTGTATAAAATATTTAAGATGTTTTTCTATTTATTCCTGAACATAGAGTGATTAAAATGCAGCCATAGTACACTGTGTTGCTCTTTTTTTAATCACAAATGCAATTTTAAGCAAGTAGACAAACTCTAGGAAATTAAAGTGAATATTTATGTCCATATAAACTTCTTAATGGCAACATTCTTGCTGTGAGCACAGCAGCTGAAGAGGGTGGATTAAATTATTTTGGCCAGATCCTGTTACTATTGTTTTCATCGGCAAAATTCCCACTGATTTAATGGGAGCTGGATTAGATCCTGACTTGAATAAAGTACAAATTTCAGATGCATATATAACATCATCACAGATATTTCATGCATGCACTCTGGTTTTCATGTCTGTTTTCCCTCTGTGAGCTTCACTATTGCTCTGAAAACACTAATCAGGTAAACTATGTACCAGTGATTGAAAGTGTGCAGTTCTGTATTTCCAGAATTTAGGAAAATTTGTGGTTTATTCCTGTTTGAATTCAGAAACCAAAGTCTGCATGATATTCAGCCTCTTGAGTGCAGACCTTCAAATCTTAGTATGTTTAGTTCCTCCTCTTGCAGGCTTTGCAATGCATATGAATAGCATTTATTTAAAAGGCTAGGGAATTACAGCACATTTGGCAGTCAGCAGATGCTGTTGATATGATATTTTCCATCACTCAGGAATATTCAAGGGCATCCTGGAAAAGTTAGGAAGCTCTTGGTCTTCATTCCTTCTGCCTTGAATAATATTCTCCAAGCCTCCAGAAATTTTAAGAGAACATGTTAATATATAAAAGACACTTCATCAGAGGTCTTACATGGGCAGAGTAATCCACCTCCCTAGACAGTGAGCTCCAATGGCCACAGTTCTCTGGGCTGATAGTGTTCAGCTCCCTGGGGATTTGGGACAGCCACTGGCTGTGACACTGGCAGTTCCACTCAGAGGGACCTTGTCCTGGCACACCCCCCTGACTTGGCTGTTCTCAAGCCTCTTTGAGGCTCACTGAGCGTGTGCTCTGTAACAGTTTGCATGTAGCACACAAGGAGTCTGAGGCCTGACCGCCCGACTGCAGGTGCACATACAGCTCCAAGAAACGAAAGAACAGCCCTGGAAAGAGGCTCAAATCAGAAGACCAAAGTTCAAGCTGTCCTTTAAGAAACCTTGTTCCTAAAATAGAGATAAGCTGAAGTGGTGAGTCTAAAAGGTTCCAGGACCACCTGAGCTAACGGGAGTTAGTAACTGAGCCCCCCATATGCTCTGGTTCCACACACAGAGGGGAGCTGGTTTTCTAAGCAAGTGCTCCAACTTGGTGGAGATTTATCTGTGATTACTGTGGGCTGTCTTTGAGCTTGGGAAAGCAATGTTACTTTAAAATGACAGTGTAATTTCCTATGCAGAGGCTGTTTCTCTGTATGACTCATCTATGTATTGTATTCTGAGATGTAAGTATGAATCATGGATAACTGATAGAAAAATGCAAATGAATCCATTAATTTTTTTTTTTATTATGCTTTAAACAGAGCAACTTTTTTTTTCTCTCCTGACTGTGAAACTTACTGGAAATAAAGTGGATCAAATCCAATTGAGAAATCCTCGCATTCTAAAAAGCCGCAGGCATTTTGTTGTTTCAATGGGGCTGGAGATGTGGGGGTGGTGGTTGATGCAGTTGATTTTTATTTCATTTTCTTGCACTAAGCATAGAGCTGAAGCTTTATGGCCAATGTCACCAGCAGCAATGCAGTTAGGTTTTTGATTGTTTATTTAAAATGTAATAAGAGGGATACAAAACTAACTGTTGATGGTTATTATTAGGTATCAGAGAAATGGGCTGTAGGTGAGAATCTAAATCCAGTAATTCCAGGGTTAGCACCTGACATCTAATAAATGAATGAGAACACATTTGAGACACTCACTGCAGACCTGTTTTAAAGAAAACAACCTGCTGTAACAACTCAACCCTACAGCATACGGTAGTAATTTACTGACAGGAGTGGAGAAGTCACTTAGAGAGAAGGGCCTTTGAGAGAAGCAGATTGTGAACACCAGCAGCACAGACCCAGTTCTCAGGCACGGGGACAAGAGGGAGCCAGCCCAGAAAAAGGCATTCTCTGCCTTCCAGTGCTACTGCCAGGGCCTGAGGCAGGCCAGGGGATGGGCTTGGGAGCATGTCTGCAATCCTCAGGGACACCTGCAAGGAAGGGGATGGTCACAGCTAAAAGAGGATGTGTAGCAGGCCTGGAAGATTAAGCTGCTCTGTTGAGTTCTTTCCTGGACTGTGCCATCTCTTCCACAGAGCAAGGGAGACCTGTAATTCCAAGGACTGCATTGAAGGACTGTGACTGAAGTGTTTCAGTATCCAAATCTATTTAGTCTCTGCACTGTCATTTGGTCTTAAACTGTGACACCAGCATCAACTATTCAATTAGGAGTGATTCGAACTCTAAGGAGTGCCATAACAAACCTGTGAGTCTAATTAAAACTTCTAGATTAACAGTATGAGATACAGAAACAAAGACCACCTAATTTCCAGGGCTGGAATTTTACCATAGTTTTGTCTTGGAGCATTTGTCCATTACAGACAACCCAAATTAAAAGTGTATGGATTTTTTTTCTGTATATTATTCTTTGTGTGTTGCTCCTTTTCCTATTTTAAGACCATAACAATTCACAAAAGAGCCTATTATGCCTGGCATAATGACCAAAACTGAAAATACCTTTTCCCGGAGTCCCTGGGGCAACAGAACATTTATGCTTTTGATGAAATTAAACTGACAATGTCAGCTTAATATTCTCCCATAAAGAGATTAGGATAGCTTGTATTTAACTGTATTTTGGGATTCAGTAAACATCTACCTGTCCAAACCTCTGCTTTCTGGAAGGACTATTGCTAGATCTGATTTCCTACAAGTAGAGGAATTTTATAAAGTAACTGCCAAAGTAAGCAAACATAAAAATGCTGTGCTAGCTCTAATATTTACTTTATGCTTTTTGAGACAATATGTCCTAAAGTGAAAAATAAAATGCAAACTTCATAAATCTCAAAATCTGTAATTACGAACAACATCTGACAAGATCATTTTTTCCAGCTGACAAAAAAAATGTTGCTTTTAAAGGAATCTTCCACAGAGTGATAAAAACAAGCAAAGGGGCAAAAATTATTCCGTCTTCATTGGTAGAAAATACGGAGGGGGTTTTGATAAGTACTTACAATGACGGTGCTGTTGACTTGGCAGGCACATCAAAAGCGTGACAGGCTTGATTCATGTTCCTGTGCAATACAAACAATGACACGGAGGCCGGATCTGAGCGGCTCTCAGCAAGTAATTGAAGGCAGCACAAACACCCTCTGAAGAACCAGCGGTGCACAGTTCTGCTGTTAATAAATAGAACTGCAAGCTCGACAGCCACCTTGTTATTTCATGGGTTTCCTCCGTTATTTATTTAATTTTTAAAAGCCCTTTTTGCCTTGGGTCAGGGACTTTCAGAGACTAACTGGTCCAGTTACTCGGTAAAAAGCACCGATTTCCTGTCACTGGTGGGGCATTTTTGTACAACTCTCAGGTTACACAGGGCATCAGCCTCCTGTTGCCGTGGAAGGGAAAGTGCCTTCACAAATGAATACATTTTGATGCTTTACACTTAAAGGCAACCAAACTGGAATATGTCTTGCTTGATTAGATGTAGCTGCAGTGGTTCTCCTCTGGTTTTGGAGTACTTTTCTAAATAATTCAGTGCAACTGAGTTCTGGTTTTAAATACAATGCTCTCTTCACCAGTACCAAGGCGAATGAATATGAAATTACTGCCATCACAGCAAATTGCAGTAGGTCAACACATAATGCTTTCATTTTCCAGATGTCTGAATCTGAGCCATTTCCTCTAAAGATGTTCATATTTACTCCAAATTAATAATGCATTTTCTTGATACATCTTATGGAAAACTATGCTAGTCTATCATTCATACTGAAGTCAGAGGCAATATACACTTACACCAGAGAAGCTCAAGAGCATGTATATTGGGGAGGAGGGGCTGAATAGAAGGATAAAAACTAATAGGGCTTTTTTATTCCAAATTACTTGCTTTGGTCATTAAAGCATTATTATTTCTGTGTTCACCCCCAACATCCCTGATTATTACTTGTTTAAGTCAACTATTTCCTGCAGACACTTGGGGACGTGAGGGAAAAGGAGTCTTAAGTGAAACAGAACATATTTATAAGGTTAAGTGCTCTGAATGTAGCTCTGATTAGGAGTATAAAATTCTAACTTCCTTGAAGTTCAACATATATTAAAGTAGGCATTAAAGTAATTTCTGAAGTGAAAGAAGAAAGAAATCAAAGGCATATAAAAAATGTTCTGTTTAAGCTGTCTTTTCACCATAACAGTGTGAGTTTTTACTAAACATATTAAGTGGCATAGAAAAGTTTCCCTTGACTAGAAAATATAGCCCAGGGCTGCAGTTAAAAAGATGAGGTTACATACTTTGAATCTGTAATAGCTTACATCATCATTTTAAAGCCAAGATAATTTAGTTTCTAAATTTTTATTGAAATAAAAATTTTGTCCAGGTGTTTTCAGTTCCTTTAGGGATTTTTATGCTCATTTTCACTGAAAATTACTTTAAGCAAGTCCCTGATTTGAAGGCTTCAGCATTTTAATGTGTGAAGAACCCTTTCAGAGAGCCCATCCAGGAAAGAAAAGCAATATTCACATCTGGAGGCAAACAAAGCATAAATCACCGTGCTGGCAACCAGCCAAGACAGTAGGGGACAAGTGTAAAAATGTTACTGAAATAGCAGTACAATATTCTAACCACATGCTGTTAACAAGACAAAACAAGGTTGAACATTATATTTCTATTGTCACAGAACATTGCATATGAGGAGGAAAGAAGAGTGGGGATTTGCAAACTGAGGGTCAAATTCACTTGTGGAATAACAAGGAGCAAGCCCTATGAGAGGCAATAGGAAAATAGCCCTTCTTTACATCAAACCCACACTTAACCCACAAATATTCCAGTTGGGAAGGGTTAAGCATTCAGAAGTTGCTATTTCCAATAAATACTTTAATATTATATTCCTAATTTAAAATACAAGCACACAAGTTCAAAGAAAATCAGGCTGGAATGGTAGAGGGCACTTGAAATGCCACACACACCAGTGACAGTTTAGTTTGTCATCAAAAAGCAAATATAACTGCATGAGATGAATGCCAAAGCACTTCATTATGTAAAGATT
The DNA here is from genome assembly GCA_013396655.1 of Campylorhamphus procurvoides. Taxonomy (NCBI): domain Eukaryota; kingdom Metazoa; phylum Chordata; class Aves; order Passeriformes; family Dendrocolaptidae; genus Campylorhamphus; species Campylorhamphus procurvoides. The sequence goes on from WBMV01001906.1 coordinate 114,248, forward strand.
TACAGGATGCATAAAATTATTATCAACTAATGTTTAAATATAAGCAAGACTCCAGTCCAGGCTAAAGGATCCATTATTTTAGACATTGCTCAGGAATAAATGGGGTAACCCCTGCCACACACACACACACAAAAAGTCTTAAGAAAAATTTGCAAGACTCATCTCCATGTTTCAAGCCTGATGAAATGAAGCTGAATTTTTGCTTAAAACCTATTAATAGGTTCTAAACTATTTTAGATGCAAACACTAAACACAGTGAATGGAAATCAGTAATTTGATGAGCCTTCTACTTAGGGATGGAATTCTGAGAGAATTTATGACTGACACCAGCTGTAATAAACTGGAATTGCAGCTAAATATTGAAATTATGCTTCAAGAGCAGACACCATTTCTTTAGATTCCAAGGAAGGCCAAGTGAGCCATGAATTCAAACTCATAGAGAATGGGTACCTTTGATATATGGCCAAAGAGAAGAGGAGTTTTCTGTAAATGCATAAAAGATTATGAGATAATGTGCAATGTCAGAAATAATATGGAGACTGGAAATATCATTGTATGAATAGTATTTGCTACCCAAATGGCTTATCTGCACCTTAGCGTAGGTGTAAGGTCATGTAAGGCTCCCTCAATGTAAACCAGGCAGGCCTGGCTGCACGTAAGGTCAGCGGGGTGCCAGGCAGTCCCAGCACTCACCCTGACTGGGTGTCAGGGCCATGCAGACAGGGCTGCCTGCGATTTCCAGACTGGCATTTGCCTAAGCACCAGCTTGGGCAGTGGGGAGGGCACACACAGGGCCACCTACACCTGGCCAGTTGGATACCTACTGACATGACCAGCAGAAAGATTCCCACATATGTACCCTGCCCTGGAAAAACCCCAATTACAGCACATTTCTGGGAAGGTCATAAACCTTAAGACAAGGATCCCTGAATTCAGAAAAGCAGAAAGGGCAGATTTACAGACAGCATTACACAACCAACTAACCAAGTACCAGGCCTCCTGATACCACAAAACAGATTTAAAATCAATTAGCATAAATGGATCCGAACTGAGAGGACAGTAATGTTGTGCCATTGCCTTGCCACCTAAAACCTCAGAACTACTCGGATGATACTGACAGTTTCCTGAAAAAGAATCTTTTACTAAAGTTTTGCACACACTTTGCTATTTCTTACTGGGGCCAATAATCTGTTTGGAAATTATTCTGCCTGTACAAAAAGAAAGCATTACTATGGGATAGCTTTGGTTGGGTGACCCCCTTGATCTTCATGCCAGACTTTGAACAGTAGCACACAATACAAAAAATGAATAGATTTTCTTTTTCCTTAGCATAGAAAGCATCTGTTGATACCCAAGGGCTAGGGCCACTGTAAAGCAGATCCCCCTATGCCAATAAATCCCATAAATCTAGTTTCTGTAGAAGAAAACCACTGTACAACATGCTCTTTGGAGGAGGTCTGAGACGAAGAGATAGAAACAAATCAGAAAGCCAGGGGAAAAAAAGCTTAAGAAGTTTGATGAAACAGGATGAAAGCCCGATTGATAAGACACATTACTCCTATTCCTGTCAGCTTAAAGAAATTTGCTGAAGCACAAAGTACATGTAGTTGGCAAAGGATGCATGCAGTTAACTGCCTGATGAGAGAGGGAGGCAGAGCATTCATCCTTTCTTCTGTTAGCCAGTGGTTAGCAGTGGTGAGACTTATTTAATCTTGTGTTTTCTCTGAGAGCAGATAAAATGGAATGGAATTACATTCTGTGTTTCTGCCCTGCACTTGTGGGGCAGCACTAATAGGGAACTGTCACTGCTTGGGGCAGCTCCATTTCTGTGCTGGAGACCTTATGGTGTTCCAGCCCATAGGAGAAGGCACAGCAAACTGCTCTGAACCAGCATGTATGTGCACATGTTCCTGATTTCAGCTTTACCAAGATAGCTGTGTAAAGCAGACCATTCAAATTCTCCTCTAAATATCAACCTTCTCCCAACCATTTCCATTCCTGCTTGCTTTCTCTGAACTGATAAGAGGTCTATGAGCATATTCTCTTCTTTGCTTCGTGCAGAAAAAAACCCACCATGTTAAAACATGTTCACTACCAACAGCCTCTTAAAAGTTGTTTTGGAAATCTACTCTGATTTTCCAATGCTTTGTTTCTAATTCTGTCATGTCCCCCTTTTCATACAACAGCTTCATAAATCTGCTCACACTCACTTCTAATTCTTTGTCTCTCAGCCAGAATTTGTGTTATAGAGGATAACAGAACATAGCAGCCCCCACCCAGGCTCTAAGGTGTGAAGAAACTGCTCACCCTTACCACATGGTCACAGTTTAGAGTGAAAAATAAAAACTGCCTATAAACTGAAAGAACTGTTTTGAAAAATGCATTGTGGAGGGCTGACTGGAAAGCACATTTTCTTTTTTGCAGGCTTTATTTACTTGTTTATTTTACCACAGCTGGGGATGAAGCAGGGATGAAGCTCATATGCATGAGGAATTCCTCCCAGTGGGGCAAGCTGAGCAAAGCAGATAGCAGGGTCAGGTCTGGAGCTGCTGACAGCAGCATGAAGGTGATGTCCCTGCTTCTGGTCCAGGCAGCACCCCCAGAGGGACTGACAGCTCTGCCATGAGCCTGGGCACCTCCAGCCTGGAAGCATGAGCATGTTGGGCTGCAGAGCTTGGAGAGTGCTCCAGAGCTGGGGATTTGGGTATGTCTCAAAGCCAGGCTTCCTGGTTTGGGGAACACCCACCCCTCAACAGTGGGAACTCTTGCTGAGGAGCCTTCAACAGGACGAGGAGCACAGCAGACTCATGTAATCGCCCTTCAGCCCCTACCTTATCCCCAAGTATCCCTGAGAATAGGTAAGCCCTGCTTTTCTCTCACTGAGATACTGTACAACCAGGTGAATCTGTGCCTACTCTTTTCTTTGCATCTAGAATAGTCCTCTGGGTGTTCCACCTGGTGGAATGTCTGACCATGCTACCAATATCTGAGTATGTTCATCAATCATAAAACAAACACGGTTACAAACTGAGGTGCACGTGACAAAAATGCCAAACTAATTAGATTATTGATAAAAATTTGTCATATTCTATCACTGTGCTTTGCTTTCCATACCTACCTCTGATCTTATGCCAGTTTTGCACTGGCACAACTCGTTTGACTTCAGTGGAGCTAATGCTGATTTGTAGCAGCAGGCAGTCAGAATCCGGCCCTTTTTTTTCTTTTGCAATGGATCCCTAGGGAAAGCTTGTCCATCTTCAGCAGCTGTTGCTCTGCTACATCTGTCTAACTTTCCTTTTTAATGTCCATTTTTCCAAGGTTTTTTTTAATGCCAATCAGTGTGATATAACATCATTCAGTTTTCCCTTTTGCAATCAAGTTTTAGCAATCATAGCCAGATGTTGTTTTCATTACAATCCCAACCCCTTCTCAATAAAGTTTCAATGTTTAACTATCAAGAGCCCCCTTTCCTTCCAATTGCCAGATCTTCATGCTTTCATAACCTATTGCACCCTGGTATCCTGTCTGTCTACAAATATGGCACATTTGATCACCCCTGAATGTTTGCCTTTGTATTCTTTTTGCTTTCTTTTCCTGTTTCTTCTGCAGAGTGTACTTTATCCTCAAACCAGGTCAGTCCAAAATACTACAATGCAGTTCTGTGTCTAAAGATATTTAGACATCATTAGGTAGCAGGTGGGGGAGGGCAGATGGAGGCCGATGAAAATTTATCGATTTCAGGGTCTGAACTTTAAAGAACTGCTTGATCCTTTTCTTTCAAACTTCTCCACATGTTGAGGAGAGAGAGAGTTGATATATTCAGTATTATACTCTGTGTCTGCAGGGATAAGTTCCTTCACAAGCCAACCAGCATTTGATTTTTATGTTATAAAATCCAGACAGTTTGCCATCTAAGGAAATGTTTCTATGAGGGATGAAAAGAAATAACATACTTTACACAAAATCACCACCTCCACATTGTACATTGCTCAGGGGCTCTTGTGTGACTACACAGTTGTGCTAACAAGGGGATATAATCTCACTCATGGAAGAAAGCAGAAACAGAAGGTTAAATTCCTCTCAGCAGAACAAGGGGTTTCACACGTGCAGCCAAGGTGTGAGGAATTCAGGTAAGCCTAGAGCAGGCACGGTGAATGAACAAGCAGAAGAAAATTTGTCTGAATGAGTCCATTAAGCATGGACTTCTGTCTCAAGTGCAGGCCGGGTTTGCTCTCAGCAGTTCTGAACCACGGAAAGGAGGAGCCAGGGCCAAGCCTTTACCACTGTGTTTGCCGAGTCATAGCAACAGAACAATGACGGCACTTTCCTAAAGCAGCTGCCTGGCTCTTAGAAATGCAGGTTAGTGCATTGTGTGCCAGATATAAGGAAGGGGTTTCAGAGCTAATTCTGTATTCAATTTGATTGCAAGATTAATTCCCAAATGGTGCTATTTATGAGCAGATCTTCACCATACCATGTTTTCTCACTGCAGAATAGAGAGGTTATTATTTAGGCTCCAATCTTGCAATCCAGCACACAGTGGCAGTTCTTATGTCCAAGAAGATAAGCACCTACTCCCAATGAATTAATGATACAGGCTACATCCATATAGATAAGACTGAAGGACCACACTTATTCTGAAGAAAATTTATCTCCCTTAAAAATGAACTTAGAAAGGATCGACAATTAGACTCCAAGCAGCACTGGGTTTACTCTGTAGTGGTTTGAAGAATCTGGCATATGAAATCCACAGGAAACGAGACAATGAAGGTCTTTGTCATCACATACCTCATTGTTACCCACATTGTGCCAACTGCCAAAAGGAATGAAGACTGGCATAACAGCTGCTAAACAAAGAGCAGGCAAGGATGGAATTACCTATAATGCAAAGATTCCTCCTGATCTATTGCTGCAGAAAGAAAACCCAACTTGTTAGATTAAAACACAGCTCATGAGTACATCAGTCAACCTCACTGAACAGCTAAGCAAATTACTCAACTCTCCTTTTCAAAATTCAACTTGTGCAGTTTCTTTGCTAAGAGCAATGACATTTAACAGGATTCTTTAGATCACTTCAGTAATGCAATGTACTAATTACAGTAAATGCTCTCTGTATTTTACTAGTAGCTTGATAAAATTGATTTGATTTTCCTTTTCATTAGCAAAGGAAACAAAAAATTAAAGCCATGGTTACAGGTTGGAAAAGAGCTGCATTATGGTTCAGCACTGCTATGAAGAGGAAAGGAAAGCTGAAGAGAAAGAGAAGCCTGAAGAAATGGAGTATTTTTTGCTAGCATAGCAGAAGCAAATATATAACCCACTTATAATATATTTTGCATACATATTAATATAATTGGAGTTTTGGGGGAAAACCAAAGGGCTCAATTACAGCTGTTTGGTGCGAAGTACACAGGTTTTTATACAGAAAAGATACCATGTAAAAACACTGGCTCCAGTCAAATACTCTTAGGCCACAGGCCTCAAGGAGAAACTTGAGCTGGTGAGCCACCTCTCACACTGGGTTCTTTAAAATGGTAACAGGAGGCCTGTTGGCCAGATTCTTTGCTCTGGAAGGAAAAAGGAGCTCAGTAGCAATTTCAAGAGCATACAGAACACGTCCCAGTTGTGCTAGTTCATTTCTGCAGATGTACCCTTGGGTGCAACACTTACATCAACATTTTGTGGCTAAAGGTGGCTGGGACATGCAGCTCCATCCTGCTCCCTTCCACAGGGCCAGGACAAGGTGCCTCACTCTCTCACGCTGACAATGGTGGTTGCTAAACCACCAGGTCAGGTTTCTGTTATATAAGGTGTGTTATTAATACAATGGGTAGAAGAAAAAAAGTATTAGGAAAAAAATACTGTGCAGCAGATGCTGCTGGGAGGAAAGGGTATGAGCTTCCTCTCTTTTGCTGTAGCTCCTGTTCACTACTTCATTGTAACACTAAATCTGAATAAACTGGAACGTTCCCAGTTTCATCCTGAACCTCAAATGCCAGATATTTTGCAGTCCCATTTGCCCATACCATCACCAGGCTCAATATTCACTTCTTAAAGTAATGATGATATATGGGTGGCTTTGTGACCCACATCACCAATGGCCTGTCACAGCCTCCCCCACCACAGACAGAGAAGAAAGATCCTCCTGGCATTCAGGAAAATCACAGCCCCTTTACAGACAAGGGAAGGACAGACAGGCTTCCCAGCAACAGTTAGCTGAGAAAAATAAGCAAGGCCCCTCATTTCCTCTCTCTCCCCCTTCCCCACCCATTTGGCAGGGCTGAAAGGTTTCTGAGCTCAGGGTGCTGCTATTGTGGATACACAGTCACTTCATGCTTATGAAGCATTCAGTCACTGCAGAGATGGGGCTGTATGGTAGATAAGTACTTTCTGTGAGAAAGTGCTTTTTAAATTGTGGGGTCCAAACAACTATTGAGCTAGGAATAAAGAAACAAGATAATTTCTCTGCTATCACATTTTTGAGTGTTACAGTTAGGAGGAAAAAAAAGTCACTCAACTCTAACATATATGACAAATACGTATTAATTATCACTAGAAACATTTTTCATTTCACTGTTTTCTTTCCCTTGTAAGGTCTAAACTTGCAAACTTTTCTCAAGCACATTTTCCTCTACAAGATAACTGAGTCTTATTGGGGCAAATACTTCAAATCTTGGGCACTGTGGTCATGTGAACGAGAAATAAAGTGCAGTATATGAACAAATCAATGATAAGAAATAGAACAAGTGTTATATTCCACTCCAGCTTACAATTTCCTGTTCACTTAAGCAGAACCAGATCAAGACACTAACTTCTAATGCAGAAAGAGGATTCTAAGGTGGAGAGGAAGAAAAGAAATTGTTGTTTAGGGTTTTTTTTAGCTTCTCTTTATGTATTACTGTGTTATTCAGCTTGATGAGAGAAAACTACCATTGATTTCGTTCATCTATCCAAAGATGTCCAGAATTGTCACTCAGGGACACAGACATCAGGTAAATGTGGTGTATTACAAACTTTTATTTCTTATAATATTGAAGATGCAGCCAGAAAAGTACTATTGGGCAAGCATCTAAGGAGAGTTGGGAGGGTAGATTATCCCAGGTAAATGCAGAAAACCCTTCTGAAGTTGGTGCCTGGACTCAGCACCAAGATCCAGGGTGAGCCTTCATGCTAGAACTGAGGAGTGAGCTCTTCCTCCTCACTCAGTGAGAACTCTCTTGCTTCCCTTTTACCCCCTAACGATTCTACAGCAAGTGAGCCTGCAGGCAGAAAGGGCATCTCAAAAGGCTTTTGCCCTCTCCATCTTGTGCAGGAGCACAAGTGTAAGGCAAGCCAACAGGGATTCAGGGACACAGCTTTTTAAGATGAAAGCATTGGAGACTGATGCTGTGCTTTCTCTGGAGCTCACTATAGAGAGAAGATAAATATGAGCTCATTTCCTATTGAAGCACACAAAATGTAAAATAAATACTGCCATATATGCAGAGGATTTAATTTCCTGTAACAGCATTCAAACAGCCTTACCAGTGTTTACCTCCCTACACCAATTCAATTTTATTCTTGAGTAATGGAGTCAGATGATCAATTTTACAGGATATTCTCCCAATGAGCTGTCAGATATATGCCAAGAATTTCAGGTGGCATTACCAAGCTATTTACTGACCTGCCTAAGCTGCAGCGAGTGAAACACAAACGTAGGGTAAGTAGTTCAGCATGGTGCTCCCTACACAAATATAGACTGCAGTGAACCAAAAGTGTTGGGGTATTTGATTAAATATCACATTGCCATGAGCTGTTTTATGTGCTAGTGATGATCCTGAGGCAATAATCATTATAGGAACTTTCACCTATGTTCTCATCCCCCCACACACAGCCCCAGTTTTACTCTGCTCATTTGGCAGGACTTGGTATCTTTCAGCTTGTTTCCCTGTCTGCCCAGCGTCCCATTGCAGCCCCCATCCCTCCTCATTTCTCCTACAAGGCACAGGACTGGAATGGCCCCAGAGAGGGCCAGAGAAATGGGCAGCTTAGTATCCTCACCCCTAGCTCTGCTCCTTGGTTCCTGTTAAAAAAAAATAAAAATAAAAAAAAATCAAGGGTGAAGGAGCAAGGAGAGGCTTTTGGTGGATCTTGAGATGAAACAGCAGGTCACAGACCATGAACCTGAACCGCTGCTCTGCTCTTATCTTCCATAATCATTCAGCTGCTTGGCACCTGCCCTGCCTCTCTGTCAAGTCAAGGTATGTAAGGAGAGAATTTGGTCCTATGCTATTACTTTGTTTTAATTCCTTTCCCAGAGAAAATTCACTTCAACAGTTTGATATAACTTTTTAAAGAATAGATGATATTAGCTGCCTCCTGCAGATAAGGCTTCTGACTTTTAAAGTCCCTGTTTTCACTCCAATACTTTGATTAAAGGTTTAAAGAGATTCATTTTGGTAATTTTAACTTCTTTCTCTGGAAACTGGTAAAGGCTAGAGTGAAAAAAAAATCCTGAATCAGGACTTGTGTTCCACTTTTCTGTGTTACATATAGTAAAATTTCCACCTCCAGAAGAAGTTGGGATGTTTGCATAGTAGGTAACCCACATTCATCCTGTCTTGGGGCTCTGCCTGCATGTGGGAAGACACAGGTCACAGGTCAGCTAAAATACTGGAACTGCACTGGTTCAAATCAGCAATGGTCAAGAAGCATCAGACCTGATATGGAAACTTTAGTCAGGCTTGAACTGTTGGTAGAACAGCAGCAAAATAAAGCAAACCTCAAAAAACAAGCAAGCAAAAAACACCATCAAAAAACCCCAAACAAAAACTAACTAAACAAACAAACAAACTCCACAAAAGAAACAAACAAAAACTAAAACCAAAATGCTATCACACTGTGTGGGGAAAAATTCATCTTATGTAGCTGCCTTGAATTTTGTAGCATTAAATTTATTTTTAATAATAATCAGTGTATGTGAGTCCATGCATGAAAGCTTGTCCTTAGCAATGCTGTTTTTTTAGCAAAGTCTGCCTTCACACCCCAGTGTAAAAACATCTTAGCCACAATTGCTATAGAGGATAATGAAGCAGATTGGAATGAAATTATTTTTTAAAAGCATCTATTGGAAATATTTTGCTTAAAGTAATATAAATTGATCTATAAATATTATTTCACAGCTTGCCAATAATAGCAAATATAACATGCTTCCCTACAATGGTGCATTAAGACATAATAGTTGAAGCATTTTTATTTGTTTGGGTTACATTTAAAGAGTCAATAACAGCAGATACTACTTTGCTCTAATGCAGATGTGCTTTTTCTTCCTTAATCACACTATTTGCTCCTTGCAATGAAAAACAGCTCATCACTGAGTTTACTGTCAAGTAAATATCTAAATAACCCCAGCCCCTCAAATGAAAATTCACTGTGAATCTTAAAAATTGACACAATTTTAACATTCCATACCAAAGGTTTTTCAGACCTGATATTTTAAACAAATTGCTTTTTGAGCAATTCAAATACCACTGCTCTACAAAACAAAAACATCTTTTGCAATGCCTATTGTATACAATTTCTTCTATGACTCCTATTAGTACTTTTGTCATTAACTTTTATTTACCTTGTGACATTTAACAACTCAAAAGGGTTCAAAAGACACTGTTTCCTTCCACAGCAAATGACTTTGCTATCTATTAGATGAAAAGATACCCAATACAAATTCATATCTAATGTTGTATACAGGAAACTGGAGTACTTTCAATTAGACTGAATATCCACTTTAATCACTGCCCTTCAAACATTACCTGGAAAGATATCCCTTCATCTGGGAAATGAGAAACATGTGTATATCAATTTTCTGGTTCAGCTGCTGTAATTCACTATTCCCACACACAATCACTTACCAGACAGTTTCTTTCCCTCTCTCCCCACCTCTGCCTACCTCCCTTTCAAGGTGTTTTCATGTCAGGCCCTGTTTATGTTTTATCTCATTTACATTATATTGAAACTAAACCTTACATTATATTCTGACTTTGCTACTGTCACCAGTAGCTACATTACCCACTGTTTGTTTCATATGTGTACTCATAATTTTACCCCTCTGGTTGCTTTTTTATCTCCTGATTCACAATAAGACATGAGATTTCTTAGGCCACCAGGGAAAGCAGAATCCACTAGAGCAGAAGGAAGAGGTTACAGGTATTAGGCAAAGCCGCCACCTTAAGCTTGAAGAATTACAGTTGTTCTCTACTGGTGACATGACTAACTTTTTTTTGTTAGTGTAGCAGTGTACTTAATGTTCAGCTGACTCTTTAAATTGGCTTAGCAATAAATACTCCTCATTTACATTTTTATGATGTAAAAGCTACATAATCATCAGAAAGTTTTGATTTTTGTTCTAGTAACTTCACAATGGATTTTCTCCCTCCCCCTGCCCTTAAATGCTGCTCTTGTGTCCTTTAAATTCTGTTCATTTTCACTGCTAAAATTTTCCTGGATATCTTGGTTTTAAGTGTCTTATATGTTAAGCCTTAATACCTATTTAGTTGAGAGTTACCTCTTTTGTTGAACACTGTTTCCAGACTATATTTGGATGTTCCAAGGTCTGCATATTTCATGGGTTTTTTGCAACAGACCCTATTGGTTTGACTCATAGATCTCACACATATCTAACCTTGCAGATACATTTTTCTACAGTTCAAACCATTATTTTTAGTGAAAACTTCAAAATCTGCTATCACTGAAGACCTGGCAAAACAGCTGCTCTGATGTGCACACAGAAGCCCCATCTGCACTGCTCTTTTTTCCACTGTTTCTCTACAAGCCCATGACTTTGCTCTTCACTCATAAAGACACCATAGTTTGTTTCTCAGATTGGAGTGTTGCTAGGAGTCTGCCAAAGGATATTCATCCACTGATGTTCTCTGAGCAAACTGACAATGTTTTTATTCCCATCTGAACTGGTCACTTAGTTGATTATGCTACATAATGAGTGATAGACCGAGCCACACATTATAAATCACATTCCCCAGCGACTCAACATCAAGTCTTTCAGTCTCTTTTCAAAGCTTATAGAAAAAAAACCCCTAAAAGCTCCACTCCATCAAGGGTCCCTTTAGGCCAAGATGAAAAGCAGATTCACATTTATCAATCCTTGAACAAGAAAACTATCAATCACTGAAAATACTTAATGCAAAACAGTGAAGAATGTTTGCTAAAGGCAAACAGAACTGAGCACGGAGTTACTCAGGAATACAGGGTCAAGTCAAATACTGATTGTCTCTGCAGATACACACAACCTATACATGACACAAAGACACGCTGCCCTTTGCCTAAACAAATCAAGATCTATAAATCATGCTGACACTCACCACAGTTTAACTCTCTCACCTGAGAAATTACAGCATTCTTGCTGTTTATGACTTGCAGGGGAACAGTGCAACAAGAATTTGTCCTTGTGAAATTTAACTGTTTCCAGGGTATTTTCAGAGGTCTGGCAATATCAGCAAGCTGTACCATGTTGCTGTAAGTAAGGAGTGACTTCATATTGTTGCATGGGATGCAGTGTAATTGTTGCTGCTTGAACAGAGTACTTGAAGTTTTGCCTTGCCAGCCAGCAAAGGCAGATCTGAGACTGCCTGTTTACACACAGAAACATATTTCTCTAGAAGAACTGGCCACATTGACTCTCACCAGCCAATTTTAATGAGACCAATTTGTACCGAAAAATGGATTAATGATGTAAGGCAATTACTTAGCACTACATGTGTGCAAAGAAAACTTTTTCAGCAAGAGAATAGAGTCAGTCACCTCTAACAAGGTCTGTGCCCATAACCTAATTTCATTTGTTCTCTGGGATTCCTAAGATGTCCATTATAATGATATTCAAGTTTGAATTTCAGTCACTTCTTACATTCAAAGAAACCAGCCTTTTGACTAAACTGATCTCTCAGAGCAGGAAATGCAGTATATTGCTAAAACTATGGTCCCCACACAATTAGCACAAGCTACATTTACTCAGTAAGTCACTCACTTCAGTCTCTGCAGTGTCATGGAAGACCTTGAAATGTGCCCTAAGCAACAACAACAGTATTTCAAATAACCCCCTCAAATTCCCACAAATTTAGACAAAGTGATACTGAGCAACTGACAATCTCCAAGAGACCTTCTGTAAAATACAACTTTTTGACAATTAAATTATCAGAGGAAAAAGATCAGAAAAGGTAGTATTGTGAAACCAATTCGTTCAGCCCCAAGGAACACTAGCAGGGTAACACACTCATTGCTTTAAGGCTGGTGTGTTGCAACTGATTGCTCTCAGTATCCGGGAGGATATGTGCAACCTCTGGTTGTAGCTGCTTCTACAGCAGCTGTGACTTTCCCTGGTATCTATCAAGTGACATGACAGCTTTTCTCCTGGTTGGCAAAACATGTAGAAACTTGATGATCTCTCCCATTTCTATGACTCCATTAAATTTTGGCAAAATCAGCTAACAGTTATTCAGTACAGAAAAATAAAACACCAGACAGACTTGCTTGTATAAGTCTAAAACTGATCCAAATACCACTGCAATGTTTGAAAAAATTCCAAAGGTTAGATTTACAAATGTTAACATGCACATAGAGAGAGAGAGAGAAGAAAGGTGACACATACATGATTGCTTGCAAGTTATCAGGAATATTCTCTTCTAATCACTGAAGGACAATAATTTTTCCTTCATACTCAGATCCTCTCTGACCAGGCAGAAGAGTTTGTTCTTGGTCCTTGATGGTTTGGATGCATCCACCTCAGCAGATTGGCTTGGAGCAGTCTAGCACACAGATGGGGCTGCCCTAACCTCTGCCAATAGCTCTAATCTGAACGTACAGCCAGCTAGCTGAGGACCACAACTACCTTTGATTCCAGTGCTATTCCTAGCAGGGCTTGAAACTCAAATGCAGCCATGTGGCAGCACAGTTTAAGAAGAGAAGCCCATAGTAGTCAGAATGGAGAGAATTAGTGTAGTCCTGTAAAAGCAGCTGCATTCTTTGGTCTAAAAACTAAAGCTAAGTGAACCTGTGACAATTGGGGAAATATTTGTTAAGATACCTATTTGTTTGGTGAAGTATGTAATGGCAGTATTGCAAGAACAGCACTTGTAGCAGAACTCTTGACCAAGTCCAAATGGGGAAATGCTGAAACTCACACAAAACATCTACTCTTGTGTCACCTCCTGCCTTACATTTAGAAGGGAAACAACTGAACAGGCACCTAAGATGACTAAAACTAAATATTTTATGATTTGTTTCAATCTAGAGAAAGAGAGGAAAGTGCTATCTTTCCTCATTATTTACTCCCAGCTAGGCCAAGCAAAGGGCCAAAGGGAACACCCAGCAGGAACATCTGAAGTGTCAGCTCCCTGGTGACCTATATATCCTTATGGGGTTATATCCTCCACTCAGGTCAACCACTGCAGCCTCTCTAACATCAGTGCTGCCACACTCAGCATCTGTCCCCAGCACTGAGGATTTGTTTTCTTCTGAGCAGAGCCAGTAGCACCCTTTTCTTTTATTACAGTGTGGTAGCAGCTTCAGGTGAGTAGGAATTACACTGATAGTCACCCATCATGACCAAAGCTGTTTCTTATTGGCACCATTGTGCAAATACAGGTGGGATCCAGGGTATATAAAAGTAAGCAAGAACCACCTTCTTAGGCTTCAGCAGGGTGTCCTATGTAAACCAGCTTCATTTGCTAAAGCTGTGCAGTGAAAGAGTGAGGTCAATACAGGGAAAGAGGTAGAAAACAAGTTTACAGAGCCTGAGGCTACTGAAAAGAAGAGCGCAGGCACACAACCACCTTACACAAACAGCTCATATTAAAACCACATATTCAGTTTGTCTTACATTTGATAAGGTGTGGATGGAGAAAATTTTCATCTGTCAAAAGTACCTGGCCTTTAAGGTGGGAGATAAGGAAACAGCAGCAAGAGAAACAGCAAAAATCTTCACAATTTTGAGCATGGCCATTATTAGGTAATTTGTAATTTTCATTGCTGTTTGCTGAAACTGTGTTTTTGGCCAGTTTATCAACTATAGAAAAAATAATCAATCTGATGAATGCTGCATTTTGTGATGCCAACACAGTTTCCTCATGCCTTTCCTGAGGGTATTGCTAGTGACCCCCTCACTGCTTCTGCATTCCATGTCCACCTCATTCTGATGATTGCCAGGCTTCACCTCTATGGCTCACATGCCTCAAGCCTAAGCTCTCAGTAAAATATTTGAATTTCGATAATTTTTTATAACTGTATTATGAAATAATGGAAATTTGTGCATATATATTATCAAAACACGCTATGTGCCCCATGTAGGCATCATATTTACCTTCATGAAACGTAAGAATTAATCCCAAAGGAGACTTCACTTCAGCAGCCCTGCTCTGCCAGGTACTCCCATACAGTGGGTGCTGAACATCCATGGATGTCTGGACAGAACAGCATTACAGAAGTGGAACACAGCTTTGGATGATACAGCTGCTAAAGGCTGACTTCCACTGTTGCCTTGATAGTACCTGCACAGAAATGCCTTGATGCTCTTAATTTCCTATTCAACCGTGGCTAAGGTCTAAAAAAGAAAACCCCAGGGAGAAGCAGTCCAGAATCTCCTGCCTTTACTCCCTTGACAGGTCCTGCAGACTAACCTGCCCTGCCTGCAGCAGCCCAGTCTCTGTGCTGGGAAGCACAGTGCTCCAGAGGAGGGGCGCTTCGGAGAGAGGCACTGAGCCTGTCTCACCAAGAGCTCTCAGCAGGAATTTCCACAGCACCCTGGCAAGGATCTTGATTGCAACATTTAGAACAAAGGCTGTTATTATCATGTTAATGAAGCTGGAGAACGTTTCAGGTGCTAGGTGCAAGTGACAGCTACATGTTTCCTGCTCCTCCTCTCTTGTCTCCATTTCCTGGAAGGGACTAAGTAACCTAAGCACCGTTTGCCTGCACTACCTGTTCAGCAGCAGGATAATAAAACCCAGCGATGTAATTGACAAGTGTATTTGTTACTAGGGAGCTAAAGGGTTATCAGAAAGCGGTTCTTTTCTTACAGCTCAGATGATCTGGGAGTGAGGAAAGTCTTCCACCCATACCTTCTCCATTTGTATCTCTGGGGCATGCCAAAAATATCTAACTTTTGGATTTTTTCCCCCTGCTGGCTGATTTCCAACCTTTTTTTTTCAGCTTTGTGAAATCTTAATTTCTGACAGTTTTCACAAGCTGCATTTCAGAATTGTTTCATCCATATAGTGACTTCATCTTAGAACTGCCAAGATAAACAATTCTAGCTATTTCATGCATCTCTTGATCATTTCCAGATTTTCCTATATTTCTTATGAATCTGGTAACATAGTATCATGCATTTTGGCCACCTCCTGTTCTTTCACTCAACAGCTGTAATGTTGTGCTCTCCCATTTAGATTTTTTCAATTTATATTAAAGCTCCGATGCCTCTGACTACACAGGACTAAAAGCACTCCTGAACTGGCAAAATTTATAATCTACTCCAACCCCCAGTTAGCATAAAAAAAAGGCATCGATTAACATCATTTATCGAATCATTAATTAGAATTCTACTTCACTGACTTTTTCAGAATGCTTAAGACTTTTATGAAAACAGAGGCTTCTTGAAACACAAAAGACTGCAACAAACACTTTTGTTACACACCAGTGTCATAATACCCCTCATGTTAATTTATGTATTGAATAAGAAGCAGGACAATTCCATTGCACAAAGCTGGAACGAACAGAAATTCAGGCAATGATATTAACAACATTAAGTTTTTTTTTTTTCAAATGTCAAAGGTCAGTGTCTGCAGATGAGGGAATTACCCTACACCCAGTACTCAAAATAATTGAAAATCATTGATTTAATCACCTGGTATTTAGGAGTCTGAGTTTAGGTCCCGTTTTGGAAGAAAGAAGAGAAAAAGAAAATCAAGGTAAAAATAATGTTTTGTTACATAGTTCATGCTCTGAAAGTCTCCAACACTTATCCAAATTTGAGAACAGATACAAACAGCCAAATAGGAAAAAAAAACCCAACTGAGTACATTAGCATAACTTATGCATTCATAAAACTGATAGACACATTTCTGAAAGTCCTTAAAGAAGAAGTAATAATGGAGCTAGTCAGCAATGTAGCACCAGCAATTAATCATTCTCACAATATTCACAACACTCAGTTTTGTTCTTGTTATTTGAGGAAGTAATGATTAATTGATAAAACTTTAGCAAGTGCAGTAATAGCAGGTGCTCCTAATTGCAAACGCTCAGGGATAATTCAGTCTAAGCTACTTTATGCTAATTTTTACAGCATTAGTCATAACAGTCTGTAATTTTACTTTTAGAGCAACTTTTTCCTATAATCACTATAATCTAATTAAGAGTTTTATCTAGTTATTTGTATGGAGTATGCTGCTCAATTGTAAATGTGGGAGCCTGGTTACCATAAAAAAATCAAGAAGGGGTCCTTAAAATGTACCCCCATCAATGAAAAGCCCTTGACAATTGGTTTCAGAGATAACTGTTTTAAAGTACTTTTAATGACATTTACCCTAACCTCATCTCAATCCCAATCCCACTATCCATATCCCCCATTTTTTCTGGACTGAACAACCTTTTCCTTTTAACAGCAAGAACTACTCTCTTCAGAGGCTGAAGAAAACCAGTGGGAAAAGCTGCATTCAGCTACTTGTTTTCCATTTCTGCAGTTATAATGTACCCAGAAGGCTCACGGAGGTAAAGGAACTCAAACAACTGTTAACAGACAACCAAACAAACCAGCACGTGCTTACAAAGCCAAAGAACTGAACAAGGAAGTTTGCTATGCAGTTGGTCTTTGGTCAAATCAGCTCTATCAACTCTCGTTCTTCTGAAAAAAGGAAAAAAAATTAAATTCTTTACTCCCGATTTATTCCACAGACCATTTTATATTATACTTTTCAAGTAAACTGTGGTACATGCCAGGATCTGGGAAATCCCTTGACCATGTGGTACGCCCTTGCAGATGTGGTAACAAGGTAAAATCAAAATACTCCCAACAATGCATCCTTTTTTTTCAATACCATTTTATAGGCATAGCTCTTCTTACAAAGAACAAAGGAGAATAGCAACACTTTATCATTTTGTATGGAGCAGGTAGATTTTTCACAGGGTACTTAAATAACTACTTTGATCTTTGCTGGATCTCGGAACTTCGCAGGTCTCTTCCACAATACCGAGTGAGGTCTTATCTCCCCAAAACATGAAAATGAATGGTCAGTTCAGCCATACTTGGAAATACTTTCTGCATATACTCAGTTTTCTTACAGAGTTTCACAGCGTGGATTAGCTGACTGCTAATAAGCCCAGCTTGGTGAGTGCTGTCTGCCTTACTGGTTGTCCCATCAGTGTATAAGCCAATCACACAACTGGAAGCAAGCCACTGCTGACTCCTCTCATCTGCGGTTCTTAGTAACTGGGGAGGTTTCATTTGGAACCAGAAGCAGCTGCCAAACAGATGTTCTTGCTGAGGCCTGCAAAAATGTGTGCTGTATGTCTTCAACTAAAATGACAGTCTAAATCTGCTAGCTATTAGCTAAACCATCTTCTTTTGCAAGGATTTGGGAAAGTGATGCAGTATGGACTTGGTGGTCCATAAGAATTGCTGAACCTCGTGAGTAGGATGGGAACTTGCCTTTGGGGTGCTAAAGAACTTGCCTGGGTTCGCATTTACCCAGCTTACAATAAATAAAAGTAAAACCTAGATATTGCCCAGTGATTGTAGGAACAGGTGAAAATTACAGGCCCTAAACTCCTCTCTGACAAGGGTCATGCCACATGTGCAATATCTAGAATTTAATATCCAAAGCCAGTGTTTAAGCTGGGAGCCCAGATCCGGCTTTTGTAGAACAGCTCAATAAACATTCTTCTCCTCTGGAGAAGCAGCCCTTGAACTTAATGCTTTTTCCCCCCCCCTGCATTATGGTGATCAAAACAGATACATCCACAATAGAGGTCCATTAGCATCTTTATCAACACTGCAAGTGGGCCAGGGAAGAACATTAGAGACTCGCTTCCCTCAGTAGCTTATTGAATTTTCTCTCTAAACCTTCACACACATGCACTTCTCATACCTCACCATTCAGGACTTGATTTCAAACTCCCTTGAACTTAAATCATCTATTACTAATGCACTGATCTCAGGCAGAAAAATAACTTATTTTCCTGTTTGATATCCGTCCTTCACATGGCTTGAAAATAATTGTCAACTCAATGGCTAAAAACCTGAAAGCCAGTGATTAATTTTAAATACCAATATAAGCTCCAGTTGCATTATTCTAAAACTTCTTATGCCATAAACATCTCTGTGGCACCCAAGTGCCTTCCAGTAGCGTACGAAGCAACCATGACTAACATCTGTCATGTGTCATTAGTACTCTTGTCCCTCAAGGGGAAAAGCATTTGCAGTGAAGTGTTTTGTTTTGGTAGGATGTTAAAAGAAAAAACTGCACACAGCCACATGCTTATCTTAGAGGAATCAAGATCAAAGAGATGTATTTTGTATGCGGAGCAGGGTGCGAGAACACTGAAGGTCCCTGGCTCTTGGGGTAGCTTACAACATAGGGTTACACTGCCCCCTTTGGAAAGCCTGCTCTCTGGCACCATCCTTCTTTGGATCAGAACGACGTTCCATCAGGTCTGAAGAGAAAGATGTCAACCACAGAGCTGTCAGCTGCCTTTCAGCAGGCCTGAGCCTAAGCCATGGGTCTCCGAATAGAAGGACTGAGGAGCTGAATTTGATTCAGCGCCAAGTAGTCAATCAGCACAGTGGAGCCAGACTTCTTGTGCTCGGGGAGCTCCTGGTGGTGAGGAGAGTCCAGTGCTCTTTGGAGCTTCCCAGGCAAGACTTTAGAGTGAGGTGCTGCTGAGCTTCCCTTGCAAAGTGTCTTATCACAAGGGCATCTACAAACGCTCTTGTCAGCTGACTGGAGTCACTGCCACCTTGCTCCGGTTTAGTCCTTCCCATCTGTTGTCCAACCACAAGCTAACTGTGCCATGGTGCAGTATGGAGTGGTATTGGGACAGCGTGTTTGCTCATACATAGGAAAAGGCAAGCAGCATATTTGTATCACCTTCGTAGTATCACCCAGTCCAGTCCTCTGCAGGCAAATCCTGGACAAGGATTGTAATGGAAAGAGTTGGCTGCAGCTGGAAGTGTAGGCTCTCACCTGTATCCACCAAGACCACCTCAGAACAGTGAACTAGTTCAGCTTTGAGAGTGCTTGTCAAAGTCCAGGGTGATCCCTTCCCAACATGATCATTCCCACAGCTTTACTAAAGCATATTCATTTTCATCTCCTGGCCCAAATCCAGACTTTTCTAGGACTGCAATATGAAGCTTCAATTACATTATCTCAGACTTGGCCAGCAGTAGTTTATTAAAGGAAATGTTGGAAAACTGGTCTCTGGTTTAGCAATGCAGGCTCAACCTGTAATTTCACAGTGACTAATCACTTTGTTACATGCAACATTGGCTTATAGGACTGTCCTTGAAAACTTGGGGTGATAAAGCATCATCTGTGGCAAAGAGAAAAGCCACGTACAGGTGCTTTTTTCCCCTTTTTCTCCCAGATAGCTGAAGAGATTTCCTGGCCAACATCTCAAACGCCAGAAAAGTGTTTAAATTCATCAACATATTTTGTTTGACCTTTAGCTTCCTTCCTTTGTGGCATCAGACCAGTACACAACAACACAACAAACCACTTTTAATCCAGTAGACACCATCAGGACACAGCAGCAGCTTATCTGCCCAAGCTTTAGAGCACAGCTGACTTTCCTGTGCTGGCAGCTTTGCTCATGAAGACAGTGTGTCTAGAACAGGTCCCTGAGCAACACCCATGGGCCAGCTCTGCCTGCCCTGCTGCAAGGGCTCAAAGCTGCTGACGTGCAAATACAAGAGAGATCAAAACTCCATTAAAAGCTTGCTTTTGGAAGCTAATGCAAAAATTGGAATGAACACATAGAGTAACCAGTTTAAGTCTCTGGAAGTTTTTCAGGGCCAAAGACCTTATATTTTCAAGGATGTTTTATACATTAAATACCTTGAGAAAGAAATGTAAGGGTTTTTGTGCTTTTATTCGATAATTCTTATTTAGCTATTTTCTCACACATGAACATTTTACAGTTGTACCTATGGATGGTGATAGTTACTGCAGCGACAGAAGTATTAAAATACCTTTAAATACCTCCATGGAGACATTTTTTTTTAACCTCTTTGGTGAAGCTCTATTTATAGCAATAGCAGTTCCCAGTTTTTCAGGGCTAATTAGTTTGACTTATGATGATATTTTACACATTCCATGAAGTGTCCCTTACTTAATATCCTTTACTGTGGTGTTTCTCCTCTTGCAAGTTATATTAGTGTACAATACATGGGTAACAGTGACTAAATACCTTGTTCTTAAAACAAAGAAAATCCTGCTTTTGGTACACAATATTCCTACAAATTAAGAGGTAAAAGGCATCAATGGTAAGAGTAGGCATAACCTCCTCCCCCCTCACTAACTTTTGGTAGTGACAGAGTGGAGAAATCAGGTGCACTACAGCTGCTAACAAAAAACAACCAACCAACCACCAAACACTAATTCTTCCACCTCAGCTGAGTTTGTAAAACATCTCTGCTACCACTGAATCAGCAATCCTATGACTTCTCTATTTCCTTTGGGCAACCAACTCTTTCTACTCATTTTACTCAACTCTGATTGTAAACATATTTATCTACAGTGTAATGCAGCTCTGGTTTCAGTTCCCAAATGTCTCATTTTTTAAATATTCAGTTTTGTAACCTTGGTGTGTAGGACTTCAGAACTGTGGAGCTTGCCAAGAATGGCTGGACAGTTCATCCACATCCTCCAGAGTATGTGCTATATCCCCTCAGGGTACTGCACAATGTGCTGTATTTATTACGGGCTGTATTAACTCATGCTTCACTACTGGCATCACACCAAAGCATGCTGCCCTCTCTCACCCCCTGCTGCATTTGTCAATCTGTCCTTCAACATCTCTGATACAGCATCAATTCTACCTGATCTGAAATCGCAGCCACATCTTCCCTTTCTGGTTCCTTGTCAGGCTCATGAACCGACTGTTATTACAGGTTCAAGAATGCATATGCAGTCGCCACACTGGAAAATTCTTGAACTTGTAGCAACAGCAGATGAGTCATTTCATGAAGAAGGCTGGAGAGGGACTTTTTAACAAGGCCATGTAGCGAATGGCTTGAAACTGAAGAAGGGTAGGTTTAGATAAGGTATTAAGAATTTCTTACCTGTGAGGGTGGTGAGGCACCAGAACAGGTTGTCCAGAGAAGCTGTGGCTGCCCCATTCCTGGAAATGTTCAAGGCCAGGTTGGGCTAGGCTTGGAACAACCTGATGTAGTGGAAGGTGCACCCACCTGTGTGTGTGGGAGACTTATAACTAGATGATCTTTAAGGTCCCTTCCAACCCAAACCACCTAATTTCTACATCTGGTACAACTTCCTCCTCTGGCTTTTCAGAGTCTGTAGCAACACCCAGGAAGTTAATTCAAGTTTGCATTTTATTTCAAATCCCAGTCCCACTACCCTTCAATCCTTTGAATGGGTGATCTACAGTAAAGCAGTTGGGGATAGTTTCATAAGCAGACTGTGCAGAATAAAACAGTGTCACAAGAAAGTGATTAATGACAAAAAAGAGAATCAAATGAGAAGCACATGTATAGCCCTCCTCGTACTATCCTATCATTGTATCAAACAAGTTCATAAATAGTAATTAATTACACACCAATGACTAATAAAAAACCTGTCTCGTTTTTTGTAGAACCCTTCCCATTCCAGAAATATATATTTGGAAACTATCCATTTCATTTGTGCATGACAACTAACAGACTTGTAGCTAATTATTGCCATCAAGCATGCATAAGGTGGTTAAGAGGGAAAAAACACCTGTCAAGCCATAAAGATTAGTTAATCAGTTAAATATATATCCAAAGTTTATGCAGAATCTGGAACAGTCCAGAATTACTGAACCATCCATCTATATTGCAGCATCAGTACTGCCAAATGTAGACAGGATTTACATGCATTGTGTTTCCTCAAAGTGTGCCAAATTACAATGTATAAATCATATGCTCACATGCCATTCACTCTGTAACCCTGGTTCTTCAGGTTTGGCATGGGAGGGCAATTGCCAGTTCTGTAGCACCACTGGGTTTTGTCCCATGGCTGTCATTCAGCATGGTGAATACCCTGGTGTACTCAAACTTGTCTCTGAAGGTGTCTGAGGATAAACCTGCCCTAAATACACACCAGACCTATCACCACAGACTCTTCCTTTTGACCTCTCATTTGAACCCTGTAATGTTGTTACTAGTAAATAGTAAACATGGAAAAGTCAGCTGCTAGTTACAAAACTCAACCTAAACTCTTTCCTTATTATTTCTCTCCAGATGCTGAAAATTATCCTGTCAAGTAAGATTTTGCTATTTCAAACAGTTTTATCAGGCTCAGCAAATCCATGAGAACTAATAACCATTCACTGGGATCATTAGTTGGTTGTTGTAGGTAGTCGTTGTTTTGTGGATTTTTTTAAACTGGCTTTTTCATGTGTGACTTTTCCCATCAGCACTATCAGAATTGACATTTGACTTCAAGGCGGTCGAAAGACCATTAGGAACATACTGTGACATTGCTGAGTCTAAACTCCAGAAGATATTTGTACATGCCTACTACACCATATAGGCTCTCTTTGTTCAAGTCTCTCAAGTCATTATGCATACCAGGACCAGCAGAGACAGATGTCTCAAATAAAGGACGAGGGAAGTGTCAGTCAATAGGATAAAGCACTCAAGAGAAAGCAACACATGACATTATTTATAAACAAACTGCCATCGAGAGCCATACAGTGGAGGTGATCAGAAACAATGCTCACCCACTTTTGGATATTGTCAGACAACACAACAGTATTGTTTTACTCAACAAAAAAGTTTGAAGATCTCTGTGGGTGTCAGATAGGTATTAATGACTTATGGGTAAATATTACAGAAAGAAAAATTCTGGCACTCAGTCTCTCTTTTTGCCAGGAAAGAAAATGATTGAGCAGATGGCTTGTTCAGAAACTGCAGCCTTTGGGAAGAAGCTTTTTTGTAAAACTGAATATATTTTGCAACCAACAAAGACGTGGAAGTTTTTGTCTTTAGGAAGCTTTCACTGATAGCAAGAGGATCGAAAAGCCAGTACAGTATTCCAGTTCAAAAGCAGTATTGCTAACCATACTATTTTATTTTTTTACTTAGCAGGTCTGTGGCAGTCCAATGCACCAGGACATAATTAAGCATCTTGACAGGTTTATGGAAGCCTTGCTCTCAAAGAACCATGTCATTATTTTTCTACTGCAGCAATGATGAATATGATTAGGACAGGTTTTTTGTGGAGGGGAGAGTTGTTCCCTTCACACATTCCCCCTCCCCTCGCCCGCATTCATGAAACAATTTCCCAATCTGCCAACCTGTATTTTGTGGTATGGTCCTGTCTTTCAGTCCTTTCCAGCACAGATTAAAATGCCAGCTTAACAAATTAGCTTGTAAAAATTAGTGTTGAGTTTTGTATGAGCTTCATCAGTATCTTGTTCATTAAATTCTGAACACACATCAGGGGCCTGACAAAACACATATATAAAAATACACAAAAAATATATGCAGATCATCACTGGACCCCAATATCACCAGGGAGGAAAGTGGTTTGCTAGGACCATAGCCAAGCACCATTGTTTAACTGTTCTGAGTGACGATGGCAAAGGTCTACACACAACATGTACATCATGGAAAATAAAACAAAAAAAATATAAATCAACAAAGATACCATTTATCAAGCACAGATGAGCAGAGAAACCGGTGTCCTTCCATGATTCCCCCAGTGAGATACATCCTGGCTTTGAAAGATTTCTCATGTATCCAGTACAAACATTACAGGTTTGACGATTTTCTTTATCTAGTCCACATTTTGCCATCTCTGTTACTTATGCTTTGAGTTTATCAGAGGCATATGACTGTAATTACCAAGACACCATGCCCAAAGACATTGAGCTGTAGAGAGACACTTGTTTGTATTACCTTGACCTCAGACTCATTAGCACAGACTCTGTGCCATAAGAAATACTTTCACAAAAGCTCTGGTGAGTTCAGACACAAAAGACTTAATTGTAAGACTCTATGCAGAGTACTCAGAGGGTAAACAAATGCCATTAGCTTTGAGCTTACAAGCTTGTCTTGACAACTGCCATCTAAAGCCTGAGATATTTTGCCTGTGTGAGAGGAGCTTGCCTTTGCACTGGCAGTAGCTGTACCAGGAGCCTGTGCCCAGCCACCATTTCATTGTCCCCCAAAACTGAATCATGTTTTTTTCCTGTGAGGTCACTGCATCATCCTTACATTGAAAAACGTGAGAGAGAATGACTAGAAGGACCATTTAAAGGATTACAAGCCAAAAATGGAAAGTCTTTGCAGAAGACAAATGCTATACTTTTTCACTCTTTGTAACTTCAGGTCTCCTGCTCCAGCCATGGTTGAAATTGTGCCTGCGGAACAAGGTTGCTTCTATTCTTTGAAATATGCAGTGTTGCAGAACTCCTGTGTGTTGTCAGAAACAGAGTCCTGGCTGCAAAAGGAATTACAAATCCTAATAAAATACCTGAAACTCTTTCTAGTTCTTCAAGAAAAAAAGCAGTCCTTCCAAAGGACCTTTTTCTGAACTACAAAACCAACAGAAAAGATATATAACTATAGAGAGCTATAAACTGCTCATGTACTTTCCCCCAGCTGGCCACTGGAAGCCTTTTGCTCTCTTCCTTCATAGTGTGCACGTTTGCACTTTGGATGATGAGCTTGTACAAGTATATTTTGAGACCTTTTTCTGCAGCTAGTGGTGTGGGTACAGGGGGGCACTTAGACCACACCTTGTGGCTCTTATGAACTTATTGGAAAATAGAAAGGTGCCTGAAAATACAGGCAGTTTTATTTTCTGATTAGGGTGTTTTTACCTGCCTCCTTCCCTCTGAACAAAGACAGGGTGCTCTGCTTAATTGAAGACTGAGAATTCTAATTTCTTTTTTTTTTTTTTAATGAAGGGAGAGAGCAGCAGAAGCAGGGTTATAAGAAAGAATAGACAAGATTTGTAATGTTCATTAAGCCAAAAGCTAGGAAATCAGATGAAAGAAAACTATCAAGGGTGTATTCTTTTGATGACTGAAACTGAGACTGAAAAGTTCTTTTTAAGTGAATTATGATTTAGAGGATAACAGACACAGAAAGATTTCACTACCACCACCTGTAAAACAGCATTGGCTTTTTATCAAGGAGCTGCTGTTTAGCCCATCTAGTTGATGAACATTCTTCTCAACTTGCAAATATAAAGGACTTATGGGGATAATATTTCAATATATAATGACATTGCTATATCTCGAATTCTTTTAAGATCTTGGTTATTAAATATTAAATATCAAAGCTGTAAATTATTGTAGCAGCTTTATACAACTAAATTAAATTCAAACAAAACCTAATTTCCTTAATCATTGACTGTAATCCTCCAGGAACATATGCTATTAACTCAGCTACAAATGGCACAAATTGTATGACTTCAGTTACGTTATTTTATATCAAATTCTAATCCAGGGCAGAGTCCTCAGTAAATCTCCTGCAGGGATTTTAATGCTTCTGCAATCATATTGACTCTTTACTGGGGAGCTAATCTTTTTATACTGTTTTTTCACTCCTTTATCCATTTCCTTTACAGCCTTACTGAGCTATAGATGGTACCTTCCATCGCATATCATGTTTTGAAAGATTTGGCTTTCCCCTCGTATATTTGATTTGCAATAGTTAGGCTCTCACTTATGCCAGCATTGGATAGGTTTTTCTTTTTGGTTTGTTTGGTTTGATTTTGGTTTTTGTTTTGTTTTTGGGGGGGTTTCTTGTTTTCCACATGTGCAACTGAATCCCGTTTGTGTCAGCATGTATGTTAACTGCCACTTATTGTGATCTCTCTATAAAGTTGTCAGAATTATTCAAGTTTGCAGTCAAGCATTAAGAAAGCAGAACAATTTCCTCCTCTTTAAGAACCCTACGGAACTAAAATTAAACAGATTTAATTTAAGCAAGAAACTTCCTTAGAGGCTCAAGACAATGACTGGATAATAAAAAAAAAGCCTTAGAGGCCTCAGAGGTGAGACTTGGAGAAACCTCCAGAGATCATCCAGTCAGCCCCCTGTCCCACAGTGACCAACCAAAGTGCTGTCATCCCTGACAGATGCTTCCCTAATCTGTGCTTAAAAGCCTGTGACAATGGACATCTCTCTACCCAATCGACTTCAGTGCAACAGCTCAGCAACAGCTTCCAGGACACTTGGCCACTTCCAGCTCTCCTCAGTTTTCTCTTCTCTAGACTCAATCAGTACCCTCCCACTCATCAGCAGTCTTGTACACCTCTGTCCTGTCAGCTCTCTCTTGGAAATGCATCACCAGTGTAATTTAGCTGAGATCTCTCCCAGCATTAAGGAAAGCAGAAGAAATAACTGAAACCCAGTACATTACAGGTCTGTTTATTCATCCCAGTGTGCCTCCATCAGAGCAGAACAACCAGAACAACACTGCTGACTCACAGTGAATTTATGACCCATTCTCATCTCCAGTCTTTCAGCTTAATACCCTATAATTATTTCTTTATGAATATTGTAAATCAAATCTTCAAGGTCTCTTAAACTGAAGAAGGCAAATAGCCACTACCCCTACATTTCCCTGCCAAAAACATCCCAGTTTGTAAGCACTAAAAGTAAATTCTGAAAGAATCTCCTCTGTTCAGAGCTCCCCTGTAAAAACCCCAAAACAAATCCCCTCAAAGCCACAACAGATCACCAAAACTCAGACAAAGACAATTTTCAGCATCCACACAAAGTTACCAGGAAAAAACCCAACAAACAAAATAAAACAAAACAAAAAAAACCAGAGGAGAGGGTATATCATTAGCAGAACATTCGACACAGACACGAGCTTTGCTTTCAGCTTGAATCCAACCAACACTATAACCTCCAATATGCACAAACTGTCTTGCTCCCACTTCAGGTCAACTTCTGAGACCAGAAAGTCCCTATTTTGTGTCAAAGCAAAGGGCTCTTCCACTCTCTGCATCCAAAAGCAGACCTAACTCCATCCTCAGGGAAAGAATATAAGAAGGTAAACAAAGTTGCTTCCTGAAATACTCCCTAGTCTGTGATCAATTAGCTTGAATTGACAACTGTAAGCTACAAATCTGCAGAAATTATGGAAAGAACTGGTAGAACACTAGAACATGTAACTTCATAATAAAACCCCATTAATTCTATAAGGCTTTGTGCAGGAATCAGTTCTGTCCCATGCCACAGTGAACATGCTGGGACCCCAAAGAGTTCATCTGCTTCACTTGCACAGCCATGCCATGCCCTGAGGGCTTCTGTGCCACCTGACCGTGCACTGACCGAACAATTCCTGGGCAGACTTCCTGTTCCTGACATGTTTGAACAGATAACAGACATTTTAGCTATTATGGTTTTTGCCAATTGTCCCTCACACTCCTTCAGCCAGTCTTATCATGTTTGTACATGCCAGAGTTTAACATCTTTTCAGTTTTCTTCATCTGGACAGCAGTTCAGCTTTTTTGCTCCTGTACTTTCACTAACCCAGCCAGTGAGGGTTTCTCACTCTCCCCCAAGTTTCTCTTGAGGCACTCTTATTTTCTCTTCACTTCCCATGTGATTTACGGAACCCATATCCATACTTCCTGCAAAGAGTTAGGTGTTCCACCTGTCTTCCTTTCAACAAGCCTGCTGATCTGCGTCTAGTTTTCCTTTTTGAAGCTGAGCAGAGCAATGATAGAAGACTGGCTTGTCTTACTCCTGGCAAGGATGCTGAATTTAAGCACATTAAGATCCCCCCTTTTAGGATAGCTGTTCAGCTGTTAGTCCATACATTGTATCCCATAAACCACTCAGGATTCAAGTCAAGCACTGCCCTCACAGACTCCTGAACAAGCTGCTCCACAGAACAGCCACTGAGACATCTAAAAATGTACTCTGACAAGTCTGGGTGAAATATTTGCCTCTTCTAGACCAAATGAAAGTCATTCATGAGTACTTAATTTCTGTCTCAGGCTGTTGTGCTGCCATCATGGTCCACCAGTGAGGTAGGCAGAGTCAACACTATATATCTTCCTCCTGTTTAAGTTTGGGACTTTCACTGATGTGAAGTGTGGATTGTTCATTGATGAAACTACCTAGTTAAGCAGGTCAGTCCCAAAGTGTCTTCAATATGCAGAACTACTAGCTATCAGCAAAGCTCACTGCATCCTTCCTAAACACAGTACCACAGGAACACCCCACTGATTATCATCTTCCCAAGTATGTGACATCTGCACTGTTAGGATCTCCATGAAAAATCAGACATACCAGTTCCCCCCGGTCATTTCTTCAACATTAAGCACTCCCACAGAGGAACATCTTGTTTAAACAATCTCTTGAATCTGTCTGGTGCTGGTTTCCTCTTCTATTAGATTTGACCTTAGCACCAACGGAAGGGCTGTGAACCAGCAGCACTCAAGGCACGATATGGCAGGGGATTATCAGTAGTAGGTCCTTGACTTGAATTAATTTTCCTCTGAGCGTGAGGAGTCTGATTTTGTTGCTTCAAAAAGGCACGCTGCACAGCCCACTTATTTACACAGGCATTTCCCCAGTGAGTGATCTATACTGTGGAATGGACTTTTGTTTTTCTGGGCAGGGTTATTTTAAAGTAGTCTTCTGCCCTATTATCCCTCTCTCCCCAAGGATATCAGCTGGCCAGCACCTGCACTTCATAAAGGAAGAAGCTTGGCTTTGCAGTAAGGAAAACTTGGATCTTAGCAATTGAGGAAAAATACCTTCTCAGAAAGGTCATAACTCTTAGAAGAATATTAGAAGAATATCTTCTTGTGTTTAAAGTAGAGAAGGATTTTTTAAAATTAAGTCAGCTAGGAAGTTGGGACCTTTGAAGCACCACAGTATATAACATGAACTTGATTCTTCATTTGCATTTTTCAAAGCTGTATCTCAATTTAAGCACTTGGACAGTAAATTAACACAGAACTAGAGCAACACAGTAACAATTTTGATCAAGAAGAAATTTCTCTGTGGCTACCCAAGTGTAAATTCAAATAAAATTTATAATCCCCATGCAAAACATCAAAGCAGTTTTAAAACATACTCTGTACTTTATACACCATCCCACAGAGGATACTAAAAGTCAGTCTAGAGGTAACTGACCTAACAGTCAAACTTCGTGTGGTTTTTGTATATGTCTCTATTGGCCAATTCAGTAATGTTAGTGCCAGACCAGATTTCATCCCGATTTTAGGAGTACTGCAATTCTTAGTCCTGAAACAGGGTGTAGATTATACAATAGAGTGATTTGACTAGCTTTTCTGAGTTCTGTTGCACAAGGGATTCCAGCACTGATCTACCTACACAATTTCTGCTTTCCAGTATTGCAGTGTTAAACGATTTTAAAAGCTCCCAAATATGAATTACATCTTTCAGGGGGAGTGGAAAGAGAGGTTTAGTTTGCATTCTCAGTAGTGCAGTGGAGCTTTCAGCAAAAATTGTTCAAATTAATAACGTGTCTTACATTTTGTCTCCTTGCTAGAAATGCACGAGGCGAGAGGAGCAAGTGGGGCTGCAGAGCGATGGTAACTGAGAGGGAAACCTCTCTGTGCTTGGTCCTTGAGCGGATGATGGAGGGGACAGAACAGCCCTCCCCACCCCTGCCTTGGGGCGCCCAGGGCTGTTCCGAGCCTACAAACCACTGCAGCATGGAAGCGTGCCTTTTTTTTTTTTTTTTCCCTTCCCTTTAAAAAGTTTTCAGGAAGTCTGGGGGAGGGGCGATGCTGTTTCTTTTTTGTTATAATGGGCCCCTTTGTGGAGATGGAAGAGGAGAGGAGGTCCGTGTGCCTGCGAGGCGCGGGCTTCCCGGTGCATCCCAAGGCAACTTCCCAGGGCTCCTGAAGGCGCCGGGTCCCCGGGACTGCCCCGGGATGGAGCTGATGGTGCTGCTCAATGCCCTGGTTACCCGCCTGCTCTTCGTGCTGCACTCCCTCATCGGGGTCTGGAGGGTGACTGCGGTGAAGAAAGAACCCAAGTACTGGCTGCTGGCACTGCTCAACCTTCTCCTGTGTCTGGAGACAGGGCTCACCCTCAAGTTTAAGCAAGGCAGAGGCTACAAATGGTGAGCATACCCCGGCGGAGCGCCTTTTGCTGCTTTGCATGCCCTTTGCTGCAGGTACGAGGCTGATCCTCGAGAGCAGGGGCTGCCCCGGCCCCGGCGTTCAGGGGTCAGCTTTGCTCCCCGGCTGCTCCCGGGCGGCGGGGATGGGAAACTGGTAGAGTTTGGCTATTCCATTGGCAAATAGAGGGCTTTCAGGAGGGGCACTTCTGCAGGCTACTTGGGAGCCACTCTGTGTGGCTGTGTGTGCATCCGTACTAACAGCTGAGGAGTGGGAGTGCAGCTGCAGGCAAGAGGTGGATGCTGTGGAGCTTCGGGTGCAGCGGGCTGGGGACTCCGGGAACACCTCCTGAGCCACTGCGTGCCTGTCGGGCCACACGCTGGAGGGGCGGAGGGATGCTGCGGCACCCACAGAGATTCCCTGCGTCTCACACCCCGTCCCGCCGTGCCCTGGTTTGCACCTCCTTCCCTAGCACTGTATTCCCATTCCCGCCTTGCAGCAGTGCTAATGCCACGCTAGCACATGAACCTAAACTCAGCGACAAATAAAAGATGAGTGGCAACCACTCTTTCGATACAGCAACAGTGGCTTAAATATTTGGATTTGAGGGGCTATTCCAGAGGGGAATTTCCATGCCTGAAATGCTGCTCTAGAAATGAACAAAAAAGTTAGTCATCGCAGAGCTTGCCCAAGCACATGGGTTTTTACATGCGTCTAAAGAATTGCTGCTGTCATCCACAGCTCATCAGCGCTCAGGCAGCCAAAACAAGTGCTCTGTGAAAAGGAAGCCTTCACATAACTAATTGTCAAGATTTCACTAGGACCTTTTATTGTTAAAAATTCAAACTACAGGCAGGCCCTGAGAGAAATCCAGAGCCAAATCCATGTTCTTAAACTCCTGCCCATTGCAGCCTGTGAAACTCATTATAACAGAAGCAATGTTGTGTGACAATTCACACAAGTGTTCCACGCTCTAAATTTGAAAGTAATAAAAGCAGTGATAATGTCTGGGACACTGGAAAATGTAACAGTGGCAGAGCCCTAAATGCAGTTATGAGACAGGCAGATTGAGCAGACCCAATTCATTTGGGAGAGGAGGCAGCAGCAGAGTCTTCATGAAGAAACACTTGCTATGGCAGCTTTTGAAAAATCCAAAGAAAAAAGATACTGAAAGCAGATTCATACAGATCCAGATTAATACATGTGCTAAAAGACTGGGCTAAGTTTGGCTAGAAGGAAGTTTTGAAAATGGATGCGGCCCAGCAGCTAAAACAGGACAGTAAAGACATTTATAGGTAAGAACTGTAGACAAATGGCCAGCATCTATTTGCATCACGATTTTCTACTCCAGGGGAAAACACACTCCAAACAAGCACTATCAGAAGCATTTATAGAAACACCTTCATAGACAGTCACCAGTCCAAGCAAGGGGCAGACTGTGCTGCAGGACTCCTGTGTCTGAGAGCTGCATATTCCCTGATAGAAAACTCTTACTTATTACACCAGCACAAAACATTAAATAGCACATGTGGAGAAAAAGTATTCTTGTGAGCCTGGCCACATAATATTTCCTCTATTGCTCCTTCTGAAAGAAAGACACAGTTAAAGCCCCTGAGGTCTCCTGGCCTGATGTGGTATCATTAGCTCAGTATTGCTAACTGGCCAGCTGGATGGATTTTTCATGTGCTCAACTCCTACAGGAAATACTGTAAAGTATGTTAGTTCTTCCATTCAAACAAGAGGTGTGTTCTCTACCAAAATAACCAGGCTAAAACCCCACAGAATCACTAACTTTTTTTATTTAAACAACAAAAAACTCCACTGCCAAAACAAACACCACCCTCAACCCTGAAAAACAAAACCACAATGAAAACCCAAACCTAGACTATTCTTACATGGGATTGTTTGAAACATTTCAGAGCAGCTCAGCAACCGAGTCATTTCCCTGAGCAGCAGGGGTTTTTTTCTCAATATTTAATCTCCACTGGAAAAGTCATGACTAACAAAATAAAGGTACATTCAGCATAGAAACAAACAGTAAATGGAACAACATTTGATCAACATGTTGCTGCAGTTGCATACTTATAGGCAATTGAAACTCACTGCAGAACATGCCAATGGCAAGATAGAAGGAACCAAGCAAATGTCCAAAGTTTGACTCCACTGCTCTGTTCTGTGCCATATATGTATGTGATGCAAAGGCTGCTGTGCATCTCAGCAGCATTGCAACAGTGATCACTCATTGGAGAGCAGAACTAAATGGAACGTGGGTGGCATTACACCTCATTCTTACTTCAAAAGGATAGGAATTGCCAAAAAAACACACCCCAAACAAATGCCATGTGTTTAATAAGAAAAGATCAACTCTCACAAGAATCAATACTTGGAGAAGGAGTCGTAAAACCCCTCCATCACTTCTAAACAAACCTAGCTAAAGAAGCTGATGATAATAAACCTTCATCATCATAAGTGATATAGAAGACTGGCAGTGAAAGAACTAGAGACAGAAATCCTGAAGAATTATACAAATGACAGCACAAATGGGGAAACAAGGCCAGGACCCATTTTCATAAAGCCGTTTTCAATGCCTGCACTGAAAGACCTACTTGAAGAAATCCTTGTTATAGGCAAACAGCTGCTATTTCTACCTTTCCTGTGCCAGCGCACAGGATTCCGACCAATAACCTTTAATCCCAGCATCACTCAGTGAAATGACTCGATAGATTAATTCACTCTTCATGAAATCAGAAAGAGCATGTTAGCTAGAGGCTTTTTTAAGTACAGAGAATGCTGTGATGGAAATCCAAACAAAGTGCCTTTGGTTAGTTCTAAAAAGAAAATTTTAAATCAACTTCCATATATGATACTAGATGGATGTACAAATAAATCCATGATTTATTATACTGACACAGCATGAGTAATCCAGCAAAACTAGCAATTCTTATTTGCAGTTACCTTATTTCTTAATATCCCATGTGGTAGAGGCACAGGTTACTTTTCAGTGCAGGCAACATTCGGATGTATGGTATTTATGATGTGTTATAATACCAAGATATCTTTTCCTTCACAGGTTTTCACCAGCAATATTTTTGTATTTGATTTGCACAGTACCATCTCTATGGCTACTAGAAATTCATCATGGGACTCAGGTATTTATTATGAAACTAGATGGACTAGTTTGAAATTGATGCATTATTTGTGGGTTGGATTTGGGCATACAGACAGAAGTCTGCCAAGTCTTGTTCCTGTTCTCTCTTTCGTATAGGTGGGTCCCCAGTCCATTGATACTGTGACTATTGTGCACTTCCTAATTATTAGATAATGAGCCTCATCCCTAGCTAAAAATTAAGACTATTTATTTGTTTTTATCTGGAGAACTGAGGACGAGAACTGTGAAAAACACAGCCTTTCACCCCCAGGTTACCAGCATGCATCTTGCTCAGTATGATGAAAGACTTTGACTGCTTTAGAGGCCTTTAAAGTATGAGTTTCATAGCACTTAAAAGCAGATATCACAACTCCAAGCAAGTCAAAATTGAGACAGGTATCAGTGAAAGGGGTCTTAAATTCAGGTTACCTCATATTTGCTGCAGCCTAGGAGAACACTCACAGATCGTTACTGTAGCCAGTAATTTGTCGGTCAGTGTTTATGTCATTTCTTTCTTTGTGCTGCACAGTAATCTAGGAGGGGGTGCTGGATTCCAGTTCAGGACTAAAACACTAACATTTTAAAGGCAATTTTCCTGGGGTCAGTCAGGGACAGAACAGAGTCACTTAGTCCAGCAGCTCCCATTGAGTGAACCACCTCCTCTTAAGTCCCTATAGCACTTGCATGTAGTGAAAAGGAGATTTTGCTCTCCCAGCATTTACATATATGCAGGGCCTTACATCCATTACAGCAGTAAAGGTCCTGATTGGAACAAGAAAAATAAGTAACAGAAGAAAACGCATAAATTAGACTAA
This sequence comes from Campylorhamphus procurvoides, assembly GCA_013396655.1. Classification (NCBI taxonomy): domain Eukaryota; kingdom Metazoa; phylum Chordata; class Aves; order Passeriformes; family Dendrocolaptidae; genus Campylorhamphus; species Campylorhamphus procurvoides. The sequence continues at coordinate 148,522 of WBMV01001906.1, forward strand.
GAAGACCTAGTGCCTCATTTTCTCCTTTGAAACATTGTTAGAGCCCACAGAAGCATAATCAAATATTCAAAATTGTGTTTACACTGAAAATGCCTGAGGCTTTTTCTAAATACAGCAGCAGGAATTTATTGTCTTCTTGTTTTCCCAAATCTCCTTAAACAGTCACAGACAGGTAATGTGGATATTGAGAACATTTGTCATAGTTAAATCTGGTCCAAGAAACAGGCTAATTTTGTAGTCAAAGGCAGCAGTTTATTTCCCACAATGATGTTAGAACATGGCATACTTTGTTCTTATTGATATACTGCTACTGTGAATTAAAGAGGGAGTATATCAAGTTAACAGCTTAGTTTATACCTGGAGAGATAGGATAGAGAGTTCTGGAAACACAATCTAACAGATTCAAACACAATATCTCCAGAAGGGGAACAACCCTCCTAAAAATCTCAAGCACAGCACCTGTATTAGTACTGCTATCAATACTGAAGCATTCCTGGGATTTTCCTTATTTAAATACTAACAGAAGGGGTAATTATGCAGTTGCTAGATCCACACTTTTAATATATACAACATGAAAACAGTTTGTGGTCGGTAAGGCAGTAGAACTTTGATCTCATGTTGAATCCTTAGCAGGAAAGATCAGCTGCTTGCATTGGTGCTGTTACTTAAGCAGGTGCTAATAAGCAGCCTCTCTTCCTAAAGACAGGCAATTCTGCCTCTCTGTACTGCAGAACTGAACATAAGTAATACCATTCATATATCAACAGTGAAATACTGACTGCATAGAAACTACTACTTTGGTAATGTGGTATACTGTGGTAATGCTTTCTTTCCAGAAATACATGTTTGGGAGAGATGATAAAGTAAATTGAACTGTACTGAGAGAAAACATTGCTGTCTGCAAAATAGAGTGTCAAAAAAATTAAAACCATTTAATCCATTAAACCCCCCAAACATTCTTTCTTAATAATGTACAAGATCTCAGATAAAGAAACACCTCCATTACCTTTTCAAATGCCTGGTGTATCACTGCCACAGAAAGCAATAACCGACCACCTTTGCAGGGCTTACCTGACTACCAGCACTGTAGTCAGTGTAGGCTTCCAGTCAGTAATGAGACAGATACTTGGTAAACATTGTAATAATTTTTAAGCACCTCAAATTGAATATTTTGAGGAAACAGTGAATATTACTGCCCATTCCCTCATTCTGAGGTTGGATTCTCTTACCAGCTAAAATTACAGCATGCTGATCTCCTCAAAGTGATCTTACATCTTTCACTATTTCTTCCCTCCTGTACCCATTATATTCCTCAATTTGGAAAATAGCTTAAGCAATCATTTCCCCCTGTTTTACATTTCAGCTTTCCCGTATGAACAAAATGAAGCAGTCAGGAGTGTTTTGAATTTCTGACATCACACGTGTTGCCATAGTGACAGCCACACTGTTTGCAGCAAATCCCAGAGAGCAAGCGGGGTACCTGTTGCTTGGCAGAGGGCTTTCTCCAGGGAAGGGCTAGACTCTTCCACAACATCCTCAGCCTGACAACCTCCACGTGCATTAATAGGTGGAATTAGGTAGTGTTTCAGGTGTCCCCACACTGTGCACTGGCACTGAGCTCTCTGCAGGCCTCACAATGGGACATCACCATGTCATGCAACAGCATTTCCGTTTTGATTAGATGTTTTATAAATCAGAAGGGTGTAAAGCTTCATCTCAGAAGAAACAAAGTAAACAAAGCTAGAATTTATACAGAATGGGTACAACTTCTTCCTGTTTTATCTTTGTATAGAGAAAAAAAAAGGCATTTTGATTTAGCTAGGTACAGTCTCAATACCTAGGAGTGACTGGGCTCCAGTATTAAAAAGATAAACCATGTTTATCAAATGCCTATGAAACACAGCATTGAGTTTTTCCTTGTCACGTTCCCATTAAGTCACTGCACATGCATAACTCGCTAGGTAAATATGCCTGGCTCCAGCAGTCCTATTTACATGCATATACATGATGAAAATAAAGGCTCTTCTTCAAACTTTCAAGTGAATCACTTCACAATCACCACTTAATAAATATTCAGAGAGGAACAAACTGAAACAAGACATGAACATACTTAAATGAAAAAAACAGGAGCCTACTTAAACTACTGGCTTTGCAGATGCAGTTTTCCATTTCCTGCCTGCAAGCAGTTGAGAAGAGCTATGGGCTGGCCCTGGGAGTGCCATGCAGTCCAAGTTTGTGGCAGCTTGCACTGAAATAAATGGTAACCCACTTCTCAGCTGGAAAAAAAATGACATATAAGGACCCTACAAAAGACACCAATAACATGAATTCATTTTCTTCGAGATATTTCCTGCACCTTTGTGCCCCTAGAACAAGATGAAAAGAGCCCCCTGTAAGCCATGGCATGCTTTCCTCTACCTACCCACAGCAGTGCAAGCTGCTAACTCCTGCAGCTTCTCTGCCATGTGTGGAGGGTGTGTGGATCTGCCCTGAGACTGATCTGATCTGCTGGCCCAAGGAGAGCCACACCACCTGCTCTGAGCAGCACTTACACACCTTGCAACCCACACGCTGTCACCTCTGCAGGCTCCTGTTTCTCTCCTGTCCTTCAGCCACCTGAAGTTTGGGAAGGGATTTCCACTGTCCTTGTGCATACAGCAAGTGTGGCAAGTAGGCTGCCTGATGTGGATTCTGCCTCAATATAGCAATTTTGCCCCTGAGCAGCAGGGTTTTAAAACACTAACCAAAAAAATCCTCAGACTTGGATGTAAAGCTTGATACAGGTTCATGGCTCTTTTCCCCTTATCGTGGCAGACCAGGCAAAGGGGGGAGCTCAGATGCAGACTAAATAACAAACCAAAGGCTGGCAGAGTCAGCCTTCCTCCTCCTCAGCAAGCTAGTGATCTCTTTACCCTACTCAGGCTTCTTGTTGATATTCACTTCTCAGTATTCTGGGGTGGTTAGGACAGTTACATAATATGTTTAGGTCATGGCCCCCTCAGCCAATTGTGTCACACTGTCTGTGCAGGTAATTCAGAAATGCTGACTGCCCTTGGAGACTGGCCTCCCTACATTTTAGGCTTTTTCTATAGGCAGCGGATATAAATGCCTCTGCAGAGCACCAGTTAAATTTAATTTCCAAAACACCCTCTGAACAAGCCCTTCTGTCTCCCTCCTTTGGTTGAAGGGCAAACCCAGGGAGAGTACCCCTACAAGGCTGTAGCCAGGCAGAGGACCAGCCCTTTGGTCTCACTGTTTCCATGCCCAGAACTCTAGACTTCCCTCTTCCAAATGGAAATACCATCATCTCCCACATCTGTGTGTCAAATCTTTCAACACTCTCACACCCACTGTCCAAATAAAACAAGCATTCAGTTTAGGAGTCTTTACCACCAATTATAAAAGCAACAAGCACTGACATCTTTTCCAGATTTCCAAGTCACAGGAAGTTTATCTACCGTAAGGTCAGGCAAGAGGCAGCTTTTATTCAGATACCGAGCAACATTATCACAGACCAAGTGAAGTATCAAAGTGGAATCTGAAATTTGCTGGGAAATGTTGCCCTTGTATTGGCAGGCATTATGCTGAACACAGCTACTCAGTATGCACTCAAACACATTCCAATTGTTGCAGAAAATCACTCCCTGTGCAATAAAATGGTGGGGGGCCCAGTGGCAAAATGCAAATCATCTGCTGTTCTCAGGCACAAATAGGACAGGATAAAAGTCTCTAATACCAGCATGGTTTGATTTTCTAATTATCCTCTTTTTATTACAATGAAGAAAGATGTTAAGGGATTATTATGAAGATGGATTTGGAAACCATATCCCCCACTTGCTCCTGGGCCAGCCTTGGATGTGAAGGTAGAAGGGCAGGGCAGTGCTGCAGAGGGAACATAACCCCATCACTGATTTACTGCAGTTGGAGAAACAGTATGTTTTAGTCAACACTTAGTTTCCCAGGGCACTGGGTACTTGGAGAAAGTACCTTTTTTCTGCTCTGCAGGGGTAGGCAACAACACAGGTCCATTTTTCTTAAATACTCCTGTGTTTCACCTCACACACTATGAATTTCCTTACAAAATAAGGCACAGCAGGAGCAGAAATGTCAGAGAATACAACCCAAATATCCTATCCTGACTTGGTTTCAGCCTTGGGAGAAGTCATACAAAAAAAGGAAACAATGGCATTTTCAGGTAACTTTTTCTGGATAGCAGAGCAGCAGATATTTTGAGAACAAGTTTGAATATGGAGCCTGAGCATGAACATAACACATTGGACTGACCACAACCACTTACCTCATTTGACTGTTTTAGCTAAAGAGAGACCATGTAGGGAACCCAGTGGCCTATTCAGGATTGCTGCAAGCAGATCGCATTCCAAGAGTGCAGACTTAACACCACAGAGATGTCACCCACTCCATCAGCTTTTGAATTTACATCCTCTTCTGCAGTACAACCCTTCACTTTCTCAGGGACCTACCAACATGCTACGCTTGCCCTTACAAGAGGAATTCCTCCCTTCTGAACCAGAGGAGAATTAAATTCAGAGAAAGCACATACCTTTGTAAACATTACTGTCTTTCACAAATGAACCCTCTGCAGTTCAGCAAAACAGGCCACTCAGGCACAGAGCACACCTGCTCCTTGTGTGGGATGTTTATGCATGTGTCCTGTTTTTATTCACAACAGTACTGTGGTAATGAGCCTGGGGCAGTTCAGGTGAATATCAGCAACCAAGACTTCAATCAGTCCAGAGACAGCAGTCATGGAAGTGAGGGAATGGATCACCACATCATTCAGACGGTGGGACATCTTTTCCTACTCCTAATAGAAATCTTATGATAATTAGAGCAATTAGATAAGCTCCTTACAAAGTAAAAGCCCTATATGTATATACATAGTTTCAGGAAAGCACATTGTGGAAATGACCTACAGCATGCTGTATACTAACTATTGTTGCAAGACAAGTCTATGTGTAAAGAGGAGACTCTCCTACCATCCTCTTCCAAATCTCAATAACTGAACTCAGAAAGTGTCTGGGTGATGATCCTGCAAAGGATAATGCTCAGCTGAAAAATGAGAACAGGTAGAGTAGTGCACAGAGAAAGACTTGCTCTTCATTATCCAAAGTCTGTATTAACGTGCCTTTTCAAACTAGGCCTGTCAGATAGAAATTATTTGCTCTCATACAGTATGAAAGAGAACAAAAGCAGGCTCAAGGATGAATAGTCTCTGAAGGTACCTGTAATGTCAGTTTCCTGAAGTTACAGTATGTTATTGTTGTCTTTTAAACAGGCTAAAGTGTTTGTCAATCAGCTCTCCACAATCTGTGAGACTGTATGGACATTGGCCCTCCACCAGACTTTTCTACTGCTGCTAGTAGTTGGGAGATGGCTTCTCCCCATTGGAGTTGAAATCACCCGGGATCAGTTGTCTCAGCTGCTTCTCCTGTTTGTGGGAACAGCAGCAGACATACTTGAATTTGCTAGTGAAACCTTGGACATTGAGGATGTTCGGTAAGGACTTTCTGCTGATGTAAATAACTTGCATAGTGCAAGAGACTTGTGCAGCGTTCAGACTGGTGGACTGTATTTCCCATAGAAAACAGAAGGCTATGTTCAAAGGCTCTGCTTTCCTACTCTTGCCTTTCCCTTTGTGAAAGGCCTAAGTCCTACAAGCTTTGTTAGGGATTAGTCTTCTGTTACCAGTAGAGAAAGCATGTCACATCCATGACAAAAAAAGGTTCAAAGAGCCAAAAAAGGAGCAGAACTGCCATGCAGCATCAGTTCTTACAGCTACAGGAGCTGAAATGCTGGACACAAAGTAAGCCTCCTTCAGGCTAATGAATTGTTTTAAACTGGCAAGGAAGCAACTTGGAGTCTGCTTTAGTGATTCAATATCCAAGTTGCTTCTTTAGTTATCTCATATGTGTTTTCTTCATGATAGAATGACAAAGTGTTCAAAGATAAGGAGAAAGGGAGTGGCATATTCTGGTGTGAATTTTCAATGCTGTGACCTCCCCCAGAGAAAGTAAGCTCATCTCCCCCTCAGTGCTGAGAGATGAGCTGCAAACATTTATAATAAAGGGAAAGAGTCATAGGAGAGGTTCATCCTCTCAAACAAATACTGTTTTATTTCTTGTTAATATTAAGGCAAAGTTTTTAGAGCAGAAGAGGCCCTTCCCACTTGGAAGAGCAGCTGCAGGCTTGCAAGGAATGTGTAATCACTACAAGGGTAAAGCTATCTTATTTTTGAGCCACAGAGTCTGTTTCCATATGTTTATCATTATAACATTAGCATCAGATATTTAGTGTAATTACACAGCTCGGACACGTAGCCTGAACAGCAAAAATTCCATACCAAAAGGTGCCTCTGTTTTCCTTAGTCTTGCATCTCAGAAGCATGGATTAATTAATGGCTGTTTCACTCAACCACCCTTTAAATGACATTCCAAACACTACAGGAAGCATTTTTGTTACCACATAAGGAAACCACATCTTTATTGTTATCACTTTTTCCCCCTCCCATAGGAAGAATTACGCTCTCATAAATGCAATTCTTGCTGTATGGACCTGGAGCATGTTACAGTTTCCACTTGATCTTGCAGGTTAGTACTTGCACACAGACAAGAAAAGAGAAAAAACACTCTTAAGTTTTTGCTGGTATGTCTTGTGGCTGTGCACACGCTATAGGCTATACCAAGGACTTCAGGTGGAGAGCAATTTATATGACAATGACAGCTTCTGAAAAAAGCCCATTGTGGTTTCTTTTAAGGAAACGCTTGTTTCTGAGTAACCTCTGATCTCCCTGATAGAACTCTCTACTTTCAGGAAAGAAAAAAAAAGGATTGCAATTGTGTATTGCTCCAGTTGCCTGTCACTGCCCTAAACTTCACTTTGTGAGCTCTCAAGTTAGATCTGGTCTATTATATTATGTCTTGAATGCAGGTAGGTTACTAGACCCTATGGAGAGGCAGGCAATTATTAACCACAAAACAGCACAGCCAAAAGCACTGGGGACATTATCACAGGAGGAATTACCTATTCACAGGGAACCTAAAGGACCATACAGTGTTGGGACTGTACACCCTTCCCTTAATCTAAAAGGCCCATCTATTCAACCAGCTCAGAGTGGTATTTGTCCCTGGGTAGGACAGGTTTCTCCATGACAAAGTAAAACAATGAAAGCTGTCTGAATCCACATCTGTTCCAACCATTTTGGTCTCCAATCACTACAGGTTTGCAACACAACTATAGTAATCTAAGGTGCACTAACCTCATTAGCATTTCATACAAAATTGATTACTAGGTTGCCACACTAAAATAATAAATTAAAAATTCCTAATTTTTTGTTATTATTTTATTCATTAGCCTTTTCTTACGGACAGCACTAGGCTTTGTTTTCAACAGTAATGTTATGAAAATATTTCGGCTCAGCAGCTTGCCTCCTGAAAAATCTGATGCAATCACACTTCAGATTTATCACAGCTAGAATTCCTGTTCCTGGTAAAATACATTCTGTTAGAGATGCACAGCACAGGTTTAAAAAAACCTCAACCAACCAACCCAAAAAACAACCACCACCATATGGGTAAATTCAAACAGCACTTAAAAAAATCTGTGCATTTTTTTCGTCTGGTTGTTGCTTTTCTGCTTATTTATTTCATTTACCAGTTAGAAATTAAATTATGGAACATGTTTGCATGAAATTATTATGGGTACAGTTTGTTTCAGGCACTTCTCAACAGTTGCACAGATAATAGTTTTTCTTCAAGCATCAGAATGTTTATTCACGCAAACATGACGTAAAAGAAATTTTTAGGCACTTCTGATTAGACTACAGCAATGCAGTTACTATTAAGCAGCAATGGCACAAAAACATATTAAAAAATTAGCTGCTGCTGAAGCTTTGCCTAATGGATTCAGCAAATTTCTACATTCTACAACTCATTTTCCATTTGAGTCTCATCTGTTTTTCCCTCATCCCCAGCACTGACTCAAACAATAGAACTCTTTTGGAAAGCTGAAACGTTTGGTGGTTGTTACTGCATCACAAGTAGCAGTGTTTTTCAAACTAATGAAATATCACCGCCCGAGAGGTTAGTTAAGCTACATGCATTTTCATAAGAGACAGCCGTAGTCATCCCATGCCAACCCTTCTGATGGTCTTTCCCAAGGCACCACAACATAGAGAGCGTTTGAGCCCACCACCACCTTTATAGCCAAGGGGAACCCCGTGTGCAATTCCAGCAGTTAGGGGCAGTTGATAACCAGGCAGCCAAGAACAAGTAACTGTGGCTGAAGTCTTACATGGCAAGCAGAAACCACGTAATGCTCAATATTGCTCTGCACTAACAGGACTTATTCTTTCTATGATACATGAAAAAGGCAATGGTTATCTGGTGAATCTTTTAAAAGCAAGGTCTTCGACAGCCTGGAACAAACTGAAGTGCAACAACTCAGACTGCTCCTATTCAGCAGGTTGTTTTTTAAATGAGAAATGTTAGTCTAGCATGTTGATTTACCAAAAATACCATCTGGGGAAATTGTGAAGAAAGATTAGGTGATCTGTTTCTGGTTTTAGAAGTGTATAAATAGTGGTATCTTTTCAGGATAGAAAAGAGGAAGTGGCTTTTGGTCCTGTTTGCTGGACCACGTAAGTTCCTCACATGAGCTTAGTGTGTTTTGCTGAAACAAATCTCAGAAACTGGATATGCTGTATGTTGCACAGTTCACAGCTGAATGCATTTATAATCCAGGGTACATTGTCTTATAAGTGCCCTTTAAGCCAGCTCTGGCTCTACTGCAAAAAGTTGTTTTAACATTTTAACTGCTTTGCTTCCAGTACAGCATATTGGCTGCAAACCAAGTGCATCGGGCAAGCGGATCCCCAGCCTGCTGCTGTGCCGGTACAGCGCGGAACTGTGGAACATCGGGGTCAGCCTTTTCATACAGGATGGCCCCTTCTTCATTGTGCGTTCAATCCTCATGGGCCACTTCAGAATATTCAATCAGATGCTGGTGTTTTTTACAGCTAAGAATATCTTGGTTGTGACTCTGCAGTTGTATCGCTTGGCAGTGATAACGTTAGACTTCCGTGCTACCATCCTGCAGAAGAGCAGGAAAGGAGAAGTCTGCTGCTGCCCCTGTGAGCCTTACGAGGCTCGTACTCATACTATCGGTCACCGCGATAACGAAATGAAGGAGTTGGTTGCTTTTCCTCCTAAAGAGGAATCCCAAGCTCCATCAGAAAATCACTGAGCAGTTACTGACTTCAAAGAGGTTGCATTTCCCACAGCTTCTTCAGAAGCACTTTGCCTGTTTCTGTGATCAAACACACCTTGAGTGCCTAAGTCATCTTTTCCACCAAGACAGCATGAATTTCTCCTAAAGTGTAGGGGAAATTTCTCAAGCAAATTCGTAGGAATGGGACTTCCTTTTAAATCCATTTATATGGTGGGTTTTGACTAGTTGTATATTATATTATCTACAGGATTTTGTAGCCATAGTTTGTAGTAGAAAGGTTGTACCAAGAAAGGTTGGGTGCACTAACAAAGTTGGTTATTACCATTGGTGGCCCTGTGCTAACCTACGTACTTGCATGTATTCAGTTAGAAGGACAAGCCTATCCGTTATGGGAAATACAAAAGCATTTAACTCTACTTGAATGGTCAGGCTATAACTCGAGTGTGATGAACAATATGTTCACTGTATATGGGAGCAACTTCAGCAACATCAACTGTGCAAGTGAGGAGGGATGACACATGTCTGCTGTTACTGACATCTGAACATTGTTCATTCCAGAAATTTAAGAAAACCTTCTTCAGATGTTACCTCATCCTTGGCTGGATTCAGTTAAGAACTATGCAAACAGAAGAAGCGGCATATGAAAGACTCTTAAATTAAATCTGCATGGTCTGAAACACCTAAACCTTAAAAAACCCAAAGCAGCCTTATGGATCATTAGAAGGCAACTGCATTTGCTACAGGCATTTTCTACAGAGTTGCTTTTCAGTTAGAACACACGCACAGTTAGAACAAACGCACACAAAACCTCATCAAAATATTTGTAAATACATTTTTCCCCCTCTTGATTTCACTGTTCTTACAGTTGAGACAAGTTTTTAAAATATATCCATTTTAAAAGTAGCCTGACCCAGGCATACAATCTCACTAGAAAGAAGATGGCACTGTTGCTCAAGTCTGACCAGACAATCTAGGCAAAAGGATTCAGGTGTGCACTTCACCTTTCATAAGGCACCACAAGGTCCCATGAAATAACTTGAGAGACTGGTGTGGTCAGTGTCAAGATCCATTTTTAAGACATGGCTGTTAATTCTTAATTTACTACCTTCATGTTTGAAGTGACCAACACTGGCCCCAGTTTCTCCCAGGTGCACACTTGAGATCAGTGTAAGGCCATTGACTTTGCTGGACTTAGATTATAGAAGCTGAAAGTAAGAGGTGATTTTTCAAAGTCCACATAAAAATTAAAATCTCACAAAATGGTAGATGCTTTTACGAATTTCTGCATCCATTCTGAAAGAGAGCAGAAAAGTATATAAAGTGACATAATTCAAGTAATTTCCCTTATGAAAAATGACTAATCGAACCCTGTTTTCTAAAGCCTCAGCTATCTAAAACCAGAATCTGGTTTCAGGAATGAATAAAAGTGTTTCTGCCACCACTGCAGCAGTCATAGACTTATTTATCCACAGCCTGATAAGCTATGACATTTATTCTTTGAAAGATGAACCTACTTAAAAATTCCAAACCCCAAAGATGTGAATGTGTTTATACTTGTGACTTCTTACTGTTTTATTCAGGATCAGACCCCTCCATTATGAAAGAAGAAAATGCATAGCCATAAAAAAGGAAGTAATATACTTCATAGCCCTTTCTACCATTTATACCTTACTAGTAATACACAACACCTCCTCCTTTTCTTATTTTGGGCCTCTTTCCAGCAGAAATTTAAAAAGCCCATCATTATTTGCCATGGCGTTGTGATGTAGACATATGGAGAGAGGAATGCAACTTCATTTAGGATTTTAATTCAAGTCTAGAGGTAAAAAAGTGACGGTTCTGTTGATGAGCTGCACTATCTAAAACCTTTCGCACTGAGATGAATTTACAATCAGTTGGTAGAACCACAACACAGCTCTTCCTTGTGGATGCAAGCCGGGACTACTCACATTCATTTTGAGTTTACCACTTGCTGATATAGTAATTATCCTGTTAAAAAGGATCACTGCTAATTAATTTGGAGTGTACTGAGCTTGCTAGAACATCATTCTAAATTCATCAGCACAAAAATTGCAGGATGTTCTTTTTTAAACTTGCTGTCTATTTAAAGGCTTAGTTCAGCAACAAACTAGGCTCAGCCTGCAGCAAATGCAAGATCCCCTGGGGTCAGCAGTACTGAGCCTGGTTATAGCAGGAATATTTTACAGAGAACTCTATTTCCTGGTCTTCAGTCTGTTCAATTTTAAACAGCAGTAAAGCTTCTAATCACATTTATGGTGAGAACAACTCACTCCACTGTCAGGTTGTTACTGCTAGATCCCAACCCCAGTCACGCATAAACAAAATAGGCTAGATCCTCCTTCCTGCTCACAATGGGCATTGGACATCCCTTTTCCTCCCCAATATTGCTGTGATGGCAGTCAGATTGCTTAAGAACAAAAGAAAACAGAAGCTGACAAATAAAGCACTTCAGTGAAGGGTAGACTACTTCACCAGCTCTGTGCCTAGGGGAAGCACATGTGTCAGCAGCAGGAATGACTTGTGGCTCCCTCTACTTCACCATGAAGCCTGAAAATGGCAATTATGAAGTCTATTGGCTTGCATGTTTTGGGCAGAACAGCAAATGCCAGTTGCAAGCCCTCTTCCCCTTCCTGTTGCTGATGTTCTGAGCAGGAGGGCACAGCCCTGAATTTTGCAGCAGGCTGTTTGAGAGCCATTGTGCCATCCCATAGCCCTCCAGAGCTTTGCACTAGGCAAGTGGTGGAATGGGTTCCCCTGAAGATCCGCCAGCATCTGTGAGGTACCCAAAGATGTTATACTTGCTGTGCAGGAAAAGCTGCAGTAAACTTTCAGATGAGCAAAATTCAAGCCTTCAAAATGAAAGAATTTCAGAACATTTATCTTAACCATCATTCACTTGAGTCAGAAGAATTACATTACTAAATCAGTTCTGCAAATAGATACCTAACCATTTACTGTTATTTATTCTGGTTGTTCTTGCCTTGTCCTTTCAGATTATTCCATATTAAGCCTCACTAAAATGTTTTACTACTTGTTTTTCCTGAGCTAAAATGTATTCCTCCTTTCCTTTGGACATTGGCTCAAATAAGATCATAGCCCTGAGCAAGAAAAACAACAAACAACAGTGATGATTTTATTGCATTCCTGTTGGTATTTGTACTGTACTATGTTCTCTGTGACCATGTGGAAATGGAAGAAAATGTGCAATTACTTTTAAAAAATTCCAACTGCACTTTGCAAATAAAAGGCAGTTACCTCAGGCATAGCTGCCAATTTATTATGTGAGAGCTGACTGTTATATGTTCCCATTAATTATATGTTCCACATGCTGCTTTTCCTTTCCATGCTTCGTAAGTTAATTACTTAGGCCAGATTCTGACTGCGGCCATTGCTTTGAAAATCTGCAGCAACTGCAGTTAATTCCGCTCTAGTGTAGATATATTCTTCTTAATTCAGAACCTTTACCTCCAAGTATGCACAGTGCAGTCCCGGAGAGGAGGTGTTTAGGATCTGCACACAGGAGGCATTTTCCAGACACACACATATACATGCATTTAAATATCCACACACACCTGGCAATGCCCACTACATACAGCTTTTATTTCTATTATCATCTGCGAGATTGCTGATAAGAACATTCTGCAGATGTCTCTAAAACACTTGCAAATATCTTGAAACTTAGAGCTCTAAATACTAAGCATACCCTACTCTGAACAATATAATGATTTTTTAAAAACTTTCTGTAAATTTCCTGGAATATATTTTTCCCATGCAGATTTTCTTACTTGAATGAAGTGTACTCAATCATTATTTTCCCCTCAAAAATAAAGTTTCTTAGGAGAGCATTAGAAGAGAAAACCAGCATCTAAAATGGCATAAGGCTGTTTCTCTCATTCTGTGTCAACAGAAAATAAGCAAGCCTTGAATTCAACAGGTTGGAGAGTCCTTGGCCCTCTGTCTGGGGGTTCAGTTCTCCACTTTTTTCTCCCACTGCTCTGTGAGGAAGGAAGTCTTTGCTTCCTTCTGAGAAGAAAGAAAACAGATTATTCCTAATCTGTAATGGTGAAGCAATAAAAATGAGTCACACTGACAGAAGTAGCAGAGATGTTTCCCCAAGACTGTTCATTGCACCAACAGAGAAATACAGCAGTACAGCTCCCTAATGGAACAGATACCAGCAACTGAGAGAACCACATGTGAGCTGTGCCCTGAAAACCTTTGCTGGCCTTTCAGAGCCAGCACAGGAAGAGTTCTTGACAGCTGGCTCCACTCCAGTGATCGCCAGCAAGCTGCTAGGACAGGAATTCCAGTGATCCCAAGTCTGTCTTGAAGGTGACCCTATAAACTTCCCCTGATTTGTGCTTGTTTGGGTCATGTCTTCAGGCTGGGTTAAAGAGGCAGGAGTGAAAGCAAACTAACTATAAAAAACTTCATTTGTCAACCCCAACCCTTACCTCATCTGCTCACACTGCTCTTCTTTCCTCATCCACATTTCCGCCTGCTTTCTGGGCCCACCTTCCAGATCTCAGCACACAAAAGATGCTAAACACTGCACTTCCCACTGCTGCCTGTGAAAATCTTTACAAAAGCACACAAGAATTCAGGCCAAAGATTAAGAAGAGCCAAGCCTATTCTTCCTGTTAAAGATGAAAGCTATCTACAGCTGCCAAAGAGTTTCCTCCATTTGTTTGTAGCCTACTACAGGGAGAGAAATCTTTTCCTGAGTAGTCTGTGAAGGACTAGCTTATTGAAACTGCAGCACCATTTCCTGTAGCCTATGGATTAATATCTCTTTCAAACTATCATAAGGTCACACAAAATTTGAAACAAGACTGTCAGGCTGTACATAAAGATAACAGAGTTGAAGGGTGGTACAATATGAAAGTGATGGCCTAACCCAGCATTTCTAATTCTGGGAGGTGGGAAAGGCCTCTAAGCCAAGGAAAGCAGGTCTGCGTGAGTACCATCTGCAGTAGCAGCTTGGAAGAGCTGAACTAAAAATTGCTCTAAAATTTTCAGTCTTCTATACATCCAACTAATAGGATCATGAAATAATCATACAGAATGGCTATAGTCACAACTAACATCCAGGCTTCTCAGATGATTCCAGAATAATGTTAGAATAGATTTACAGTGTAAAAAGACTAGATGAGAGTTGCTCTTCTTTCATTTTATATTACTCTGAATAAACTGATGCTTCACATTTGAAGAATGTGTTTGGCTTAACTTTACCTGACAACCTGCTAAGTCCTTCCCAATATCAGTCCCCTGATAGAGCTCACAAAAAGCTTGTCTTTCACAACAAACTTGGTAGAAGCCTTGTTGGAGCTTCTTTCAGGATTGCAAGAGACAATAGTATGCTCAGCAAGCACAGTCCATGAATGGAGACAGCTGTCAGACACTATAACTCACTGCAGCCCCAGCCCTGCCTCAGTCAGCACTCACAGTGCCACTGCTGAAGAACACTACTATGTCTATAGTATTACTACAGAAACATAAAAACAGCACTCATTTTCTCGGGCAACCAATTATAATGTTCAAAAAGCACCTTCCAAGGAGATTTATCACATCTGCCAAACTAGAATACTCTCTTTTATTCATTAGAGGTCAGCTCTTGAAGCAGTTAGCCTTCTCTCTGAGTGAGGGCAGAGAACCCCTTCTTTCCCTTTCTTTCCAGATCGGTAAATGAGGTGAAATCTAGTTGTTCTAATGCAGTAACAAACCAATACCAGTTAATATTCTGCTTTATGAGCTGGATATCAAGTCTAACTTAAATTTTAAGCTCCATTGTGGCAGAAAAGATTATTTTGTGGTCTAATCCAAGGAATAGTAATTCATTAAAAAAATCTCTTACATGCAGAAAAAGGAGAGAATGCATGAATAAGATTTGCCACAGGGGTAGCCTGAAGCCATATGCCAGCAAGTTACTCTCCTTGTATATTATGAGAATTTTTATCCATCTAATCAATAAGAAATGAGTAGTTACTATGGCAATTTCTACACTACAAGGTGCTTGTGCTGAAGTAGAGTATGTTCTAGAAGGACAAATACACTTGCCACTCTGTTATGTAAATGTTTGCACCTTTTACAGTGTGGCAGTGCAGTGTGTAGGCTAGAGAAAGGTGAGAAGAACAAGGTGAGAAGAATAAAATGAGCTGAAGTATAGTGGTGGTTATAAAGGATGGCTTGGGAATTCCTAAGTGACACTAATAGATGCCAGGTTAGAGCAATCCACAAACAGTCAAACAAATCAAGCAGCAATTTTGCAGATCTTGATTTGAAACCACATATAACAAAACTAAGATTTCAGTACTGCATGCCCTTTTGATTATCTTGCTCCAAGTTTAAACTAATGGGGTTAGAGAGTAATCTCCCTTATACCATCATCAATATATACTAATATTGATGTCAAACAATAGCGATACACTGCAGTATCCAGTGCTGATTACAAGGGATGTATTCCCTTAGAGCACAATACTCCATAACCCTGTAGGGACTGCTGACACTTATACATACAGAGAACAAGCATAAATTTCACTCTCAAGATACAGAATGCTACAATAAAAGTGCAGGGTTCTTTCAAAGGTTGGAAAATAATTGATTGCAATCATCTTTATGAAATACATGGAGAAAGTATGTACACCTCCCATAAACTATTTATCACAAGTTCATCAAATTACATTCTGCAGTTTTTATTTTTTCCTCTACACCTCTTTTCAGAATATTTTAACTTTTTAGGTATTAGAACAAGTGGGAAGTGGCAAATGCTGAAGAGAAACCTAAACGCTACAGAGGTGGGCAGCTCCCTTTGAGAGGTCTGACGGAGAGAGATGCCTTGGCTGCACACAGAGGCAAATTAAAGCTCACCACAACTGCTGAAGATGACCAACAATTGTAGTGAAAAAGACGTTTGGGAGAGAAGCCTTGAGTAAATTAGCATGTGGACAACTTCAGATGAGTGAAAAAGGGACACAAATTCAGGGGGCCCAAGGACACTTTAAAGCACCCATTAACTTCCCCCACATTCCATACACAGTGAAGTTACAAGTGTGCCTGTTTCTGACAAATACATGCACTCAACAGATGTTTAGATTTTGCCACCTTTTTTCCAAATGAACAGTGCTGAGAACTGAAAGGCAACGTGACTGAAGGTACTGGTTTTTTTTGTCCAGGATTCAGATACAACTGTGTTTTCACTCATAAAATACTACTGACTCTAAAGTTACATTTTAAAGAAACATTAATTCCTACATAAGAAGGCTCTGGGCCTCACTGGAGTAACAAACACCCCCCAGAACCTCACAGGTAGAATATAATTAAAAGAAACAAGAAGTATATCCCACAATACCACGTAAGTTCAAAAGAGATCTTTGAAGCGGGACAATGCCTTTGAAATCTGAGAATTAAATAGAGAGAGAGACCTTACACCAAAAGACAATAAACTTGGGGAAATCTTGTGAAATGTGCAAAGTTAAATGATAGTTGTGTATCACAGGCCAAGCAAACACTGAGATAATGTATAAATCACACAGACAGAAATCCAAAGCTCTAACACTGCACAAAGACACTGCACACTTAAACTGGAACACCATCACAAAGGAACATACTGAGTCAGGGCTGCTCTTGGAGAAGACACTCAACCTTCACCTTAAATATCACAGTAGCCAACCCTTAGCCACTTGAATTAAGACTATGCCTGAATACAGTTTTCTAGGACTCTTGGAAGGACTCACAATTGGAAAAGAAGGCTGTTTAAAAGGGCTCTTTGTTTTCTCCTGACTGTGTTACCTAAACTGTACACCCATCAGATGATTTCAAATCCATTTCCTTATTAAAAAGGGCCAGCTACATCAATCTTTCCACTGCAGAAAGAGGACATGAAACACAAGTAGACGGGCCCAGAGACAGTCAACATCATAAAACTAGACTTGGAAAAGTCTTTATTCTCACCTCTTGGAGGTTTACTGAGATCCTTAAAGCCACAGAGCAACTCCTCAGAAAACACCATGTAACACAGCTACCAATATCATAGTTCAAAAGTTACAGTCTTTCCCTTCACCTCATTAGCTGAGTATAGGAAATAATCTCCTTTTAAAATGAGCAAGAATATAGAAGGGAAATTTCTTACTCTTTCTTCCAGAAAAACTTTAAGGCTTGTGTTTTAAAGCTCTGTGTCCGTAGGTGGAATAGCTTACACCAAGCCTCTTAACTTGAATCAAGTGACCTGGGCAACTCTGATACCTCCTTCCAAAAAAATCTTCAGCTAATCACATTTTAATTTGCACCGAGTTTTTCTGTGTCTACCTCCATGCCACTCATCCTAGACAGAGCTTTGTTATAGCAAGTTATCCTTTTACCTAGCTCTGCAGCCAAGGTACTCTTTAAAGCAGTGAAAATGGAAAAAAATGTGGCCTGTAGGGAAACACAACAGGAACTGACTACATATCTAGGCTACTTGAGAAGTGGCTTTTCCATGGAAGTGCTTCCAATAATGAACTTCAGCAAATTTCCATTTTGCTATTTAAAGAACCTGTCACTGTGGTTTCAACAGATGTGCAATAGCACCAACCATTCACATCACATGAAAACCAAACCTTTTTAGAAGGGAAACTTTATTGTACTGCACTGAGAGAACTTCTGCCTACTAGTAACCAAAAGTTACTCTGGAAGCAGAAAAAAAAGGAGTGTTTTCCCCATAGAATGATTAGGTCTTTAAATAAGGGTCTGAAGCATGCCAGCCACTCTTGGATCTCCAGGACAGTTTATCCAAGGCAGAGCATAAAACATGTCCTGTGGTTAGAAAACACCATGAACTCCCCCCTTTCAGTATTTTGTACTCCCTAGTGCCTCATTATCTAATTTCTATTGTGGAATGTCCTATTTATGGACTTCAGGATCTTGGTTATTTTATTATCATCAGAAACAATTGTTTCTGCTTGCACTACTTCCTTACCAGAGATTTATACCACCCTCAGATACTTAGGCAAAAAACCAAACAAATAACTAACAACCCAACACCACATAACCCACATTTTCACAGTGTGGTGAGGAGTTAACCAAACAGCTATCATAAGCACCATGCAAGATCACAGGTCTAAGCAGAAGCAAAGACTATATTAAACATTTTGCTCAAATTAGAGCATGAAAAGGTTTATCCTAGAATGAGTCACTGTTAACAGTTTAATGATAAGTAGGTTCTTATTCTCTACAAGTATTTTAAAAAGAACTCAGATAAGGAAGAAAAAAAAGAAGAAAACAGAAGTCCTTTACTGAATCATAGTGGCAGCAAGCAAAGTTAATTCTCTTCATTCTACCTCCCTTCCATGTCCTGAAAGATAACTCTCATCCCCTTGCTCCTACACAACTTGGTTCCAAGGAGCTGCATGGACAAGGATCCCCTATCACTTCTGTTTCTGAAAGATGGACCTCAAACCCCAAAACACCTGAAAATGAAAGTGATTAAAGCCCAAGAATCACTGCTTTCCCCATGTATCTCACTGCAGTTCAGAATATTAATTAAAGAGAACAGACAATGCTGCGTAGGCACCCTTGTCCTGGTGGAATCCAGTGTAACTGCCTTGTTAGGAGAATGGTCACATTTACGCGGAAGAAGGGACAAAGGGACATCACCACAGGGAGGTTTCACTCAGCTACATACAAGAACATAGAGCTAAACCCTCTGTCCGTGCATTTCAAGGACATAGTGAGGGACCATCTCTTTTTCAAACACTTAGTAACGTTCCCGATGATACAAGATGTTGTTTGGAAGTATTTTGTTTGTACACAAAACTGTAGGAAGGGCCAGAGGCACTGGGAGAGAAGCAGAACAGAAGGGGCCTCAGTTCAAAACAGGGCATACATTTGCACCTTACTGTGGGGCAGAGAGAGATTTTCCTTTGCCCCAGTGTTACTGTAATCAAGTGACTTCTGTAACAACTTCAGCACAATTTTGCACAATTATGGAGCAATATACAACTCTTCACACCACACACCTTCAACGTGGCAAAAGACAGGTAGGATTCATCAGTTCTACTTATCATACCCTTGCTTTCAACTGTCCTGTAAATGGGGAATCTGCCAGTAATCCTTCAGGACAGACTCAAGCAGGACAAAGCCCAATAGGGAAGGGTTACTTCCCTTTCTATCACATTCAAGATATGAACAAACCCTCCTAAAGCAGCCAACTTGGCAAAGGGTGAACTACTTCTCTACCTTCCCTTCTCCTTACTGTGGGACTACAGATGTTATGACTAACATCTTTCTGAGTCTGCCCTAACCAAAGGCATAGGAAAACTTTACAATAAACACCAGCTTCTAAATTCACAACTTCATCACTAGGACAGGAGAACAAAAAGCGTTCTTACCATGCCAGGGCAGTCCATTCCACATCTAAGAGCTTGAGAATGAATATAGACAGACACAGAAAGACTTGAACTAATCCCCTAACTACAACACAAAGAGCTCACACTCTCCCAAATGCCTCTTCACTAGCCCCTCCCTTCCTTTTTGCCCCTCCCGGGGCTCACCTGCTGGCATTTAGCAGCTCCTGGATCCAATTCAGCAGAAAACTAAGCAGCCGAAGCAGGGGAAGGGGAGGCACAGTGTGTTGCTGCACTAACTTAGCTGTGTTGCCTGACTGCCTGATGAATGACAGGTCACATAACCTATTTGGAAAGAGCCCGATCAGGGAATTGTTTCTATACTTAACTTTTGAACACGAAGGCCTGCACTTGTTGGATCGTTACTGACTTGAACCTCTCTTCTCTCTGTTGCTGCCTCCAACAATATGGCAGGAGCATTATCCAAGGCTATCCCAGTCCAGTGCGTAACACAGAACAAAACAGCAGAAAGCCCTTCACATCTGCCTGAACTTGGAAAGAGTCCCAGGAAGGACAAACTGCTGTGGCAGGATTCTTTTCTGGTTTAAGTGGAACAAGTCTATCCAAAATAGCTGTTTGCAACTGGAACAAGAGACTATCAGACACTGGTGAGAATTGGAGTGGAGAACTGACCAAAGGGAGATGGAGCCTTTCCCCAGGTAGAGACCAGCACCTCTGCCAGTTTTCCCCTGCTTTCCTCACTTCTCTGTATTCCCTTAATAACAAAGAGGATTGTGATCCCAGATGGCAGTGACAGTGCAGATCTCTTTGGCCTCATCCCCTTTGGGCTTTGACCACATTCAAATATGTCTGGAAAAAGGATGATTAAATAGCACTGTCAGGTTGGCTTGTGGGTAGAAGAAGGAAAAAATTGCATTAAATCACCATTTTAGAGACAAGTCTGAGACTTAAGAGAATTTTTTTAAAGTGACTTATGGCCCCCATTTTTCTTTGGCAATTTTTACAGGATATAAACTTCTTTAGAGCTCCATAGCTTGCCTGAATACGTAGTGATTCATCTAGTTTCCCATTTGTCTATATTCATATTTTCAGCCACAGTGAGAGGGAGACAATAGAGGCCGGATATGAAGAGCACAGATACAGCTGTGTAGTCAGGCTCTTCTAAAATCATCCCAATCTGTCAGGCCACAGTTCCAGAGTAGTCAGAAGTAGCCAGTTTCCTATTCATGTTGCCCTTTGGCTACAGCAGTGTATCAAGCAGCCCCTTATATTCAGGTAAACATGAGTTTCATTGAAGATCAATGACCATTTCTGACAGTAATTAATTGTATAAAGGACAGGTTGTTGTGCCTTTCAGCCTCCAACTTCTCTGTTTTTGACAGAGTTTGATCTTTATGTTTCTGTGCAAACGGATCACTCATTTGGAGGCTACAGGTTCTTTCCCCAATTTCTTCTTGCATTTGATTTTCAAGCAATGGATTTGTCACTTACTGAGCTTAATCTAACAAAATTTCTTTGTCTTGCAATGTACTAAACCAAGATTTACCACATGATCTAACACCCCCAGTCTTCAGTGGGAGAGCCAGTGTTATTATCATAGAAGACCAAATCTAGGCCTGGGCCCTCAGTGTTAAATAAACTACAAGTGCAAATAAAAAAAGTGGTTTTTCCTTCTCCTGAGCATCTACCAGCAAGCAATCTACCAATCTGCTACAAGCATGCCATCATGAATGCTTGTTGAAGTGTTGTACACAATAGGAACAGCATCTTCTCCATTTCAGAGCACGGGCAGCCCCAGGTGACAAAGGGGAGGGAGCCTGGGGGACAGCCTGACAGCCAAACACGTGAGTCTTGTAGATCCCTTGGTTCACTGTTAGAAGGCTGGTAGACCCAGTGTGAAACACAGCAGAGTGATGCTAAATAAAAACAACTTCAGAGGTTTTCAGAGTATGACAGGATGACAGACCTGTTACAACTCACAGCCAATCATACTGGTTACACCTTCCTCAAATTCTTTACAGCAAGAAATGGCAAAACCTCAGGTGAGCTGGCAACCATGGGGATCTCCATCTATCATTCCATGTATCATCCCTTCTATATTAAAGCTGACTGTAAAAGATGCATACAGCATCTAAGATGACTCATTGTTTTCCAAAGGTTTCCAACAGCATTAATTGTCTGAGAAAAAGATGTGAACAATCTTCATCTAAGTGAACTGAATGAAAAAGCAATGTAGTTATCAGTAAAAACAGCAAAGTATCATGTTAAGACACTTATCTCATTTAGAACGTGAGATTACATCAACCACCATACCATTTGCACCTAAAACCCCTGCAATGTAATGCAGCTCAATTCAGCATAGACATAAATCTAAATGTGGCTAATCACATTAGTCTGTCCACACAAAATTAAATGACCTGTGACTAATACAGATGAAACTGAAGAAAATTATTTGTAGTGCAACATGAGCATCTGTTGGGGCTGCATTCAGTTTCTTGCTGGTTTGGGAGTGAGGATGGTAAGAAAAATAGGACCCTTATGCTCAGCAAGGGCTGAAAACTCAGCAAGCTTTGCACACACAGTAAGAAATTATTTTGCCAAAAGACAAATTGTTCAATATTTTGCAAATATTGTTTTACCCCCTGAAGGACAGTTGTTTGGCTTGATACATTCCCATGATCTCCAGGGAACCACACAGAAACAAAGGAGCAGATAAAGACAGAGGGAACAATAATGAAGTCAGATGTCCTGGTGTACTGATAATGTGCTTTTAGGTCACAAAGTAACTATGTCAAACAGCATTTTACTTAGCAGAGATATCCATAGTTCAGAACTAGAAAATCAGAGATGTCTGTGCAATGGCCAAAAAAAGCTGTAATAGTTTATACAATCTGAGGGTGTGGCTGAACATACAACCATATCCTCATTGAAGGCTTCAGGTAAGGTCTACCAGATGCATTTCCTAGAGGTAGATAGTTCAGGCAGAGGAAGATACATCAGTTGTCATAAGGACCTAATACTTCCTGACACACATCAGTACCACTGTGGGATATTGCTGTGCATGGAAGCAATATCCCCATCTCTTCATGCACTTTGATGCTGGGGATATTAGTGACCACCTTAGGCCATGTGATTAAAATATTATGCATTTTCTACTTGTAGATATTAAGAGAGAAAGAAAGTTCCCAGCCTGCTCATTATAACGCACAGAAAGTACAATTTGATGCCACATACATTAACCACATAAAGTAGCCTTAGGAAGTAACCACATATCTTGTGACGAATGCATGTTCTTCCAGAGACAAAGTCTAGTTGAGGAGGCTTTTCCTAATCTGAGCCACTTTGTACTGAACAAATGGACCTTGCCAAGGTGTCTGGGAAATAATGACCTCACACCTCTTCAAGCTGCACGTGTGTAAGTGTAGATGGAAAAAGAGTTGACTGGGGTGGGTTAAAATTTACACCAATGTTAAAATTTGTTCAAGCAGGAGCTAACAATGAGGACAGGTGACTGTAGCAATGCAAGACCTCTTCTTTCTAAGGCCAGGAACAGAAAGAAATGTCCTAGAGCATCAGAGCTGGATAACCCATTTTCCAGTACTCTTCTCAATGAAACACAGTGAAATGGACTGCCTCAAGAGAAACTGAGACGTAGATTGAGTACCAGCCAATAGTATATGTTTATAAGCAACAGCCTGATTCAGCCAAAGAATTCTTTTTGGATATTTTTGTTGTTTAAATGAGGAAGAGAGAAGCTACTGGCAGCCTGCCATTGTAATGCGATATCTTGGCAGGAAAACACTTTGTGTTATATCACAACCATATGGTGGCAGAAAAGATTTTTTTCTATTAAGTTTCTGTAATAATCCATTCCCATTTTTAATGCAGCCTTTTGGCATAAGAAGAATATGTTTGCTTCTCAGTTTTATCACAAGAGTTGTTAGTATATGACTACAATTTTATACCTAATGATGGCAAACGTTAAAGCGTCACTTTTTCAGAGATACAATTACCTCTTCTGTTGTAAAAAAGTAAATGAGCACAGTGATGGAAGGAAAGTGAAGAGTTAACTCTGGTTTCCCATGAGAGGGTATTCTTTTTTTTTTTTCCAGTGGGTGAGAATGCTGCCCAAACCAGCCATGCTCACCCTCAGAAATGAGGTCTGGCATTCTTTAGTAACAGTGACAACAGGAAGATGTGTGGGAAGTTGTTGCTTGCATTTCTGTCTTCACCGACTCATCTCCATTCCAGGAACAGCAGCAATAAATAGATTTCCTCAGATATGTTCCTACTGCTAGTAAAAACTCAGAGCAAGTCAATGGTATAGGCAACTGAGTTTTTCACACATTCTTAGGACAAATTCCTGCTCTGGTCCAGCTGACTTCTCCTTCTTACACATCTAGGAATCAGCAGACAGAAATATCAGTGAATTCAAATTTTTTACATTTGGAAGTTTTCAGGCTTTGACTTTCCTGTTGGGATAAGTCTTTTATCAGTATGAGGCTACAAATGAGGTATCCAGAATTCAGCAGCAAGCATGTGTTCTGATGCTGCTCATGTTTCCAACTTTCACAGTCTTCTATCTTTGCAACACAAAAATGAATAAAAGTACACAGAATTTCTTTTTCGTTACCAGAAATCCAAACAGCACCACAGCCTTCTCTGCAATCACTTTTTTTTTTTTTTTTTTTTTTTTTTGCTAAGGAACTGAAATACAAGATAAGACACAGAGGTACATATCTAACAAAGCTTCCTTGAGTGCAGCAAGTAGATTTCCATGAAGGGTTCCTGAGGCAGATCTCTGCAGGATCCCAGTTCAGAACACGTGATACCCCTGCAGCTGGCTCTGTCCCAGACAACTCTGCTTGTACTCTCAGGAGAGCATCAAGCAGTGGATGGGTAACTGGATTATGCTTCTTCACTGAGCTTCTTTGGCCCTCTGTGGCTACCATGAAGTGCAATAGTGAATTAAATAACGCCCCAAACACTTGTAGACTCTTGAATGTGACCATCTATGTAGTTAGGCAGATAGGATGGTTTCTGGGGTATTTCTGACCCACACTGAACAATATTCACCCCTAAAACTCCAAGGTGTATGTTAGAGCCATGATGTTCCAGAAGTGTCCCCAGCTGGCAGAAGGAGGCTGGGAGAAGGCCCAGAGAATCTGCAGGGATGATCATATGCTGTTCTGTGCTGGCAATCCTCAAGGCCTTGATATTTCCATAATTTCTGAGAGGCTTAATTTGGTAGTAAATATGTAGGCTAAGCAATTCCCATTGATTTTTCATCTATGAACTGCTGTCAAGAACTAGTTGCACTCCATGAATAAAACCAACCAAGTCTGGCCCACATTTGAACTTGCCCCAAGTCCTTTGTGATATTGTTATGGTCTGGATGCCTACAAAAACCAGATAACAGCAGAAGTACTGGACTCTGGAATGAAAACCCATAGGGAGGAGTTTGTGAGAAAAGGATAGAAAATTCAGCTGCTGTGAATTGCATGATGGCAGTGAAGTTTCTGCTAGAAACATTATCAGGCCAGGTACAAATATGAGACTCTTTCAACAAATGGTCCATAACTTGCCTACATATTAGAATTCAATTTTCTCTGCTTTCATATACTTTTATTGCACTTCTTGGAATGTAACAACCTAAGAAGTTTCTCTCTTTATGGCATGAAGCATACAAATGATATAAAAAATATTTACAGCAAAATATCCTCAGGAATTATTTACATTACTGTCAGCTCTTTTGAGATACTTAAACTAACCCTGTCTTTAGGGATTTTCCTTGTTTAAAAATGTCCATGCCCCTTGATAAAGCCCTTCACGCTTTAGCCAGAGAAACCACATTTTGCTAATATGATATGTTTCTGACTGACAGCATCGTTTTCAGCCTTTAAAAATATCCATATGCAGCAGTCAAAACATAGCATGCTTGCAGCCCCTTGGAATCTTAATTCTAAGTCTGTCTAACTTCCTGTCAAAACTTACAGAGTAAGCAGTAATCAGAAAGATCTAATGTGAGAAAGTCAGTTTTGCAGGATCCAGTGAGACAAAAGCAAAGGGGGTTATCTTCTGATTTTCCAGAGCAGAATTGCAAAACAAACAGTTCAGCCTCAAAGCAACGAATCTGAATTGGTCATGGTATAGTTCAATGGAGAATAAATACACTCTGAAAAGAAAAGGAGAGATGAAAGAAAGACTTGACTGTAATTTACATTTGTTAATATGGAAATTACGAAAGTAAGTAAATGCTTCCAAAGACATTAATAGAATTTAGAGTTTGACTCTGATTCCTTCTTATATATAATCCAAGAGAGCTGAAGCTGCCTAAAAATGCACCATTATTATAGTAATAGTGCTCTCTGCTCTGCCATGAATAGCCCCTCTGCCAGTGAATGTGCTCCAGCAATAAGTGGCCCAGCAACACAGGTTTCCTCTACCTGAACTATCACCCATACCTTCCAGCCAGTACCCCTTGAGTAAAGCTTTGTACTCTGCAGGCCTTTTCATCAGCTCTTTCCAAACCTGTGGATGCAAGTCAGCCACAAATAACATGGAGAGTTTGCAAATGTTCCTGTTGAGATCAGTGGTGAAATTTGCTTAAACTTTTCAGCACCTGGGAGTGTCACGGTGTGTGGAATGTGCATGCACTCCAAAATGGCTACAGCAATACAGCAGCCTGTGACTGCCTTGTAGAACTCTGGGGAGCTAAACTGACATCTCTAGTCAGGTCCCAAGTATAATATGAAATGCAAACCCCCTTCACTCCAGATGTCACCAGCCAAGGCATGGTCACTCAGAACGTCCATGTGCACACATGCCCAGAGAAGTGAACAGGCCTTCAACAGGCAACACAGTCTCATGTCAGCACGCCTGTCTTGACAAGAGACAAATTTGTTCAAAACCAGCTTGTACTATGCCTAAGAGCAACTAATCCTCTCCTTGTGCTCGGTACATTCTCTCTCCTCTTTATGTGAAAATGATCATTCTGATCTGCAGAAAAATAGTTAATTATTTCTCAGTTTCATGGTCACAGCATTAAGTTTTTTCAAAGATATCTTACAAACTGAGGAAAAAAAAAGAAAAGAAAAAACCCTGTTACCTAAGAACCTATTGAAATTCTATAAGTCTCTGGGCATGCATTATGTATTCACCAAGTTTGCTGCTGGTGATGTAAGTTAGAAATTCTCCTGCTGGTTTTGATTACAGCTGCAGAGTCACAGATTTGAACACCAGTAGACAATCATTCTTCTGAGCCTGCACATAAATATAAAATGTTTCCTTTTTCCTTATCACATAAACCTTCCACTATGATTACTTCAAAATGAATTCCTGTTTTCTTCAGATTTTCTCCACTTATCGTGTTACAATTAAAAAAATGTATTCCATCCAACAAAGCTATGTTATTTGCATATTCAAAGGTCACCATACAGGTTAAAGTTATTTAACTATGAAAGAGATGATAATTTTGCAATCTTTTTACATGCAGATAAAATACAAAATTACCTCTGGGTTTTTAATTTGCACATTTACAGACACATGATAAAGAGTTTTACGATAATGGTATAAGCAGCATAACGAACTTTCAATTAGGCTGTGACAGCTCTTCCCTCTAGTCTTTGTATTGTCATTTTATTATTTAAAACACTGTCATCTCTTTAAGGGAGCAACAAAGAGTTTTACTTACTACACCCATACTTTGGAACCAAAGTGGCAGCTTCTCCCAGGAGTGCTGCCTCAGCTTGTGTGTGCCCGGTGTGGCATCGCAACCACTCCTTGCCAAGAGTGGCAGAGGGAGGGGGTCAGATGAATTAGATCAACAGACTATCAGGTTTTATGGGTGTTCCTACCACTGAAGAGTCCAGATCATCAGATCAGAGCAGTGATAAATGGCAAAGAAAAATCCTGTGTATTGCTATACACCCTTGTGGGGTTTTTTTCCTTTATTTCATATTGAATTTTCACAAACAGTAAAAATCCTGCTAGGCATTAAACCAAAATTCTTCCTGGCAAAAGCCATGCTCTCTGAATTTCCTGTCAAGTGGTAACAAAGTTAAATTCTTCCCCATCTAAGAGGTTCTCGGCATACTTCACAGAAAATTAGATACCTCAGCAGGACACTTCACCCCCATCACGTAAACCAATGCAGCTGAGCTAATCATGAGTCCAGTGAGTCCATTTCAGAGTTACTCTTTTCTCAGTTAACATCATGGCCACAAACCAATCCAACCTCTTAGAATGAACAAACAGAGGACAAAAGTTTCTTAATATTATGAGTCAGTCCATAGTCAGTTGCTGTGACTACTTCCTATTTGTGTTGAAAGCCAACCATGACAAAATCATATTTTTTGTCCCCAATTGTCTGCACTTTTAAACTAGAGAGTAATTAATTGCAACAAACCAATTTCTGTAATTCTAGATGTCTAACCAAAGCCTGTGACTACAATTTGAAAAGTCTTAGAGACACAAGGACTAAAAAAATATGAAAATTACAGGAATTTAGGGAAAAATAGGATCCTACAAACCTCCAGAAATTGACATTACTTATCAAAAATCACAGGTAATTTTACATCTCAGCTGACTGCAATAGATTGCAGCCACTTCTGGATATATCCGATGTAATGACATTGCACACCAATGGTAAATCTTTACAAATAGACCCATTTTGAAGGGTGTAATCCATAGGTCACACAAAGCAACAGCCAATTACTTCTCCTTCAAGCACTCTGAACAGAAAAGAAAGGTGGGAGACACATGTAGGCATAGGAACCTTTCTGTGAAAATCACAACAACGTATGACTACAGTGTGCCTAGAATAGCTGTTGAGCTCTTCTACTGTCAAAGGTTTTACTCTCTTTAACATGTGTCTTCCTCATCTTCATTTGCCATAAATCCCATCTGGTCTGGGACATGGACAGTTCAACAGGTCACACAGCAAAAGGACCCTCCCCTTACCCCATCCTGAGATAGGTTAAAGTATCTCTGCATCTTCTGAGATTCACCTAATCTTATTTTTTTCTCTGTTGTAGATTGGTTTATAGGGGAAGGAGAGGGAAAGGCAAATGCAAGTCACAGTGAAAAGTGTCCTAATAGTACAGAATACAGGTACATGCTGTTCCCCCCATAGCAACTGCCCCCTTCAAAAACAGGAGATACAAATTAGTAATATAAAGTACACAATCTTAGAGTTAGAATGCAATTTTTCAAGACTTCTACTACAGGAAATACAACCACATGCCTTCATGGCTGGATATAAGAACACCATTAACAATGTTACAATAAATGCCATGCATTTAAAAGACTATTTACAAAGAAAAGAGGAATTTAGAGGGCTGGTGCAAGTAAGACTGCATGAGAAGAAATGACTTAAGATTGACTGAAGAGGAGGTCTTCAGGTGGATTTAAATTTTCCAGAAACGAGGAGCTTGGTAATGTGCATTTCTCTCCCTGATTTTATCTTGAAGTGGTTGTGTGAGAAGCACTACAAAAACCTTCCATTTTTATTTCATATCAAACAAGGCTGCAAATCATGTTTTGGAGAACTTGGAGACTTGGGTCAAGATGAAACTGCCATTGTAGTCCAGAAGAAGCCTGTATGTATTTTACAGTGAGAAGCTTACTTGGACTTCTTATCTTCCTGTTACTATATATGTAGGTCAGAATTCACAGTCTAACTAAACTTTTGTGCATGTAAAACATACGGGAGCTATGGAACTACCAAGTTGCTTTCAGTAATTCATCCTGAAAATCCTGTCTCTAGTTAGTGCTTTACTGCAGAAAGCACCTTGAAGCCAAACTGTAGCCACTGATGTAAAGGAAGAAAAGAGCAGTGAGAGGTGGTTTGCAATCAATGTATGGTTTAAAGCATGAGAAGCTTAAAGAGTTAGAAGTATTATTGGTCATAAAATAATTCAGCACTTTTAAACTATCCAGCTGCTATATTAGACTTGGTAACCTTCCTTGAGAATGACTTTAACAGACTTACTAGACACTGAATAAAAATAGTATTTCCTTTTATTGGATCCACATTTATTCTATCTAATATCATTAAGTTCATATACTATAAGTAAGAACAAAGGAGAACTTGTTTTTACTATACATTTGTGATCCTGATGTAGATTTTTTTTTTTAATTCAGTGCATTCTTTTGCCTATTTCCTTGCCATCCTGCTCCCTGTATGCCTCTTCAGATTAAAAATAATAATAATAAAAAAACAAAAAAATTAATTGCAGGAGGCACAGAAGTTGACACTTAGAGTTCTCCTAGGATACCTGCTGTCTTCATACCGTTGCTTCCATCCCAAGGTATGAAAGGCTCTTTGAATTACGCTATAAAATGAACTGTATGCCTGAGTGGTGGAATAAAAAAGACCCACTCTTCACCAAACTGTTTACCAGCCTACGCTGAGGAGTAACCAAGGCTACTGGATGGAACTTCAAGAAAATCTTTTAATAGGCAATTTGACGAAGAAATAGAAGCTTCGGGCCAACTCTCCAGAAATTCGTGCCAAATTCAGAAACATTTTGGCTTTAGAAAAAGGAAAGAGAACACACAGGAAAACAAGACTTGTGCGATCATACTATGCAAATGTTTGCATCCCTTGCTGCCACCCTTTTCTCCCTCTAATAACTTGGACACCCACTAGCCAATGTTAATTAAACCTGGCACAGCAAGTGAGCAGAAAAATCCCTACAAGTTCCATGAAAACAAACAGCAGGCTAAAGGAGGGAGGTCCTGTTAGTGCACACACCGAGGGCACCTCTGCCATGAGCTCCTCCAGTAGGTACCAACAGCTGCACATTAGCAAGAGCAGTTGCGTTGCTTCGATCACATCTCACAGCACCAAAACCCAGAGCAATTAGTCCTATGAGTTCTGCCCCTTTCAGGAGGGAAATCAACATGCAGAAAAGAAAGCCAGCTCTTCCAGCAGCTTCACCACCCAATGGCTAAGCTCCCTGTGGGGAAGGATGGAGGGAATCCCAGCTCCTCACCGCCTGAAGTAGCCAGTAGTGCATGGGGGAGGAAAGGCATTTTAGTCATTTCTCTAACTTAAGTCAGGAGGAAAAGTCTTATCCCAACCCCATTAGAGATCAGCCAAAGAGGAGAAGTGACTCAGAGGTGTCATTGCCACAGAATCTCCACAGAGCCCCAGGTCATGTGTTGCTCTTTGCTCAAGCCACTGCATCACCCAACAGCTAGGCCTGATAAGGTACTAACTGAACACTAAACCACAGCACATTTTCCAGCAAAGAAAATTAATATTTTATTCTTTTAATGCATAGAAGTACTTTTTTCTCTGTATGAGTACTTCTGAATTTCAGCTCCTTTCACATTTATTTTAATCCCCTGCCTTCGGGTCATATGATGAATCTTAGAGAGATTTTGGAGCAACTTTACAAACTTACTTTTCTCTTTTCATAAATCCACTCCTCTTTTTTCTTGTACCTTCACTTGAACATTTTATAATACAATAAAAAGACAAAAGAACCCTGTATTTAAGTGCTCTGCTTGTGTTACAGAACTATACTCTCACCTTCCCTAACCTGACTGCACATCAGTACCATGGAGCTGGATGCAGGAGGGCAAAAAGCACTGGCTTAGGAAAGGCTCATTAGACACTGAGGACTGAGGGCCTGGCAGTACATAGAGACTCACCCTTGGAAAAGGAACCAACAGCAAAAAACACTGCCAGTTGCACTCCAAAGCAAATTTCCCAGGAAAACATAATTCAGAACTGAAAGGAGGGTAAAAAGATCTTGGAAAAAGGCAGAGTTCCTTCATTAACTGGGAAACTGTGGTTGCAACTTCCTCCCATCTCTTCCCCCCTAGAACAATAAAAGGTTTTCCATGTGCCCAGGACTGAAGTGATGGGAATATGGAGCCAGTGAAAGGCTCCAGAAATGAGCTATGGAAGAAAGAAAAAGTAGAAGATGGAGCACTTTGTTTTCAACTTTTACCAGGATTATTCCTTGGGGAGAAGGAGTAGTCTTTCTTTTCTGGAGTGTGGGTGGAAGAGTAAGTGGAAGGCATTGTGAGTCAGATTGGATCAAGATCTTTCTTGCCAAGATTTCTGCTGAACTTTCTGAAGCTGTGACATTGCAAATGACATTCCTCTTGGGCCTCAGTTTCCCAGCTGTAAAGAGACATCTTGTCTCATGGAAGCTGAAAGATGGCTGTTATTTAGTGTGGGTCCTTACAAATAAGCATTGAGGAGTGGGAGGTTCTGGGCAGACAACAGTCTGTGAAAAGCAGATATTATCTTGTCTCAGTGCTGAGAATGTGTTATTTCTCAAGAACCATAACCTCTAGAGGTTAAAACTTTCCCAAATCTTATTTCCATTATATTTTAAGTATGAAAGTTTAACATTTGAAATAATATTGTGGATACAAAACAATCTGAAAAGTAACTTTTTAACATGGAAAAGCTCTAATTCTGAATTTATTTTTCTAATATGGGGGGGAAAGGAGGATGTGTTTGTCCATCTCAAGGGGTTCCCTATGCCGTACTGTACTGGGAACAACTAGGGACATTTTTAGCTCCTTTCACCTGCTGTGGTAAGAATGGCCTAGAAGCCCTCAGAGTCCTCGCAGAACTGAGGCTTTCAGAGCACTCAGCATGAAGATGGGAATACATGAGCCCTGGTTGCAGAGCTCCTCGGAGCAATGATATTGGATCACCAGAAGGTTTCCAGTAACACAAGCAAGACAACTGGTATGCAGCATTTTGTCCAGAAGCCTGGCATTTTGGTCCAAGTTTCCTGAAACCCAAGTAGTTTCCATGAACCATTCAACTGTGTGTAAATTTCTGCTGCCTGATGAAATCCATTTAAGTAAGAAAGAGCTTGCTGTCCTTGCTCTTACAGCTGAACAGAGTAAGGACATGGAGGGCACTGAAGTACCATCTTTATTCTGAGGGTTAGGAGAAGCCCCATGCTCTCCAGGTAGCAATATTTCCAGGTGTACCTTACATAACCACATCTGATTTGTCTCTCCATCATCTCATGTTCTATCTGCAAAAGAAGACAGACTGGCCAAAGAATCCAAATGCCATTTAGGACAATGACCAGTATTAGCATAGGCTTTGACGGGAATTAATTTCATGGAAGTTGCCATAAACCTAGCTTTCTACCCAGATCAATAGCTACTAAAATGTGGTTCTCAAGCAAACAGCCTAAAGGGAATGTAGCAAATAACCAGAATTTAGAACTGAAAGTATTTAGTTTATTAATTTTGTACAAAATACTGACATTCCGAAAACCAAACATGCAAAATTAAGTATCAGATCTGCAGAATAATACTGAAGTTTTCATTGCCTAAGAACATTTATGAGCTCTAAGATGGTATTGAGTTTCAGACTTTGGCAGTATTTTCCAAGGCTCTTGGGAAATACACTTACCATGTCCTAATCCACACCCTGTTGATTGTTACCACTGTTTTATATGGTACATATTAAGCAAACTGACAACAGAGCAAGTTTAACAGTTTAAAAGTTGATTTTGAAACTGCAGCAAGTCATCTTCTAAATGCAAGATCAGTCTGTCTAACATTAATCTATTAGTATCCTTAGCCCATTAAACAAGAACAGTAGAAGCTTTTTTAATTTTTCCTACCTGTTCCTTCTTTTTGTTCCAACTAGCAGCACAAATTTCAGAAGAGACAAACTCTTAGAAAGTGTAAATCAAGAGTGATTTAAACACAGAAGCGATTTGGCAGCATTACATCACTCGGTACCTGCATTCACATCACCAGTTGACAGAATCCTCCTCTCAACTTCTAGGCAATTAATCTATAATGTTATTAAAAAAATTGTAATTTGAAAGAATTTTCATATGATATAAACCAACCTCCGCATACAATGCCTGAAAAAGCCTTAATTATCCATGCAGCTTTCAGGGTTAAGACAAATAAGAAAGTCCTACTTATTTTTTTGAATTCTGGTTTATTTTTCATCATGCCATAGGTCACACTTAGATATGTACATTTGAATTCTCCTTTAAGCAAAAGCATCTCTTTAAGACATGCTGCATGACCAAACACTCAGAAAAGCACACTGATGACTAGCAATCCCTGTGTGCTATCATTTTTTCTCACAAAAATAAGTAGGAGCAAAGGTTGTTTCTCATATTTGAAGCTGATAATATCTAATGAGCATCCTCAGCAACAGGCACCGATAACCACACTCTTCGCTACAGAATAAAATTCTACATCAATAGAGCCCAGGGAAAGCACCTAATTTCCTTCTTCATGAATCAGTATGTGATAGATAAAAATAATTCTAAAAGGCATTTGGAAGCTTTGCTTTCAGATGCTGCATTTTGCCTTGACAATTGAGCCTTCTGAAGGGAAATTTCTGGAGTGTGGAATTAGCCAGCTGAAATGATTACCCGAACTCTACTTGTCCCTTAGGCGTTCAGATCCCATCAGTACCTCCTGTAGCCACTCTGGAATGACCTCATCATTAAAGATTAAACTCTCGCTATGACAGCACATCATCTCCTAGATTGAGTTTGGTTATTCCTTTGCAGTTGATACGCCTTTTCATAGGCTGGATTAGCACTCCTACATGGGGCAATACTGCTTGACAGTGGTATTCAAGAATGATTTATATATGAGTTTTAAACCTGGGCTAACTACTTTCCAGCTGGAGCTTTGGCTCACAGGAGGACCACAGCAGCAATTCTTTTAGAAACTGGTTCTGTGGTTCCCTTGGATGATTGTTTAGTTTCCAGACCTACTTCATCTTTCCCCATTCAGAACAACATCTCAATGGATTCTCTGATAGAGAGTACATAGCATTCATGGATATCCATTCCTTCTGTTCCCTGGATGGCAATCACACACCTCCTTGTACCGGAGGCTCTCTTGGTGAAGAAAGCATTATCCAGATGTTCTAGCTGTGCCTTCTCACTACCTACCTAGTGGGGACAAAGGGAAAGTGATTTCTTGAACTTTTAGTCTACCACACCAGTTGCTCGAGCTTGGCATTACTGCACATTCTGCATTCAAGACTTAATCACGGAAGAATGAGCTCAAAGGAGAGAGAATGAAAAGGAGTAGGTTTTGAGGGTTTTTTTTCCATTAAAACATACCTTTTTAAAAGAGTTATAAGTATCTGTAGTGACTGCTTTGCAAAATAAAGATGGGACTCATCTGCCTAGTACTGTTAAATCAGCATCAGGTTTAGATACTTGATATAGTGAAAGAGAACAGAAATGTGTCCAATGCAAGCACTGAAAGCACTTCCACATAAAGAGAAGGCAATACATTCCTCATCAGGGAAGATTGCAGTTCCCAGACTAAGGCTGGGACTACCCCATTCTAACCTGAAATAGCTTTGCTGCCCAATGACAAATTGTTCCTCTTCCCTTTGTGTAGATGAAAGCTTTAAAGAAAACCCTAAAAATGGAAATCCAGACTAAACTCCATTGACTCTATGTCCTGAACTGTAGCAATATCATTATAAAAACAAGAACTGGCACTGGCAGTACAAAATACAAAGAAACTTCAGTTCAAAAGAAACTAATAATGTAAGATTTTTTTCTTAAAATATATTCCCAGGAATGTTTCAACAAGATACTACAGTGACTGTCTCCCACAGGTTAACAAAGCTTTCGAACAGCCAAAAAAAAAGAAAATCACTTCAAATAAAATACTGAAAAAGGGAAACAGGAACAAAGGAAATATTAATCTTGGTTAAAATGATCTGTTATGTGTTTGGTTAGAAACAGATTGTAAGCAATCATTGAGTAAAGTTACCTGTATAGAACCATGCTGGCTCTGCCTCTTGCCAGCAGGATGATTGTGTACAAGGCACCATCAACATGACAACTTCACCCTGCAAAAAATCAGGACAGCAATAACCCACACTGCCTCTTTGATACCCAACAGAAGTGTCATCCTGTTCCTCTCA
This sequence comes from Campylorhamphus procurvoides, assembly GCA_013396655.1. Lineage (NCBI taxonomy): Eukaryota > Metazoa > Chordata > Aves > Passeriformes > Dendrocolaptidae > Campylorhamphus > Campylorhamphus procurvoides. The sequence goes on from WBMV01001906.1 coordinate 184,045, forward strand.
GGAAAGCAGTTTCCTTCATCTAAACAATACCATGTTTGAGCTCTCTTTTGTATCTCCTGGGTCTTTTTGAATTGCCAACTGTGAACAAGACTCCAGGCTGACTCTCAGGTTTAGGAGTCTCTCTGTCACCAAAAGAGCTTGTTACCCCTTCCAGGTTCTTAAACAACTCATATATCCTCTTACAAACCCTAGTCTGTCCTAGAATAATGATTTAATATTTGCTTGTTGGTGAAAATCATGTGCAATGAATTACACCTGTAAGCACCAAAGCACTGCCCCCTTGGCTCCTTTCTCTCAGCATTGGCAGGGACAAGTGCCGCAGGGCCTCCTGTACAGCTTCGCATGAGAACAAGCTGGTCACATAAGAAGAAAGTAGCCACAATGGGGACATGGACTAAGGATGTTTTCCTGGGCAGTGAGGGAATTCATAATCCAACAAAAGTCAAGTGTTTCTGGGGAAAGAACTCCTTTGCTCTTATTACACATGTGGGAATTCATCATTGAATCTTATTTTTTTTCCTCCTGGAGAAACAGTTCTGTGCTACCTTGGCCATGACACAATGAGGGGAGACTTAGAAAAGGTTGAAATCTCACAGTCAGTAAGATCAGTGATCACTATATTCTGGCAGGAGGATTTTTATGTAGGCAAAATTGTAGGATTCACTGTAGGATAGGACTTCTGACATGGTTATATGGAATGAGATGACTCCAGTCTCATCTTGAGGCAGATTTTGTGGTGTTCTATTGCAAGGAAAATGATAACAATTTACATCAAAGAAATACTCCCATATTGCTTATAGCAGATGTGGCTATGTTGACATACAGTTTCAGGGTTTGTTTTCTTAACATTTTTATTATATTTTGCCAATATTTTATTTTGAAAGTAAAAATATTACATAAATGAGTCCCACAGTTTTCATTGCTTGTTGCTCTAAAAAGAGACTCATCAGATGGTTTGTGTTATGGATTTTCATAGCCCTTTCTTAGCCTAAAATGAAAATTCATGTCAGGAAATCAGAGGAGAGATACATTCCTGCCAGAGCTAGAACTGATGAGGTTTTTAGGTGTAACTCATTTGAGAAAAGCCCAGGTGCAGAAAACAGGCCAATGAAATTAAGACTGGACAGGTGCTACCACAAAAATAAAGGCTGCAGCACATCTTACAATGATTGAGGGCAGTTTATGTTTTGATTCAGTAAGTTATTAATATGACTCATCCGTATGTTACCAAATATCACACCCAGCAAGTGAAAATTGAAACATATGCCTGTGAGATATAAAAGGGAGCTTTTACGAGAGGCCTTGGCAGAATGGGTGTGAGGGAGGGGTAAGAGCGGGAGGAAAAGAATAGAGCTTTTATTGCTGTTTGCTACATCAGGTAAAATGAAAGCATTGAAATTTTCCAGTAAAGGAAAATAGGCAACACCCAGATTTTTTATTTTCCACTAGCCTACCTTCTAACTCCTAACAAAGGATGAGATGAGGATGGAAAGGCAGTGTGTGGAGCTATCATAGCACTGTGCAGAAAATAAGATGAGGTGTTTCTGATCCCTCCAATTTCTCATTCCTTCAGCCTTTCCCTAATCCCAGTGATATATCAGGGCCCATGCAAGGGCGGAGAAATGCGCATGGTATAAAAGGAGAGGCTTTTTGAGGCTGTCCCTGAGTTTTAGCCCAATACCTATTACAGTTTCTTAACCATTTCGCATAGCGAGAATTCACCAGGCTAGGGGGAAATTATGCAGGGAAATTACGTTCTTTTCATGTCTTTCTCCAGTTATTTTCAGGAAGAACACCACTAGATGGCACTGGGAACTGTAACCACCCTACATACATCTGCAGCTGCTTACCTGTAAGGGCAGGCAGCGGGAATGCAGCAAGGGCTGCTGCTGCTGGACTTGCTGCCCTGCCTTGGACACCACGGCAGAGAAGGCACAGCACAGCGCTCCTACCAACAGCTTCATGATAGTAGTAGCTCTTCATTTTGGAATAAAGCTGAGTGATCAGCGTTTTACTGCTCTTTAAACCACACTCATTATTGTATCAGCTGAATGGCATAATGGCTCCACATGCTATTAAAGTGATGGTAAAATAATCAGGGACTAATGTTACTATTCACATAATCAGCAACATCGTTTTCAGTTCTTTCAAATTTGGGCAAAGAAAGGAACACTGAGTTAGTAACATATCCTAACCTCGCTAACACAGTGACAAAACCACAGAGCAATTATATTTTGCATAAGGTTATAGTTCCCAGAGGGCAAAAAAACCTTCTCTGAAACCTTCTTCTGTTCAAATGTATTTTCAAATGAAAATACATTTGAACAAGGGTCTCCCATGATTGTGTATACATATATGTAATTAATACAATTGAGAGACATCAGCATATATAACAAGTTTGTTGTCAGGGTACAGTATTTTTACATCATCAGGTGATATTTGAGATACCATACACCACGTGTCTAAAAAAACGTCTGCCAACACACACAAAAGAATGCATTCATCATCCTAAATCCAATCTATAAAACATATGCTACTTGTGTCTTCCCCTCCCCTTCTCTCTGTGTGAGAAACTGGCACAAGTGCTGTCTCTCAGCAGAAAATCTTCATGTGAACATGCAATTCTGCTGCCAGTTCCACACTGGTGAAGATCCATTAATTTCAGTTGGACCCATTCACTCCCAGAATCAGGGCATAGCTCTGAGAGGGGTTGCTTTAATGCTGCCTAGTACCTTCAGTGAGTAGGCTGGGACTCAGAGGATCCTGCATCAGCCTAACCTCTTAAGGCTCTACCTCGAATCCACTGTCTAGAGAAATCTTTTTACTAAGAATTATGATATACTAATCATCTCTCATTGTCCCAAAGAAACAGGACAAAGGGCCCTCTGTACCATGAAGGTTACTCTAAGGAAAACTGGGCTTCATGAACAAAAGATGCTCGGAAGTTCCCTCCAGCCCAGCTTCAACTCCATTAATAAGCACTGCACACAAGCTCCTCCCTCCACCTGTTTCCTGATGAAAGATGAAGGATTAGCAGCTCACATATCGTCACTCCTCCATCTCAAATCAATTCGGCAGGAAAGTCACTAAAAATCTTTACATGTATGTCACAAAGAGGGAAGGAGATTGTGGGTTTTCTGTGGGTTAGAGGAATTCTGATATGTAAGCTGTGTTCTCAATAAAGACCATTTTTTAAGTAGAAGTTTTTCCTAGGTGTGAGGCCAAATGATTCTGTTCAATCTCATCACACACACTGAAAATCCCAGGAGATAATTTTTTAATCATTCCATGATGCTCAGAAGCAAAGTCAGACACCCAAAAATTAAGAAACCAGATGTATTTTAAAAGACTGTGAAAAGTTCCTTTGGAATTTAATCACAGACTCAGAGCAATGAAAAGAAGTAATTTCCCATATGCTGCTATTCAGAATTCTCTGAAGCATCAGCCAAGATGTTACACCCATGTCACAAGTCTGATCATTTACAAGAGCAAGCAACTCCTGAGCAGGCAACGATGTAGTTGGGAAATGCTGATAAGGTCTCTGAGGGGAGACTGATGCAGGGCAATCGTTCTAAAGGTTCCCAGAGGTCTACAAAGCAATACATCAGAAGCCATTCCATGGGACCATGAGGGTAAGGTCCAGTCTGGTAGGCTGGTGGACACAGATCCTTGAGAAGCCACACAGAGAAGTGAAAAACTTGGGGAAAAAAAATTAATCTTCAGACTAAAATATTTTGTTTCGGTATCTGACTTTTCCTTCCTGATTTGAGAGGAAAAAGCAGAACCATTCATTGAGCATTACCAGTATTGCCAAGGTTTAATGATCCCAAAATTGAGCTTTTTGGCAATTTAACTTTTCTACAGAGGGGGTAAAGAATCTGTCAGAGATAAAAATTCAGTTGTACCCTTGAAGTATAACTCTCTAATGCTGACCTGAATCAATTTTTTTTTGCAATATTCATCTTCTGTTTTTAATTATTAGGAATATTAAACCTCAGATTTTAAAAAATGCATTAGTGCCTTTCTGAACGCAATTGATAGTCATAAATCTACCACCAGTGTACAATGTATTAGTTCTTTGCCACTCTAAAGATCTATCATAAACCAAAACTAAATCAACAAACACACTCACTGCTGCCAGTAAATCTGGCCAGGAGAAGTATTTGGACAGCTCTTCCCCAGGTCCTGGCTGACTTCCCACAAATGACCTGATTAAGCCAGTGCTCATTCAGAATTTGCCAGACCCAGAGTGCAGCAAACCAGAGCCCAGGTAATGTCTGTCCCCAAAGGTGTTTGGCAAACTTTCTAGATGCTAAGTAGTCAATGGGATGTAAGTTCTCCAGCTGTGGATTGCAGTAAAGGCAGATCCAAGCTAACTTAAAGAATGGCTGACTCCACAGTTTCAGCTTTGTAGGACTTTGAATGAATTCGGAAACCTTTGAGTCTGCTGCCTAATTGACAGTTCCTTCAGATTAGAAACATTTTTATATAGGTCCTTTTAAAAAGTAGACTTTCTCCTGTCTTGTTATTAGCTGCAGGCTCACGGATATTTGTAGCATCATGGTAGAAAGGTGGGCACAACCAATTTATTTTCTTATGCAGACAGCTAATCCACAAGGAATAGCAGAGACATGATTGTCTCCTTTCTCAGTTGTGCTGAGATTTATGCTCATCATTTACAAGGAATACAACAGCCTGCAACATAACTCTGTTTTATCTTTGGAGCTGGCTCCTGGCCCAAAGAACCCCAAAACAATGCTGCAGAGGTAAGAGTTTGTTGAATTTTTGCTTTGTCAAGTGTTTGCATCTGTTTCCAATTCTATTTGATAAAATGCAGTGCATTCACAGAATTTTATTCCAGCTGAACTCCAAAGTTTTGCAGCTAAAGGAATCACAAAATCCATCCATATCCAGCTTGTTACACACTATGAATTCTTATGAGCAGGAAGAGGGATTTTTTTTTCAACAGCTACATTATTGGAAAACTGAGTGTATGAAAAAATCAACACCTCCTATACACAGAGCAGTCTCACGACAGACCAAGGATTACTGAAAATTTTACTGAAAATAAACACATCTGATTTCAGCCTCACAGGTTTCCCCGTATGTTATTGGATTTCTACCTTCTTTCTATACCTTTATAAACTGATTTCCCTGAAAGACATGTATATTTATATCTATATATAGAAGTGGGTCTCTCATTTTCAATCCTGAAAGACTTGGGAATTTATCAAGACCAGGAAATTTCTTGAGAGAAAGACTTCCCTTTTCAGAGAAGAAGGATTTTTGACATTTTAAACATGTTTATGTTACAGAAGTTGGGCAGCCTCTGGCTTTCTGCTCCCCCTAAGAACAGAATGAAATAACCAGGAGCCTGAAAGCCTAGTTTCAGTACTCGACAAACCTACTTGCTTCAATTAACATTAGCACTATCCATGGATACACAGAAGAGAGCAAAAATTTTGTAGCTCTCTAAAGAGATAGAAACCACTGCACAAATATCGATTTCCCCCTTCCTCCTTATGCCTTAGGTCATTAAATATTAACACTGCCAATACCATAATAGTCTATGCTTTCACATCAAGCAGTAACTTAAATAATTAATTTGAGGGAATGGAAGATAACTCTTCACAATGGATAGGCAAGGGGTATCCCTGTATGTCAGGGGGGGCTTTGACTGTCTGGAGCTTAATGGTGGTGATGACAGGATGGAGTGTTTATGGGTAAGAATCAGGGGGAAGGCCAACAAGGCAGATATCCTGGTGGGAGTCTGTTATAGACCACCCAACCAAGATAAGGAGTTAGATAAAACATTCTGTGAGCAGCTGGGAGAAGTCTCACAATTGTTGGCCCTTCTTCTTGTGGGGGACTTCAACTCACCAGATGTCTGCTGGAAGTACAACAGAGCAGAGAGGGAAGAGTTTAGGAGGTTCCTGGAGTGTGAGGAAGAGAACATCCTGGCCCAGCTGGTGAGGGAGCCAACTATGGAAGGCTCCTTCTGGACCTGTGTTTGTGAACAGAGAAAGACAGGGGGGTGATGTGGTGGTTTGAGGCTGTCTCGGGCACAGCAATCACAAAATGATAAGAGCTTTTAGTTCTTAGAACAGTAAGAAGGGGGATCAGCAGAACTGCCTCCTTGGGCTTCCAAAGGGCAGACTTTGACCAGTTTAGGAGACTGGTTGAGAGAGTCCCTTGGGAGTCAGTCACACAGCTTGGCAAATCTTTGATTGAGCAAGCAGGTTTACATTTTGACATTAGGGAGGGAGTTCAGGGAACTCTAAGCATCTTGGAAAACTGCAGCCAAGATATTACCCTAATGCAATTTTCCCATACTTAGGTACAGTTGGTTTTTTTTTAATATGTGAGCATTAACACTCTGTCTTCCTAATTATGCAGGCCTAGACTCTTACATCATGTTGTAGAGGTCATAAATTTAGTGTAATAAATCTCAGCTAAAGCATTTAACACAAAGTGTGTTCAGCACTACTTCAAACTTACTTTTCAATTCCACATTTGCAGAGCTCCTATATTTCCCCAGGATTTTTATAAACATCAAATTTTTTCTTCTATGAAAAAGCCACACTGGGGATTTTTCATGCCTAAAGAATACTCTGAAGGTCTGAACTTTCAAGGGTGAGTGTCCAAAACAGTATTAGAAAATCATGTGAGAGTCATTAACATCTGCCTTCTTCTGCCATGAAATCAATTCTGCCTGTATCCGACCTGCTGGAGAAACCTCAGTTGCAAGCCTTGAATTGTAGATTACCAGTGATCTCTGCAAGGTAAGGCAAGTAAACATCCACAACCCCTTATGCCTTGGCTTTCTTGGCCTGTATGTGCAAGCTGACTCAAACAGAGAGGAGCATCAGTGCTGTAGTGTCTCCAGACAAGGAGGTGAGCTCAGGGATTTAATCCTAAAGATGTGCACCTAACCTATGAAGGAAAACTGCGTAGCAGAAAACTGAAATGAGATACTGGCTTAAAGTGTTCTGGAGAAAGTCAGTTGTGAAAAGACTTGATCATATCTGAGCTGCCAACACATCTCTAAGCTGATAAACAGGGAAGGAAAATAATTTTTCAAAGATGCTTCATTACCATAAATCAACTTCCTTTTAAGAGGTTTAAGAGATCCCTAAACAATCTTTAAGGCAAGCTGACTCTCCACGTCTTTGCTTGGTTTGTTCTGAATGAGCAGCAAAATTTATCAGAGTCCTCCAGTGATTAATTACTCAGGACCATATGATTTTTTTTTTGTTATTCTTTTATAACAATGCCCCCATTGCATTTATACAGACATATTGTATCCTTATATTTGACATGTGACAGGAATTATTTTCTCATGAAAATAACACCTTGACAATCCTTAAGATACCAACAGTACATCTTCTGACCCTATGACTAGATTGATGGATGAAAGAATATTATTTAGTGATTCATTCTTCTGCATTTACAGGCTAGTTTATAGATGCTTCTACAGCAGTATTGGAAATTTATTTTGACACTGACTGAGTAGCAAACACAAAAACAGCAAATAAGCCAGTCTCTGAACAAATTAAATCCATGAGCTTCTAGAAACAAGTACAGGTTTTGTAGCATAAACTGAAATCAAATTGTGAAATTGTTGGTGTGTTGGATATTTACTGCACCTTGTTCATTAGCTGTCTTTCTAACATGTCTGGAATCTGCTCCAGGAAGATCTACACTGGACATTCCCTTCCAAGCCCTGGAGAAACATTCCTACAGTACCAAGGATACATAGAGAGACAGAGAGAGAGATAGAGAGAATTATTTTCTAAGGCTTACTTTAATTCTGATTAATCACAGATTTATGGGAGAAGCCAAAGCAGCCAGCAAGTCACTCACTGGAGCTTTCAGCAGTGCTCCAGCTTGGTGCTGAAATGCTCAGCTGAGGAGAACACCTCTCCCAGTCACCTGCTTCTTTGCCATCCAGGTAGGAGTATCTCAAACCAGGACTAAGGGCAAGAACAAAGCAGTGCTGAGGACTTGATGAACACACAGTATGTTATTTCAGAGCAGCTCTACTCTGATTCTGTAGCCTAAGGGCTGCTAGCAGTCCTGTCAACATTATCTTATCCCTGGTTCCACTCTGCAGAATGAAGCTTGCAGCTTCCTTCCACGCCCTCTTTGCTTTCAGTGTCCTGAGTTTGACTTCATAATTACTTCATGAGACTAAACTTATTCCACAGCAACAAGATACAGTTTCCTGTAGAGTTTCCCGAAGGAAAACTTGAGGGTGTGTTTGCCTACAGTTATATAAATAGCCTGACCTATTTCAAATACCATTTTTCAGTTCTTCCAGGCACAAGTGCTCACACCTTCACTTGGGGAGTTTCAACACAACATCCTGTCTGTGCTCTCAGGATTATTTTTTATTTTATTTTTCTTAAATGCCAACAACAGCTTCCATAATAAGGCCTTTATCCTCCATGCTGAGAATGGCAAAACTCAACAAAATGTCACTGGTTTAGGATACAATAGGTTGTTCTGGAAAAGTTAACCTATTTTTCTTATCCTGTCTTCTGAGAGAGCCTGATCCACAGGCAATCTTCTGAGATTAAGTCAAAATGGAAGCAATTTTTATGCTGGAACCTTCTCAGGCACACAGAACTCCAACATGTAATATGTTTTATGTACCTTTCAGCAAAATTAGAGCTGTAAACATAAATGCTACCACTTAAGAATATCACTTGTGTTTGTGGCATTCCTCAAAAGATTTCTGACCCTTACATCAATTAAAAAGAGAAATAGGGATATCCTTTCCTGGCTTGCATTTTCCTTGCTGATCAAGTTAAACTTAAGGTCTGCCCAAAGTAATTAAATCTGCTCAAGATTTGATCACAAACCCACTGCCAATAATTCCTTATTACTTTTCCCAGTACCACTAACTGCCCCATTTGCTGTTCCCTACACAACAGTAATAAACCACTTGGAAAAAGAATATTTTTTGAGAGTATTTGAATGATGGCTGCATTTATTTCATAGCACACATGCAAATGTCTTCAAACACCTCAGAATACTCGTTAAGTTTACTTTAATAGCATGAAGAGTAAAAAACAGAAGGCTTGACTAGAAGTAGATCTCAGTTTTGTGTCTTCTTTGAGATGCCGTAACTAAATAATTATTCCAAGGCTCTAATTATTGCATCAGCTTCTCAAGTGTAATTATTTTTTTGTGTAGCGGAATGTTGGCATTGTTTAAAGGAAGATATAACCCATAATTCAAGAAAGTGTTTTTAAACAAGAGTATTTCCATTTGAAACCTACTCCAAAATAAGCACTGACTACACTCAAAAGAACAGAAGGAAGCAAGAAAATATTCTAACTTTATGATGGATCGGGCACCACATTTTGGGCTAAATATAGAGGGGATGTTCAACTGCAAGCAGTAAAGCCACAGCCACTAAAGAAGTCACCACCTGTCAACAGAGCTGCTGTAGCTGGCCTGATACATCCTAGTCTGGAACAATTGGCCAGGTAAACACTAAGGCTCAGCTTACACTGTCCTTAAGGCAGCCCCACATTCCAACTGCACTAATTTACTCTGTAGAGGAGGATGAATAAATCTGAACAGAGTTTTGTGCTATTTTTACTAGATGGTTTTGACATCTAAATGAGACTGAGAATGCTCTGTTTATGTTAACAGTACAGTGAACTGAAATATGACCAGCTCTGAACTGCCCTGCTAGATCATCTGGAGAGCTGACATGCTTCACATGAGCCAGCGATTTATTCCTGTAAGTAAACAAGGCACATTAGAGCAGGACACAGTAACAATGAGCACTTGAAAACACAAGACCTTTGGATCTAGCCCAAGGGCCAGGAATGATTTTCATTTAGCAAAGCTCTCGTGTGGGAAAGTTAAGAATACACACTGGGCGTAATTACAAAAGTCTTGACTACTGGGGGGCAGGGTAATCCATTTTTGGAGGGGTAACTCCATCCATACTGAAGCATCCATAAAATATTGCTAACAAAGAGAACCACAGTGCCCTCCAATTGTGAAAAAGCACCAAAGCTGCTGACGAGAAAGAATATCATACCTTTGATGTCTGATTAGAGATATGCTGTGTAAAACACACGTATTTGCATTAATATTTTCTCATTCCTAGTCTTTTTGAGCCTGTTAAATCTCTTTCCTCTGCTCACACAGATCTGACCTCTCTGTAAAGATATTCCTTTCCCTGAAAAGTAATCATTTTGTTTGCAGGGGAGGAAGAGAGAATATAAAACAGAACGGAAAGTGACAATTTCTTTGCACAGAAAGTGACTTCTTACAGTCACTCAATATAAATATTTAAAAAAAAAGGGAAAAAAACCCCAAAGATCTATAGGATTTTCTGAAATCAGAAACAGGAAAGAGGGAGTGACTTTCAAGGTGAAACATTTATGCTATGCTTTTTATTTGTTGGTGTGCTCATATCTGCCATTCCTCTGTATTTTTCCCAAAAGGCATTGTTTTTCATGTAGATTTCTATGCTTGTGCTAAAAAATAATAGTACATGACAGGTAGAAGAGTGGACTCCCGATTCTGCTGCGTGTACAACACTGCATGCAATACTAATATATGCAGACAGCTGGGGTTATCCTGTCCACGTAGTTTTTAATACCCTTTTCCATATTTACAATTTTTGCTTTTCCATTCAAAGCACTATTCTTTCTACAAACACATTTCTTCCACAGACAATAGTGAAGATTCTTCTACAGTAGAAACAGTAGGAGTTTTTAGAAAAAATCTCATTACCTTGGAAAATAACTTTTTTCCAATTACTTTGGATAATTAAATACAGCTATCAGCTAAGGACATTCTTCAAAACAGCAGTGTTTTCATTATTTTAGACATGCAGTTACTACTATATTACAATCTGCTCTGCATTAGCATTGGAGCAGAAAGGATTCCTAGAATTTTGCTTTTAAAGCAGAATCTCACACTGATTAAATTATTATTGCTTCTCCCATAAGGACAGGAAAAAAAAGAGCCTCTTTTAACCTGGGGGGCGGGAGGGACATTAAAGTTCCACTGACCAAAGTCTGACTACTTCTGCAGCCAGGCATCCTATTTAGGGATGTTAGCTCATTCCCCCAAACACACACGCTGCATTCCCTGGTGTCATGTGCCCGATTCCAGAACCCATTAGAGAGTCACGAGGGAAAGGGCGCGTGAGTGTGACTGTGCAACCACCCCCCAAGCTCGCAGGACACCATCATGTCTCTGCAGCCCTGTCTTCATCACATCACTGGCGCAGCCTCTTGTGCCTCTGCTCATACACCTGGCAATAAGGGCCAGTTGGTCACCTGCAAGTTTTCCCAGACAAAGCATCCATGAGGAGCAATCGGAGAAGGACTAGCCGGCTGCTGACCCTGAGCCAGTTTTCTTTGCAGCTCTTTGGGATACACAGGTTTGCTCAGCTCTGCCAGGCCTTTCCAACAAGGTGTGGATACAGGGATGCACTTCCAGGGCATCCCTAGAGCAGCCACTGTAACTGTAGACAGGCACAGGAGCTGAGGTCGCAGCCTCTGTTCAAGGCAGGTCGTGTCAAACATTTTGGCCAACAAGGGCTGCAGCAGAACTGAGGTAACAAAGCTGCACAGCTCCCCTAATACTCTGCAGCGTATTTCCCCCAGCAACCTTGGGGAACTCATTTTGCTGTAAGAGCAAAGAGCCATATGAACCATAAAAAACAAGAAGGAAACCGTTATCTCTGGTGAAACACAGGGGTTTGCATGGAATAACACTATTTCCTTTCTTCTTATGTCTAAGGGTTCTCAAAAATGTATTCCCTTATCTTTTCTCAAAGTGATCACAAATATTTTGCTTTGTCCAAGTATATCTTTTGCTAGCTAAGCTCATGTTTCAGGATCAGGAAGTTCTTTATCTAAAGTGAAATTTTGTAAGTAAAAAGCATAGGAAAATTGCATACAAGTATCTTGGTGTTCAAGCACTGAGAGTTCTCCTTTTCAGGTAATTTATACTTTATAAACTTCATTAAAAATAATTGAAAAGATTTTGTTCACTTAGCATTTTATGTAATGTTTAACTACTTAAATCCCAAGCCAGGGCTTTCAACAGGCATAATAAAAAACAAACCAACCAACCAAACCCCATACAAAAAGAAACAAAAAACCTCAAATCTGTAAAAAGTTAATCCCTTGAGGTTTTATCATTGTTCATTTGTGTTATAAATGTTTCTGAAGCTTTTCCAACCCTAGAGCAAAATAAGCAAATAGGTAAAGTGAGACAGTCTATAGCTAATGTCTCAGTGTATCCTGTTATTAAAGTGATGGCATGGACTAGGTCAATATTTGGTTTGTTTGAAAATACTGCAGCTATTTACAGTTCTGCTGGACATACTACATGGAATCTTCAGAAATGTTCCTGATTTTCTTCCTTATTTCTAACAAACAGGGGACAGAATGGAGGGGAGAAGCCCTATGTTTACAAATCCACTTGCATTAGATGTTGAAAGTTTGATGGTTCATAAACAACTCTAATAAAGTTCTCCCAACTCAAGATTGAGCTACATTAAAAAAAGACTACTTGTTTGACTCTCTCTGAATTACTGCTCTTAGAACAAGGCCACCTGGGGATAATGAACAGCTGATTTAATTTTTAATCAGCATTTAAAAGCCTTTTAAGTGGAGCTCATTTTCATTAGTTTAAATAAAGAACACCTCAAAAAGTGAAAGGTCATTAAACCTCTGGAAGTACATTCATGCCTAGAATTCAGCTAAACATAGGTCCTTTTAACAGGGTGTCAAGGGATTTATTAAATATAATGTGAACAATTGCTCATTTCTGTAGTCAAATGCAGTCTCATAAAGGGATCTATTGTCTCATCAATGTCTTACACAGGAAATTGCTCTATTTTGAACCTGCCTGTGCAGCCTGAAAGCATCTTTGAAAAGACTCCATTGTACAAAGTATTGAGAGCTCAGTTTCAGTGAGATCTGGGCAGACTGTGCACACAGGATTAGGTGCAAGGAGTAGCATGGATGTCATTAGGACCCAGCTAAGAAGAAATATTTTGCATCTCAATGCTTTGATACATGACTTGACCATTTTCTAATCTGCAGTCAAGTTCAGCACTTGTGAGACAGTTGTATACACCCGGTTGTGTGTCTCTTTTTATCTTGCCTGTTCAAGGCTGCAGGGCTGGCCTTCCGAAGTACACCTACTTTCCTTGCCTACATAGCAGATTTCTGTCATAAGTCTAACTTGCATACCCTTTAAGTGTTTAATAAAACATAGTCAAGCATAAATAAGTATAGATATAGTCAAGGATTGCAAAGTCCCTTCAGTAAATGAGGCTACCCTGAAAAGCATGAGGTTCAATTCCATAATTTCATTCCCAGTTTTGTTCAATGCTCAGAGCAGTCAGGGGGTTTATTATTTTTTATGAGCCTGTAAACATATAATAGAACATTACTTGTAACTTCAAGCTGGGAACTTCAGTTTCTGTGATGCTCATTTTTCACAAACAATCAGGAAAATGAATTGAGATTCAAGACATATTTAGAATTGTTGAGGATACTCTGTGAGACCATCACAGACAGAAAAAGCTACCAGATTCACGCTGGCTGAGCAATGCTGCTTCTGTTTGGGGAATCCATGCCTAGCATAAGAGGATACAGACAGTAAAAAGTCACACTACCACATCTCTTACCAGCCCTAGAGTCTCAGTGAGGAACACTAAAGAGTAGCCACTGGTAGAAGAAAACTCAGCCTATATATATGTGTGTGTGTGTGTGTGTGTGTGTGTGTGTGTGGAGAGAGAGAGAGAGAGAGAGAGAGAGAGAGAAGGAGAGGTAGGGCTCTACACAGAGTTTCCAATATCCTCAAAACTTTGTACCAACTCAGAATCAAGAAAAATATTCCTAGCCCCCTCACTAACAGGAAGAAAAATAGTTTCAAACTCAAAAGGTTCCACTTCAGGAAAGATTTAAAATAGCACCTTCACCTCCTGAAGAGGTTGGGATTCATCTGGTTGTAGTGGGGTTTAGTGTCCCTGGCAACTCCTCAGCTAAAGTGCTGGTTCTTATCTTGACAATTCTTTTGTGGATGTGTAACAGGGACCAGGAATCCCACAGGGAGACGGCCAGTGTCCTAGAGTGAGGTCGCTTCAGAGTAAGCTCAGGGCACTCAGTATCTCTCAGTGTTATGCTGCACTCATCCATTACACGTGACTCCTTTGGAGTTCAAGAATCTTGTGGTTTGTAGCAAAAAAAAGCTGAATTTGACCCCTAGATTAATAAATTCCATCCAAATCAGACAGAATTCCAGGTTTGGGATGGTGCACTGTACACTGTATGTATGTATGAAATAGATTTAACAATCTGACTGAATTTCTACACTATATGAATGGAACAGAGGTTTTCCTGTGCACAGGTTTTCCTGTCAGAAACATTAACTTCACTTTCTCATCCCTGCCTGTTAGATGGCTCAAATGTCTCTTTATGCAGAAGACAGATCTAATGAAAATTAATTCCCCATAAATCACTAAGGATTTGACGTCGTAGATTTCCAAAATGAAATCACACATTGCAACTCAGGTTTTCCCTTTAAAGGAGCTTTATGGTGTTCCTTCTTTAGGATTAGAAAAGCCTAGTGAGGCTGACATACATTTTTAAGTACAGGGAAAAATCAGAGTGCTACATGACTCTATGTGTGCCTCAAGCACACTGCTAGACTGATGCTTTGAGACATCTTAGAAAAGCTACTAATTCTCCTGAAAGGATCAAGCCACCTCCAGTTGTTATTATTGATACAGAAATTATGGGGGTTTGTAATGCAGAAATAGTAAAACCTCTATATTTACATTCTCTTGGGTAGCAGTGTCTTTCAATCCTATCAATATTCAGGTTGAAATCTGGAGAACAAGGGAAGAAGTGGCAGTTTCACTGTTTAATGCTAGCAGGGCGGTTCTAAAAGTTAGATATTCTAAAGCTCTGGTTCCTCATGTGTTGGCTTTTTTCTGGCTTTGTAATAACATCCCATATATTGTCATCTAACAAATCACAGTAAAATGATTAAGTATATCATACCTAACAATTAACACAGGATTTCAATCTTTTCCAGGATGTACTTGGGAACTGTCATGGTGGAAAGATAATACACAGTTGACTGTTTCCAAACAGGGGGAAAAACCCCTCCCAGAATTAAAGAACTTCTGTTTTAAATTAAAACAAGGACTAGGTGTCCAAGGGCATGTGATCATTAATTTATAAAGGTCATGGTTTGCTTATCAGGTGACATTAATGGAACCACTGACCTGTATCTAAAGTTGTGGAAAGAACAAACTTAGGTTCTTTGAAACAAACAGATTGGTTCCATGCCTTAGCCACAAACTACTCTACCTTGTTTTCACCTGTGAAGTGTCCAGACACAAAATCCTGGGGGACATTTCCAGGAATCTCTGGCTACAGATGCTGTTTCAGTTACTGCAAATCTAGCTGGAAAAAAAACAACCAAAAAAAACCAACCACAAAAAACCAACCACCACCAAAGAACCACCACCAAACAAACAAAATACACCAAAACCCCACACCCACACCTGCACCCACACCCACACCCACACAAAATCCCCACCCAAACAGGAAAGGCACCAAAAAACCCCTTAAAAGCTCCCTTGATAACAAGAATAACAGAAACTGTCCATTCTGGAATAGCAACACCACACATAAGCGTTTTCTAGCTCTAAAAAGATGATCACTTGGAACTCAGGAATGACTCACACTTCTACCACCAGCTGCTACTTTTGTACAGAACAATATTTCTCCAGAGAATTAACCTGGGAAAATGTCAGTTATGCCTGATGGGTCCTCTTGCATTACTGCTAAGGAAGACTCTATAAGGCATCTAAAAGAGGGATAGATATAAGGCCCACTCAGGAGAAGTGGCAAACATTTTGTCTAGATCAAATAAAGGGGATATTCTATGGATGAAAGGTTAAGAATGACTGCTCCTATTTTTAAGATGTGCTGTCCTTCCAATTGTTAGCCAGTACTGTGGTCACTACAAAATTCTGCAAATCCAGCCTTGCCCTTTCCCCACAGATTAGAAGGAAGTGTACAAACCCCTCCACTCATCCCTAGAGCAACATACAGTCTGTGAGAGCTGAGATGACTCCAAGGCTGCAATCAGTGCCCAGACCCTACTTAGACTAGTGATACCAATAATAGCCATTATATCAGCAATGATTTTTATAGGAGACACTGTTTGTTTTATTAGTTAATTTTAAACTCCTTGTAATGAGCTTAACAGAGAAATCTTCTGTTAAAATATACCAACTTGAATTTAAGAAGTGAAAAAAATCCATCCATCATTGTTCATTCTTTGTCTAAATTATTCCCTTTTAAATAACACCTTTGTTTCTATTTACTCGAATGGACAGACCAGTCAACTGGAAAACCAAGTAAATGCTACTTCAAAGTCTGCAGGACTCATTTGTTAGAACTGACTGAACTGACTTTTGATATGATCACAATTCCTGTTTCTAAACACTGAGAACAGTTTCAGAAACCGGAACCATGAAATTCACTCTCATTTATAAATTTTGCATAATTTGCAATGTATTCATGGGAGGGTATACAAGCTTTCAAAAGCCATCCTTCACCAATAGGCTTTTGGATAAAGAGTCCTGGTTTTTAATTGGTTCATCTCTGTGAAGAGTCAAATGGAAAGTATTATAGGAAGTATCAATCATTTTGAACCGTAAAACTAATGAGATAAACCTGTTTAATGCCCACTATGTCCATTTATTTCATAGGTCTTCAAGCAAATCCAAGCCCTTGCCAGCTCTTGAACTTAAATTTTTTTTTCTCTAGCTTTTTGTATACAAGATAAAGGTGACATATAGAAATTTCAGCTAAAAATAATTTCAAACTAGATAATTCCTAATGTCAGTTTATAAATATCAGTTATGTACTTCAAAATATCCTCAGGGCTTTTATTCTATTGGTTGACATTATGTTTATATGAGTATATTATCTGAATCACAGAGTTGTTAAAGATTAACACTGAAACCATCTGGAAAACAACTCTGACATCATAAATGTTGTGTAAGGATAGTTAATCCTGAAATATCTCCATTAGTTAGTTTACAAACCTTTTGAACAAAAGCCTAAATGTGATCCAAGTTAATTGCTCCTATTAGTCCATGAACAGGAACCAGGTACCCTTATATATTTCGAATTAAATTACTATTCAAGGTCTAATACTCTCTTGTCAGTCATAAGAACTACCAAAACCTGCTGCCTCTCTAAAGCATAAATTACATATATGTTTATATACAACTTTAGAAAAAGCCCTAGCACAAACAGAAACTATCTCAACGTAATCATAATAAACAGGCGGGGTCTTCTTCATGGTGGGAGAGTTTAAAGGGGGAAATTATTTATTCCTGCAATCATTCAAAAGCAAAATTTCATAACCCTTGATCCTCATCATGACAGGTAATGGACAGAGGAATTTCCTGTGTTTTGCAGTGCAGCCTTTTCATATAGGGAACTTCCAACATATCTGAACCAGAAACCAGGGCATGCACTAATCAATGGAAAGAATGAAGGAGGTAGATGAGAGATAAAAACAAATAGGAGTGGAATCGATGTGCAAATAAAATTTCCATGGCTTTGCTGGCTCTTGTGAATACTACTTCAGCACTTTTTGTGAAACAGACCTGGATGGCAGCTCTTAAATGCAGGAAGTGTCACAGCTGCCAAGCAACATTACCTGATATTTCATTATCATTATGAGGTATCACCCCTGACATGACAGTGTGATACAAATGGCACAACACGTCAGTCTGATGTAATCTTAGAGTCTGTCCCACTGCTTTTGGTAGCAGGTACAAAAGCAGGTAACAATGAAACCTGGGGATGTGCTAACATTGTTATGCTTTTTTCCTGGGTGGTACACACCAGTGCTACTGTCTCTGTTTCGGCAGAGTTTTCTGTAGTAAAAAAAAACAAAAAACAAAACCCAAAAAAACCCCCAAAACAAAACACACAACCCCCCCCCAACCCCCAAACCAAACAAACCAAAACCAAAACCAAACCAAACCAAACCCCAACCAGTGAGGACTCCTCAGCACTGAACCGGTTCTGCAGTCCTCTTTCAGTTTCTAGGAAAGAAGAGTCATCATGGAAATGCAGACAGAGAGTTAATGATTGTGGAATTTCCTTGAACAATTTCACTGGAGCAGATAAATGCAGCACAAAAACAGGATGTGGAAATTAGATTAGAAACTGACTAATATGTAAAAAAAAAACCACCAAAAAACAAAAAAAAGTTTTTAGAAGCTATACAAAACCGGTTGCTGCAAGGAGTTCTGATTAATGACTACTTACTGTGTCAAAAAACAGCACTCTAATAAAGTTCAGGCAGTTTCAAACAGAGAATAAAATAATAATAATAGTTTTAAAAAAAACCCCACCCCAAAACCAAAACACAAATCTCTTCTTGTGGCTTCTACCAAAACTTACTTGTTTAAAACCAAAAATAAAACAATGCTACTTTCTTTTTCTACCATCAAAGCCTGACTGACAATGCTTTACAGCTGAAGGGATACATGAAGTTTTTAAAGTCCCAAGACTATTTCTGGCAGTCAGACTGTAAGAAGAGATGAGTTCAAGTTATTCAGAAAATGTTTGGGCTTATCAGAACTCCCTGTCTCTGATTCCCATGTATCCAGTGCTGTGAAATGTATCTTCAGTTTGTACTACAAAACCCAGAGATTTCCCCCAGCCACCTTTAAATAAGGGAACCCTCTGGAAAGAGTAGATAACTGGAAAATAACCATGAAAATAGCCCATTAATTATTTTAGAGAATTAATGTTAAGGAGTTAAGCCACGGGGAGGTGCAGAGCCAGTGTAAATGGAAATGCTGCACGATCACAACCTAATCATGGCAGAATGCGATCTGCACAGCACGGGGTGCCTGTGGGTGGAAACACGGAAGAGCCACTGACATTCCTCAGTCCTCCTGATGAACTTCTGAGGTAGATTAGAAATTACAGAAAAAATCCAGCAAAATACAAAATAATATAATATAATTTATGCCAACTTCCAATATACATGCTTCTTGTGCATCATATTTCCATAACATTATGCTTTGACCTGTTAAAAATGGAGGTAAATGTGATCTGCAAGGAAAAACTGGAAAAAAAACCCCCAACATCCATAGTCTTAAGGGATCAGGCTTAAATAGAAAATAAATATTTATTTCATTATTTCCTGTTCACATACTCATCCAACAGCAGTGACTGCTGGGAAAGTCAGACCCTCTTTCCCTACTAAGTCCCAGCCATGCATGATACCCAGGTTTATTCTGTGTAATATATTGAATGAAACTATGAATTAAAAACTATCCTAAAGAAGTCTTCTATAGAAAAAAAAATCCAACACAAACAAACAAAACAAAACAGAAATAAAACCAACCAAATTCCCCCCCCCAAAACCTTGTTCTCACTGTAATAACTCCCACCATTGGCTTATTATTTATGCTTCTAAGGTTTTTTAAAAATTATATAAATATACTTGTAAGTATGCAGCAAGAAAATGATATGTCCAAGTGACACACTAATAACTGCTTGGAAGAGTTAATTATTTTCCTTATGATCCAGAGTGCAAGTAGCCCAGAACATAAGCACATGTTATGCAATGTGTCCAGAAGGAGAGATGCTGAGCTTTTCCTTCACCAAGAGCCAGGCACAGCAGATGAGGCTGTAATTGCAATAGGACTGTCACTGTAGCTCAGCTGAAGGGCCTCTGTGTTCTTACAGGATAAGCAGTTATTTTTACCAGAACAGAGTTGTGAAAATGAGTGACATCATTGTTTTCTCTTTATTTTCTTAAAGGGATAATGTACCTGCCACTGCAAATTCAGACAATCAGAAACAGGGAACAGTTTCTACCTGTATCAGTTCAGCATCTCCTTATCAGGAATGATCTACTCTTTGTAAGCAGTGGGGAAAGCAGAATATAATTTTAGGGGAAATATTAAGTCTCTCACACATAATGTGCTGTGGAGCCCCCTTGTCTATCTCCTAAATGTTCCTTTCAAGGAAATCTATGGGGTACCTTATGACGAATTCATTGCAAAGATTGTATTCCCTTCATCGTCCTCCTGGGCACCCCTTGGTGGTCAGATGCAGAGTTGTTCTTTGGGTGAATGCATTGGTACAACAACCCAGTAACAGTAAGAGCCAAGAAGTGCAGTTGGTTCCTACAGCTCTCATGGCACCACCCTCCAGATCAGCCCCTGCTGAAAGGCCAGAAAACAATATAATATGTGGGCTATAATCCTGCCTGTGCCACCCCCCATGGCAGTGGAACTCAGGGGTTCATATTCCATGATGAACCTGTACAAAATAGAAGAGTAGGTGCAATACCACGATATCCTAATTCTGAACTTGTTTGCAGTAGTATATAATGGTTATGGCTTCACTGAAATCAAACGAGTTAAAATCAGTTGACATTTTTCAGCAGAATTTGTTCTCTCCTCCACAAATGAGCTACCAGAACTGTTCATAAAGCCAAAAGGTACAGCTTCTCTTCCCAGTGACAAACTAGATGTAATTTCCTGAAAACTGAGGTGTTTTTAGGAGTAAAGCTACATAAGGAAGTTGCTACTTTTATTGTAGGACACTGCATACCCACCACTGAAGAAATTAATGTTTCTTTCTCCTGTCCTGAAAATGGCCTGAAGACTGAGCAACAGGAAAAGAATCACTACTCCCATCACTAATCTGTATAAAGGTCATTTGTAATAAAAGTTGTTTCAATATCTTGACACTCCAGTTATTTCCTAAGTTCTCCCTTAACATAAAGAGTTTAAATAGATGGAAATTTTCCTTGCATTACATGAAATCAAGTGTTTAGTGATATTGGTTTGAATGAAACCAGTGAGAGGATCAGAGCCTAAAATCAACCTAAGAGCAATGGCTTCATTTAAGGACAATTTCATCCCAGACTTCTAGGGCTTCTCTTCTTTCCACTTCAGAAGAAACTCCAACAAAAAGCATATTTGCACATCTGTTAAGTTGCAAGTGGGGTTTGTTTCCGTGCAAAACTCATATATTATACACATAGATATACAGTACCTGATTTCTAAATACAATTACATCTTCATTATATGTGTTTGTTTATGTGAGTCTACTAGTTGAGAGTCCATAGAGATGTGATCTGTTCCTGATACGGTGTGCAAGCAAAAGGCACTTGAGTAGACACGCAGATGCCTGAAAGTATGTACTGTTGACAGGGCTGGCTGACTCAACATGTGTGCACAGTTGTGTATGAGTGTGTGTGCAGTAAGTTTTGTCAATAGGAATACTGCTCATATATGAGATGAATTATTTTCTGACCAGCATGGCATACAAATATATTGATATATACAAAGCGCTCCTAAGAAAGCATCTAAGATTAGACATTCACGAGGTCCTTCAATGCTGCTGAATTTCTCCAGCATGCTTTAAGAGTTAGGCAGAGAAACCTAAATTCAACTCAAATCTCACTATTATTCTCTTATTACCAACATCAAATCACACACATCCTTTCCAGGAAAATGTCATAAAACCAGTCCAGTTTTTAACAGAAAAGTTCAGGGTGCGTTTAAATAGCAACAATATTCTCATATTGCCTTATGATCATTTTAGTTAAGTATTTCAAATGTAGCAGAGCTTTTGCAAATCCTTTCTGTTGCTTCTGTAAAGCTTGCAGTTCTTACTAAGGCAGTGCAGCAGGTGTTGGGCAATCAAATGGACTGCAGTTTCTATGTATCACAGTCTACTCCCCATGCATATCCTACACATAATATAAGTAAATAGTCGATCTTGAAACTGCCAACCTTCTCACGCACTTAGCATTAAAATTAATAAAAATGTAGTCCATCCAGAGTGCCCCTTTATGCTTCAAACACCTTTTAGTACAGTCACCTCCTACACTTTATCTGATGACTACATTAAAACAAAAATTGAGTGTAAACGCTCAGGAATGTGCAGTAGGAGGTCTTGGGAAAGGTTGCTTGGGTCACCTCACTCCTTGAGCACATCTCAGTAGAAGTTAAAATATCAATATAGCCACACATCCTTTGCATTCAACAAGTGGTTCTAAAATGTCAGCAAGCAGCACTTGACCATATTTGTTTTCTGGCTTCTTCTGGTGCAATGTTACTTTCTAAATAGAGAGATTCCTTCAGAGGCAATAGTGTACACAAAAACAGTCAGGAGAGGCAGAAACTGTTACCTGGTCATACAGGTAGGAAGAAAAGATGGCCCTCTATATTGGTCTGGACCTCAGGGTGTATGCTGGCCCACGCATCAAGACTTTCTTCCCTGGAAAGCAATACATCCTGTGCCAGATTGGTCAGCCTCTGAGCTTCATTCCTCATTGTAAAGGGGATACAATTTCCCTTCTGCCTTTGAACAGCCATAATGCCACTGACAGCTCACATGTCTAAGGCAACACTATGGGTGTGCCACTGTCTGTTTCTATCTCCACCTTCATCTTTAAAGGAGAGCCTTGGGCAAAGCTGTACTCAAGTTTAAGGGTGACATTTTTGGGATAGATGCTGTACCACACCCTACCACTATACCCAGTGCAAGTGCAGTGTCAGTGCGGGAAGGAGAAGTGGCCAGGGATGGGTGGAAGTTTATTTTCAACCCTACTTTTACTCCTCTTTTTTTTTCTTTTTTATTCTATTAGTATTCCTCATCCACACAGCATGTACAACAGGTGACTGAAGTAAAATTTCCCTCTGCCAGGGCAAGTTTCAGTGCCCTGTCACATGTCATTTAGCAAATCTTCCTGAGCTGATTCAAGAAGTCACTATTCCTGGCTACTGTTTCCAAGCTCATGACCATTACTGTTCACAGTGCAGAGGCAGCAGAAGGGACTATGTGTACAAATTGCTGCTTTCCAGATCAGGAAATTTGTTTTTCGTTGAGAGTTAAGACACAAGCACATGATCCTCATCCCATTTTTCCTGCTTCAAATTCAGTAACCTCCATCAGAAGGTGAAGTAGAGAACAGAGATGTATCATAAACTCTCCCCAGAAGTTTTATTAGTGTGGGCCCAAAATCTGCCATGTTATGAATCAGACAAACTGTTGTCTGTGTTCTCCCTTTGGCCTGACCTCTAAATGTAAAAAAGTGCCTGTTACCAGTATTCATGACTGTAAAATTTAAGTACACCAGCTTAGGTGATTTATTTTATCAAGTGTTCGTGTTACAAACTTATTAGTCTCACAGTTCTCAGTACCAATGGCACAGAGTCCTTTTCTCCCTGGTGAAAGGTGGTGTTACTGTATTGTGCAAGCACTCTGAAAACACAGGATGTCCCTGTTTAGAGAAGATAGTTGTGATGCATCTACATTTTGAGGTTTGGAATACAATTCTCTTTTGTCTTTTACTGTTGTTCTTTGAGTTGAATTCTAACAACTATTGCAGCTGTTGCCAAACTACTGGATTTTGTGACAAAGTCATGATTTGGCACTTCAGGTTTTGCATAACCATGAAAGGAAACCTGAATTAAAATAGACAAGGAAGAGCCATGTAAATACAGCAAGACTGAACTTCGACAGCCCAAAATTTTCCACCTAGCTAACGAGGAAACAGCTATTTATTCCAGAAGTGCCATTTCACCAGCACAAATAAACCCACAAGATGGGCCTTAATCTAAGCCACTTTTAGATATTAGTTAATTACAAATAAAACACTTCAGAAGGATCAGAATTGATCAAAGAATTTGACTGTAGTCAGCAAGTCTGTGTGAAAGAGGGAAGAAAAGGCTGGTAATCCATTTAGAGGAAGGGTAGAGATCCATCTAAACTTGAAGGGCAGTTATTCATTCTGAGTACTCTTTTTACAAATAATCTTGTTTACAGTGGCTGTTAAAAATATAAATAAAAAACATTTCTTTGTTTGCAGCCCCATCTTTAGATCTGGATCAGACTCTCCCAGAAACATAAGAAATATAAGGCAGAAGCACAGAAGCAATTTGTGAGGACTGATCCTTAAGAAAAAACAAACAGCAAGCTAAGAGAAATCCTAGGCAGAAAATAAATTTTAAAATGTCTCCTCTCTAAGCTCAACCTCTTTTGTTGCTTTGTTCAGATTAAACATGCTTGGGAAGAGCCAGTTCTCTGTGAACTACATACTATCAGTCTAAAACTCAGGGCTAATCTTGAATACAGGATACAAAACTGTATGTATATATATATATATCTCAAAAGAGTTGTACCAAATGTTATTTACACTTCATATACTTCAAGTTGTCTCAAAATGTGCTTGTTTATTCAGGCCTCAGGTACCTTTTTGACATCCTGGCTTTGAAATTGAGAGGAATTTGGCCCTCTTTAGTGTATTGGTATATTTAGAATTTCTGTTCTGAAATGAAAACCTGACCCAAGAATAACCCTTATAGGAAGGACTGCCTTGAGTACAGCCTGCTCAGCATGCAGCAACATCTGACCTGCAAAACAGGAAGACCTGAGCAGTAGGGTCAAAAAGCATAATTTCCATTCTTGGCCTATGTTATTTCCTCTATGAATGAACACTTATAAATTTCCAATTATTCAATATATTCACTAAATCAAGTCCATTTACTTGCAGCTGCAACACTAATCCTATTTATATCTTTTGGAGCATTTCTTTTAACTGGATAAAAAATGTGATTGAAGTGTTTCAAGACAATAAAAACATGCTATTAATAATGAATTGTGCTAAAAACATACTCTTCGGTGTTATCAATTGAGCATATCACTTAATATGAGAATATCAAAGACACAGGCAATCCTCCAACTTATCTACTGAGTCCTGTCCAAATGAAAAAAAGACTAGATCATTGTGACATGAATTTTCCATTGTCTCCATTTTTATTCTCTACACTCTTTTCATCTCTAACTACTTGTTCTACTGTGTTCATTCAATTACTGACATCCAGCTGGTTGAAATGTATCCAGTTGGGCTTTATCATCTTTTGAACTCCTTTTTTGAAGAGGTCTTTAATGACTTTAACTGTTGTTCTTGCAAGTCTCTCTCATTCACACTAGATAATGCAAGGTTATCTTTGTGAAACCTATCCACAAACTTGACTCAAGTTCCCTTGTATGCAAACTTCCAGGAGGAGAGCATGCACTGCTTACCCAGTGGGAACACTCACCATTCATTTGCTACCTTCTAAAAGCATTTTATATTAAATGCTTTAAAAACCTTCTTAAATAGAACCAGATGTTTACAGAAATCCTCTGATTGCTGTCCAAATGAAATTATCTTCCTCCCTTTCTCCAAACTTCCTTTATCATTAAATAATGCGTTGAAATGGAAATATAGAGCATGGAATGCTTGCCAGAATTAAACAAGGGGCAGATGAAGAGAAAACTGAATTACTTGGTGTTTATGGCTTTTTCTTTTTCTTTTTTTGGTATCCAGTCTCTCTTAAACACATTCTATAGTATGTATTTTGATCCTAAAAATACATATTTACTCATGACATTTTCTCAAAGGATCATTTAAATGCAAGTTCATTGCCTTTATTAGTACCCTGCAGTGGCCAGTTTTCTGGTTTTGCTTGTGGGGCTGGTAGGGAAAGGCGCAGGAAAGGAGAAGAAATAACTTACACATTCCCATGATGCCCATTTCTGTGGAAACTAAAAGTTGTAGTAGCACAAATCTCCTGATTCCAGAGAACTAGTGCTTTGTGGAGATGTGTGTTGTGGCAGATGGTCCTGGGGAAAGAATAGGTTCAGGTGTCTCCATCATCTAAAATGCACACAGCATTAAAACACATAGTGGTTTCTTTCTTCAAATAACAGAGCACATTGTTCTCATCATCAGTGAAATTACTAAAACCATGGCAAATTGCAGAAATCCGGATCATGATTCACAAACACAAGTGTTATCACAGCCAGCAATTGAATCAAAGGGAAATTAGCATTGCCTCTTTAGATGTATAATCAAACAAGGCTCCTCATGCCATTAGAGGTCATTGGCATTGGTTATGACATCAGCAGAATTCTACAAATATGCACCAATTTGAATTTAAAAAACAAAAACAAAAGAGAAAAGAAGAACGTTCTTTTTCTTGGAAAGCACTTCAATTTTCTCCTCCCTTCTGAGTGAAATATCAACTAGATTCAAGCTAACTCCACAAAGAGGGTTAACCCTTGCCTTTCTGTTGAAAGAATGTGATTTGCTTATGTAAATGTCAATGGCCTCTATCTTTCTAACATACAATTGGATGTAGAAAAACCTTTTCTGTAGAAAAACCTTCATTAAGGAGCTGACTCAGTTCAATAAATTCTGCCAATGTTTTCCTCAAGTGTTCAGATTTTGTGGCTGACCTGAACATACTGGGAGGGAGTGTAAGAGGGAAGTGAGCAAGTCATTTCATCCAAAGCTTAATATGATTTCCAAGCCTAACAGTAACGCAGAGTGTTTGAAACCTATTCCATGTGCTTTATCATGTATCTATCTATATATATACATATATGTGTGTATATATATATATACATATATATGTATACACTGGAGCACAAGGAACATATATGTTCTCTGTTCAGCTGGTTTGACCACAATATTTTAACATGAGTGCAGATTACAACCCATAGGTCTTTACAAGTCTCTGGCACCCATCTTTTCTTTACTATGCAAGCTGATAGGAAATTACTCTGAATTACAAAAAAGACCAATGCTTACCTAAGATTAGTCTGTGTGCAATGCTACAGTGTAACACATGGGCAATTCACCTGCACAGCCCTTGCTTTCATCACGATAGCAGTAATGTGATCCAGCAGCAACTCTCTAACTCAGCAGTAGCAATGACAGGCTGACAGAAGCAACGAGGAAGAATAGGGAGAGACCAAAAACCGTGTTTCTCTGCTTCACAGTTCCCCTTAGTAGACCTATGGCTCATCTTGGCCACTGTTTTTTTCCATAGTTCCCATGATAAGCAGTGTGGGGACTTAGGACCGATGGAGGCCTACAGAAGAGACTGACAAAAGCAGGAATATTGGCATAGCGGTTGCTTTCCAAATCTGATCTCTTTCTTTTGGCTGCTTCTCATTTCAGCTTGGACTAATAAGGAACCATACCAGTTCCCCAGCAGAGGGATCACTGACCTTTGTTAGTTGGCTGGTGCCCACAGTGACCTGCATGGTCAAACCCATGGAGCGCTCCTGGTATGCACTGATCAGTAATGATATTTACTTAGTACAGGGACAAATAGAGACAAATTCTGCTGGACTACTGCTCTTAGCACCTCAGATTCCAGGTTTAAGATCTATATTATGCCACTGCCTCTTCCCTGCCCTGCTCCCACTAAATACAATGGAGACTCAATCTTTAATCTCATGCAAGATCAGTCTCTCCATTTAACTGTGAGTGTTTTTCAGCAAACTACCTACAGCCCTATTATCTTCAGGGGGGATCACACAGAGTGTACCTGCAATAACAGGACCTGTTGCCAGTAATCACTGCTGGCCAACACAGACCAATTGCCCTCATTAAGACTGCAGCTCACGAAAGGAAAGTAACATCCTAAACTTCAAGAAGCTGAGGTATTACAGCGGTGAGAGCAGAATGAGAGCAGAGAGAAGAAATCTCTTTGAATAGAGCCCTGCTGCAGCAATTACCCATCTGACAGGAATGCTACTTCATTAAGCAGGAAATACATCAAGGCTATTATCCTCCAAGTTCTATATCATAATTGAAATAGCTGCAGAGGTATTTCTTTTGCTATCTGATAGATCTGCTTTTAGACCTGCTGACAGGAATTCGGCTGGAGTTAATAGCTGTAAATGTAGAATGTACAAAGAAGCATAGCTCCACACAGTGCGCTAATTTCTTCATTACTCTTCGAGCACCTTAAGGATAAATGACATTGAACACTCAGATTCTGAAATGTGTTAAACATCCCTGTGACTCTCGCAGGCATCGTTGATTTCTCTAATAACAAGTTATGCTAATTGCCCTGTGTGCAATGAGGGCCAGATGTGTCGGTACTGAAGGTTACAAACATTCAGTGGTACTAAGGCATCTCACTCGTTTTGGTCATACTGCTTTTCAAAATCTGGTTTTAGTCCACGGAATTCACCTCTCCAGGATGCCAGAACCAAATGTTGTTATGAAGGCTGGATTTAATTTTGTTTTTATTAAAGCCATGTCAAAATTAGAACCAGCCTTTATGTGTATTTGTACATACTTGGAAAAGATTAGTGAAACATTATTATATATAGCCAAAAAAAATCACAGCAAATCATATAAACTTCTGCAGACAGATTATATTATTTCTTTCTTAGGTTGATATGTTAGTTGTTCACATGATAAACCTCTCTTTTTTTCTTCTTTTGTTTTCCCCCTCCTCCCACTCTCCCCTTCCACCCACAAACCATGATTTTTTTAAGTCTTAAACATTTTTCTCTGCTGTCTAACATTTCTGTAATATACACTTCTTAATTGCCTACTATTTGTTCCAGTCCTCCAAAAGTTTAGCTAATATCTCAAGCTGGTCAAGAACACTGGGATAAAAATAATGAAAAATTATTCATGTTACAAAACCCCATCCAGACCTATTGCATGCATGTGCCTGTAAATAAGCAACTAAAATAAATTCCATGAAATAGATTATCTGAACTATCACACTGCTGACTCAGAAATACCTGGAAGGACAAATGTTTTCTAGGAATATAGCTGACTGTGAGAGTGCACAGACACAGCAACCTCCAGGATTTGCAGCATCAACAAAAGATTTCTGTATGGCTTTTCTTCCTAATAAAACCCAGTATTTAACATGGTCCTCCATCCAACAAGGTCTTGTGTTCTTTAAAAGGGACTAGTGCTCATTGCTTGTGGAACCTGTTACTCTCATAAGATCTGTAACTAGAGGAAGAAAATTATCCAGAAAAATGAGTAGTTTTGGTTAATTACAGGCAGTCAGTGTTCACTATGGCTTTGGTGTAAATAAGAATTTGTCTGGACAGAGGCACAGTCACTGAAGGATCTCCTTGAAGAACAGCTCTTCTTGGTACATAATTGAAAAGATTATTTGTGTTCAAATGTGGGAATCTTATGCTTTATGTAAGAATTCGCATACATCAAACTATGACTTCTCAGGTAATTTCTAACAGATGGTAAATGTTTACAAAGGAAAATGTGCTTCTCAGCACTCTGAAAAACAATACTGCAAGGCAGAGCAGGACTCAGATGAATTGGGTTCTCAAATGTACAGTCCCCTGAATTTTAATACCCTTACACAACATTTTAACTCCAATGAGACCATTCATACATACCAGTGAGTTTAAGGATTGTCTTCCTCTGTGATTCAGAGAAAATTCTCATTTCTGAAGCATCTGTTCAACTTCATCTTTACAAAGCCTGATTAGGTTTACGTATTGTATAAATTCCAATTAGCAATACAAAAGAATAGATGAATCCTTTCTTAAACACATTTTTCCCCCTCCACTGAGAAAAGACAAGGTCTTCAGCCCAAGTTCCAGTGAGAACAATAAGTGATATACTGCTCAACTTCTTTCTGGGTAGATGCCTATTAAAATGGAACTTTTTCCTTTAATTTCCCCTTTTACTCCATTTCAGGAACTGCAAGTTCCATGAAACTTACATTTAGAAATAAAGTAATTGTCTGTCAATTCACCATGATTTCTAAAGATTTACTTTTCCTATTCTTCTAAAAAGATTCATATACTTAATGAGCAGAACATCTGGGACAATTTGCCCAAAGCAGTGATGTAATCCCTAATGGCAGCAACTCTCATACCAAAGAGTCTGATAAAGATCCCTAGGATGTCACTAGGCTAGATTCTGCTGCCATGAAATGGTATTTGACACGGGACACAAAATGGTTTATAAATACTGTGAAAATGATTCAAATACAAATGTTTCCCAGATGAGTCAGGCATGCAGAACAGCTGCCACTTAGCCTAGTGGGCAGTAGAGAAGACTTGGCTAATTCCTATGATACTCCACAAGCTTTTGGTTTTTTTCAAAGCTGTTACTGAAGTTTAGTTTGTTCTTTCCCTTTCATTTCCTTTTTCACCTCCACTTTGGAACAGCTGTATGTAACAAATTAGTTCTTGAAAGACAGGAACACTGAAAATATGATGTAAAATAATTTCCCCTGGGAGTGTATAGTATTTGTGTTAAATGAAATGAAAAATCAACTTAAACATCCATATGAATGCCCTAGGAGAAGCCACTGTGATACTTTTTACCTTTTCCCTCCTCACCAAGGAATAGAGTAAGAGATTTCCATTAAAATAATGTTATGGATGAATTACCCTTTGCCCATGGGGAATAGGGCAAATTACAGCTTTTATACTCTGTAATTTACAGGGACTTGTTTTGGGATGCACTAGGCTTACTATAACTGTGCTGAGTACTAAGTGTTTCCAGAGTATAAAACATGTCATTTAGAGGAGACTTGCACTGGGCTCACAGTCCAGCCATTTCAAGGATTCTGCTCTCCAGCAAGGTGCAGAAAATGCTGAGGTGCCTGTTCAAAGTGCAAGCAAGAGTTCACAGAAGGATAGTAGTCATTCCATACCCTAAGAACTTTCTGAGTATTTGATTATACTTGGCTTCAGGCAAGTCTGTCTAATGGTTTCTACCCAACAGTCAGAAATCCAGTTAAAACCAATTGACACGGATGACATCTGGCCCAAAAGACTGACCACGCATGAATCACAGAGTTGATGAGGAAATAAAACCTTTACATCTTGTCCTCCATCAAAAGGCACAGTTCATAGCTCCAGACACAACAGCAGCTGTGTGTGGACACAGTTTCAGTCAGTACTAATACCAAGATATGGTCTCAAGTAGTCTTTATCAAGCCATATTTCTTAGGCTGTGTAGAAAGTAAGACATCTCTAGACACTGTATGGCTCCACAAGCTGCAGTAAGGCTGGGAGCAAACTCCTTTGAGTGCAGCACCAAAGGAAAAATTCACATATCAGCAAATTAATTTTCAGACCACTGTAATAATCACTGCACCTACTCAAAGTTATTACAAAAGCCGGGGCTATGATGGCACTGAGGTATCTCAAACTCAGAGGCACTGGGTGAAGTGATATCTGATGTGTTCCACAGAGATCCTCATAAATTCAGTGGATCATATTTTGCCTCAAAGTTAGAGCAATTTTCCAGCACAGAACTGACCAGAGCTAGATTATTTACAAAGATGAGATCTGAGGTTTGACTAACTTTTTTCAATATACTAATAAAACAATCTTCATGCTAACAAAACAGTTACCTATGAGACGCTATTTTCTGAAGGTATTTTTAACAAATACTTCCCACTTTCTTTCTCTTATTAGGAAAGTCTAACCATTACTGTATGAGGTAAATATTTTTTACAAGGTCCTTCTTCATGAAAGGAGACATTTGAGGCATTAATGAGTCCTCTCAAAGACTGGCAGTATATTAAATACAAACCACTCTGTCTGAGACATAATATGGGAGCCTTCGGATACTGTGCACAGGAAACATTTTCTGTCATTTCATGTATAACTTCTGTCCATCTTTGCAGTCCTATCTATCCCAGGAAGCTCAGGAAACCTTTAGTCAAGACTGATGAAGAAACTAGTAAAAGCTTTAAATTGTCCTTAAACCAAATTGTTGTGCATTCAAAATGCATTTTTAAGTGTTTGCACAGACAGAGACAGAGCTCTGTTCATCAGTATAGACCTCAGGCAATACAAAGAATAAACAGTAATTATCATGCTTGGTAATTTTTAATGATGCCTATGTGATTTTGCTTACAACTTTATATGAAAGGACTGTAAAGTGCTTCCTCAGTGTCCCTGTGTCAAATGAGAGTGACCTCACTTTTTGCATGCACTGAAGGATGCTCTAGAAAGAGTGATTGAGGGGCTAGACATTTATCATTAAGTTAGATTCAGTTTTAGTCATACCATGTTTTTCCAAGTGGCCTCTGTTTCCTTGCATACACAAAATAAGGTGCTCTGTCAATGATTCAGGGTTTAGTGCAGAGGGTTCCTGGAGAGAGGCAGGCTAGACAGGTGAAACAGCTTCTCAACCCCAGAAACCCCATGCATCTTAGAAGGCTTGAGATTGGGAAAATTGCAAATTTCCTTTATCACAGACCTTCTGATGAACAGAGTAAAGCTGTCTTGAAAGTTCATCTTGGTTGGAATTCATAAGGATGAAGAGAGTAATTTTTTTTCCTTTACTTTCTCTGTATTGGTTCACAGCTAGTTTTTGTTTGCCTCCTGTCTAGGCTTTCTTTTTTATTTTGAAAGTGCCTGTGGCCCACTTTATAGTCTTCCCAGGGCAAGTGAGGTCTGTCCAGGTACTTTTCCATTAGTAAACAGAAACATTTGCTGTCTCCTAGGTGCTTAGCCTTGACAGCAAGAGGGGAGGGTAGAGCAGATGTGTTCTTCTTCAATTCTATTAATAGCAATGTAGCCTGATTGTCATTCAATGGGGAAATCACCTTTCTGCAGGATTGATGTGAAGAAGTTAGAAGTACAGATAAGCAAAATGTCTTTTATGTCTCCAGCTGTGCTCAGTGTTAAATCAATTGTGGTTCTTGTTCAAGGTTAGAAAAAATATCGTGTGCAGTTTGTGTTGTGTAAATCCCATTTTCAGAACTGCATTCTGAACACAGTGTTCCTTTTCCAGTCATGGTCCTCCAAACACAGTTTATCCAGTGATGCCCAGGAATACATATCTGCCACTGGACGTGTGCCTTTTCTGGTCCTGAGTACTCAACAGAGCTGGGTGCTTTGCATCCTTAAGGCTCACTCAAGGTCAGGCTTTAGACCTGCCAGCACCAGCATTGGGGGACCTTCAGGGGCAAACCTGGATGTTGAGAACTCTATTAATTGATAGGACTTGATAGGAACATCCAGCCCAACTCAGGTGTGCTCAAAGTGGGCTGCACTATTCTCATGGCACCAAGCCACTGGGACTCCTTTGAGGCATCTTGCCCTGT
This sequence comes from Campylorhamphus procurvoides, assembly GCA_013396655.1. Classification (NCBI taxonomy): domain Eukaryota; kingdom Metazoa; phylum Chordata; class Aves; order Passeriformes; family Dendrocolaptidae; genus Campylorhamphus; species Campylorhamphus procurvoides. The sequence goes on from WBMV01001906.1 coordinate 217,025, forward strand.
ACTTAGCTGAGGATACAGTCCTGTACCAAAGAACCCTGTCTGGGCCTTTCTCAGCAGACTCACCAACCTAAAGTGCCCCCATTGCTTGAGACCAATCCAGGATTAATGCCTCTGTCACTCCTGGTCTGGTAACCCTGGCTGGGAATACAATCTGCCCAATGCCTCTGTTTTCTCACACCTCCCTTGGGCTCATTCACTCTCCTTAAGGCTGGCAACTCTGCTCAGATGCTGGATTCTTCTTTGCCTGACATTTCATTTCTAACACTGGCATGGGGAATGGTTGAACTACATAATTACACAGGTTTACTTTATTGGCTGAGGATTATTTCGGTTTTAATCTTTTGTTGTGTTCAGACTATTTTTATGTGAAGGGTTTGCTGGGTTTTGCAACCCTAAACACCCTAAAGAGACTGTAAATATGCTCCAGAGCCATTTCTTACTTCTCATAGATACTAGTTTTACACACAGTTTTGCCAGCTGACTTGGTGTTATTGGAATGAAAAGCACATAAATGACTCTTAAGAAATGCTCATGATTTGTTTACTTCTCTTTAAAATCCTAATCCAAAAAGTTAACACTGACGTTATGCAAAATGCCACATTTACATTTAATAACAGCATCCTGAATAAATATTTAGAAAAACTCCAGTTTTTTAATTAAACCTGTTGTGAATGAAAGAGCAGATAAATAATGCATACAATAATAAACTTTCCTTAGTCAATCCACCCTTTTGGCAGCATAGTTAGTATGTGATTTCATAATATTTTTAAATAGGTAACATCTGAGCGTGATCCTTCCTATTTTTGTGATTATTTGTTGACTGAGTTTATGTACACATGGAGTTCATCAGATCAGTTGATTCCCCCATCTGTTCATTTCTGCCCGGAAAGGGAGACAATATTTTATTAATCATGAGCAAACTATAACATAAAAGCAGAAATGCAGATTCAGACAGACCTAGCCTAGCAACAGAGTAACATTCTAATTTCAGAGGACATAGAAAAAGGACTCTGGCATTCTGACTCAGTGATCAAAATTTAATACTCCAGATGGGTGACATTTCTCATTTGACAGCCTTAAGAAACCAAAAGCTAAACTATTCTCTGTAACAACTTTAGTAGAAACAATTCTTCTGTCTCACTGGCCAAGTGAACTAAAACATTTATGCTCTTTTTTGCAACGAAGATGTAGTTTGGTCTACAAATTGGAGGCTCATTCTTACTTCTGAAAGGTTGTGCTCTTGTATCATCTGACCCAGACGTGGCTGTACATAAGGGGTGTTCCTGCCCCCAAAGCTTTCCCTGAGGTTCCTCATTCTACCCAGCAATAAGACCACCTGACTTGGGGGTGCAGTGTGAACTAGTACAGAAAACAGTTTCCTTCCTGAGTGCCCCAGAGTGTACTGCTGCTTCACCAAGGATCTGATTTTCAGACCTGTACCTAATGGATTATGGAGCCTTGTTCTTGGACTCTGTCTCTGTATTTCTGAGCCCTTTGGGGCTCTAGCCTGACATTCCATGCACAGTGTCCAGCACCAGCTGTGCCCTGCAGGAGAAGGGCAGGAGACAAAATGCAAGGAGAAAGGGGTGCTCAACATCCCCCTAAGGGGCAGCAGGTGGTTAAGATCATGCTGATGGTGGCTGCCATTGGCTGTAGGGAATACTGAGCTACAGGAGAAGCAAACATAGGCAGCTCAGAGCTGGAAGATCCTCTGGGCACTGCAGTGACTCCCCAGCTCTGAGAACAGTGACTGAACACAAAGCACAGAACAGCACTCCCTCCAGAACCAGAGTTAGGAATGAACAGTGCTCACATCATCACCAAAGCACAGCAGCTTCTTTGACCCTCTTCCTGCTTAATTTACTGTAGATGGCATAAAAGCCAAGAAATGATGGACAGTGTTTCAGTTTTGGTAAAATTATGCAGGCCCCGACAATTACAATGAAATGCTCAATAAGTGGATTTCCAGCAGAACTAGAGATTACAGTTTATAGACACACAGACACACACTGACACACAGAAATTCTTCCACGCTGGAGCAGGCAAAAGAAATTCCCACTGAATGGGTTAAAGTTCATGCAACAGTCATACTCTTTCACTGACAATGTATTTTGCATTATTTTCCTGCACACTGAAAAACTGTGAGACCCATAAGGAAGTGATTTATACTACAAAATTCCTAGTGCAGAAAATGGTGGAATGTCACCATTAAGCACTTTTAAGAAACAAAGATCCAGTCCCGGGATTTCAGGGCATTCTATTTCCTGAGTATTACTTGTTTGAACTTACATCATCAAATGTACAAGAAAGTACATATTTTTTTTATGGAAAATCTTCACTAGTTTTATTCTCACCTCCCAAAGCTGGGTTTGATACTTGTAAATTATTGACATACTGGGAAAAGTTATCCTTCTAGGTGGTCAGGGAACAGCCCTTGTTCTGCCTGCTATGTCACTGTACAGTGAACCCTGGTTGCACTGGAGTTATTTAAAACTGTATTTTGCCACAGGTTATAGCCCTGTGGAAACCTTATTTCTTCTTTTTAGAAATTTTGGAATTTTTTTTATTATTTCAAGATAACAATCTAAATTTGTTTTCATGTTTTCCCTCTCCTCATTCTTTTTTTTTTTTTCTGCTTTCATTGCTTTTTTTCACTGAAGATACAGGAATATGTAAGACAGAGGAGAAAAGTGCCAAGTGTAGAAAAGTAAGAAAATAAAAATTTCTTGGATTTTTGATTTTTTCCCTTTATTTTGGGTGAAAATAAGATGCTGACAGCCTTAGCCAGAGTTAGAATTCTTGTCATTGCTTCCACACTGACTCCAGTTCATGAAGTATTATTAGTTAGTATAGTATACTAACTTCTCATATTCTCTGAATTCTTTGGAACTGGCACTATGGTATGATGGCCTTGGCCTAATGCAGTGATAGTTTTGTCCTGAGGGGACCTCCTAGATTCTACGGTAAAACAAATAACAAATTATAACATTATAACCCCTGACAATGTGTCTCAACATGAGCAATTTCCCTACTTTTTGTTTTGTTTTGGTTGACATACCTAAGGAATTCAGATGCGATATGAAGAAATGAAACAAAAAAACAAAACCCAAACTCCAAAGAACAAAAACAAACAAACAAAACCCCCCCCAAAAAAAACCCACAAAATTTTTTTTCACACTGAAAGTGCAATTCTCTAAAATTAAAGTCTTCATTTATGTATTTTCACTGGGGAAGAAAAAAATCCAAAGAAACTCTCTCAAAGCTTCATTCTGACATAATCAAGTTGTGGTACAGCTGAAATCAGCTGCAAAACTCCCATTTACTTCAATGTGACTAAAAGTTCCCTCTGAGTATCTAGTCAGTTCTCTTTACACTGTCATTTTCCCTGTTCCTATTATGAATACTACTGCAATTTGTCTGCATAGACTTATCCATAGCTTTTGAGCTCCAAGAGCATTTCCTGATTCAATTTAGCTCATAAACAGCTGCATTTTTTGTTCTTCCAATATGTTTCAAAAATGGTACAATTTTCACAAATGGACCCCATCTCAGTTAAATTTGTTCTAACATTAGTAAAAGCACACAGATTTTCCTCAGGACACAGTGTATAATAGTTTTTTTTCCATAGCTAGTGCTTTTCTGCATATTATTACAAAGATTGAAGGAGCATCTTCAGTACAGCTCATGAAGTTAATTCAGATTTTGAATCTCCTCCTTTTTACCTGACAAATACTAATTCTCCTTTAGAAGTGTGGAGCTTTTTCTCTCCCACTTAATGTTGAAACTCATGCATTAATTCTGCCCAGCCTAAGAAAGTATTGATAATAAATAATAGTAGAATTATGTGGTAAATCTTAGATGCTCTGTTTATTATATGCTACAATGGGCATAGTACATAGTGTTTAGTCATTCTGCTGCAGAATGCTGCATGTAATACCATCTAAAGAACTGATCTTGTCTTTTGTGGTAATTTCTTTTGCAGTATCTAGAATGATAGCACACCATGGACTTATTTGCTCATCAAGTCACTGGAGGGAGCTAAGCAAACACCTACATCAATTATAGTGATGCAGAATTAGCTGCAAGAGCACACAATAACAGATTCTATACTACTTGTTACAAACTGCAGTCTAAAAGAACTATAGAGCTTTGAAATGTCCGATGAATAGAAAATGTTACGTAGCTGGTTTAAATATTTAGAAGGAAGAATACAAATGTTGATGTTCACTGGTGGGACATTCCTTGGGTGAATGAACAGCCTGAAACAAATTCTACATGGTAGATGTTCAATTGGTGAAAATCTATTCATATTCATTCAATGAGATTGTAAAAGTCAGCTGGTTTCTTTGACATGTGTGTGTAACTGATGTCTGCAACATAATCCCTGGAACTGCTGCCTGTTCATTTGACTTCTATATGTACTCTGAATTTATAATACTTGAAATCTGAATGAAACCAATAAAATAACAGGAAAATCCATTAGCAACATGCATGTGGGGGGTTACTCCCAAGGGATCACATTACCATGGAAGGGAGGAAGCTGATGATGCTCCCTGTAGCAAGGGGGTTCATACTGACAAATAGTCAGATTATTACTCTGCCCAGCATAGGTTAATGCAATGCAGTAAAGTGACAGAATGCTGGACTGCAAGGTGGGGAGTAGAGACAAAGAAATTCAAACTAGGAAAGACATTCTTAAGGGAAAACTATGTAACAGTTAGAAATAACATATCTGGGTATGAACATACTTTATATCCTGGTCACATAGTGTGCCTTGCTGGATTGTATACTGTGAGAAATTGAGATTGTCCTCTTGCATGTTTTTATTGGATGTGAGAAGATACCATTAATTACAAATGTCCACATCTTTTCTCCCATGAACAACACATAAATTAGCTTTTCCCGAAAAAGTCTGCCAGTTTTGGCTTGATGCCTCCGTGTCATGGTATTAGAGACGTATGCAATCAGATGAACTGCTGGCAAAAGAGAGTGCTGCATCACTCTGACTTACACAAACAAAAAATCTGGTCCACTGCTACACTGCATAGAACTGTTACTGCTGAAAACACAGCAGGTAGAACACTCCAGTGGCAGAGGAAATGTGCTACACAAATTCAAAGCACCCAGGGCCATATGAACCTAAACCAGCCATCAGAGGGTAAAAACGTGCTGTCACTGCTGATTTGACCTAAGGGAAAGCCTCTTCTAATCATTAGTAATTTCCTGAGTCAGCGTGTTCCCTTAATGCCTGTCACTAATCGCAGATTTACAACTCAGTACAATATTTGTGAACCAAAGGAAACCCCCTTGAGATTTAAAGACAATTAAAGACTATTATCACAACACTAAAAAGAAAATGAAGAAAAATACCCCTCACGACCTTTTAAAGACAACAATGAGCAATGGCAGGATTTTGACTTATGACATTATCACAAGATAAGAAGCATCTAATCTAAGGGAGGAAAACAATTACTTAGAGCCGGCTACGTGTGCGGCAACATGTCCGTTACCTTTCTGCTAAATATCAAAGCTCCTGCAGTCCTTCCTCACTATCCCTGTAAGTTGGAAATCAGCTTTGCCATTTTTAACACATGGCATTTCACCGAGGCACCCAATTGGGAGATATTTTTAGACTACAGAGGAGAGATTTGTTGGCTAATAACCTTGCAGCATTCCTGCATTATGTTGGTGGAAGAGTCACTGACAAAGTAAGAGTTCAAGCACTGGTTTTCTGTCATACCCTTGTTCTTTGTTAAATTCATCACCTTCGACCAATAGCTTCTAAACAGCTGGAAATTCAGAAGTCTGTAAAAATAAAATGTCTGTGTGCAAGGTGTTGGATAAAATTCAGCCAAAGATCACAAGGTTAAGATGTGACGAGGCAAAAATTTCTACTGTGGGAACAGGCAATACATAGTTAGACCTACAAAATTGACCTATTAAATGTGTATATATTTAAAATCATTCTCTTGCCTGCTAGTGCCCATTTTAATCTTGCTTCATCAACATTTTGTAGGAATAGGTTACTTACTATAATCAATGGACATTTTATGGACATGGTTTAATAACATATGCAAGCATCAGCTCACATTGCAGTCCAGGAGAACTACTCACATAACTTAACTCTTGGGGATAGGTTGGCAGGAGAGGGCCCACAGCATCTGGAACATAAATTTACTTTGTTTTGTTCATTAATGTCTCCATGCTGCTGACCTAGAGAACAGAAAAGATAATTATTAGGTGTTTTCAACACTATTTCCCATTGAAATTAACTTCCCATACCAAGAGTAGAAAACAAACACTGCAAAACAGGTAGACTCCCCATATCTTCCCACTGAAGCAGAGTCAGTACTACAGACTCAGCACATTTCAAATGCTAGTTATATTGTTCATGCAATTTAGCTTTCACATTGTGTAGATATCTCATGCCTCTTTCATTAGCTGAAGCAATTAAAGTACAGTCAAACATAAGATTTATATTTTCATATTCCCTCTTTGTGCGATTCATTTTGAGATAATTAAAATAATTTTTCAGTGAAGCTGTCACAGCATAATGAAAAATGTTACGGGAATATAAACAAGACTTGTAAACATTTTATGAGGGAGTGTTGGTCTTTTGTTTGTGGTGGTTTGGTTTTTTTTTGAAGGGGGAGGGATGCACAATAGCTTTAAAAAAATCAAAAAGGATTCCCAAGGTGAAGCAAGCAAGAACTGCAACAGGGTTTTTAAAACTCAGCTTACAATTACTTGAAAATAATTACTTTCCCAGAAAAGAAGTATATGAGAAAAACAACAGCTGATTGAAATAATTCAGCATTTTCTCCTCCTGTTTTCTCTATGTGATTATTACTGTACCTGTCCAGATAACAGAAGAGACAATGTGAAACAGTACACATAATTTCCTGTATTAGCTGCTTTAATCTGCTGTGATTGAGAATGTATTTCTGGACACTGTCCAGACAGGCTTCTGGCAATCAGAGCAGTGATGAGACCTGATGTACCTTGTTAATTCTCTTAAGGTTAAATCCCACAGTCCTTGCCCAGGCAAAATTCTCATTGAGTGTTTTATTTAGGTTAGATTTTGACCTATTAACCTTAACATCTTGAATTCATAGTTCTTCCATCCATACTTTTCTCTCTTTATGGAAAGTGTCAGGTTTACCTAATATACTGATACAAGAAGATATTACTTGGTACTTCTAATGCCGTGTGTATCATCATGTCACTGGGGATCAGCACTGGAGAAAACCTTTCTGTGAGTTATGGGGTAGTTAAACTGATGTGAACATACTGAAATAGAAGACAGGCATTAGGTCATTCTTATCCCCATTTTCCAAGCTGGTATGTACAGGAAAACCACTGAATCCACACACAACACATATTACATGACTAACTTCAGCACTAAAGAAGTTCACTCCAGCAAAAACTTTTTGAGTTTTGTTCCACTTCATTTACTGTCTATTCCTCTGGAGACTGGTCTACATATTAGTATTTTTCTTTAAGTCATCTTTGTGTTCTTTAGTAGTCTAGAGTATTTTAACTCTGTGAGTAATCACAAGCCAATGTGAGTACTTTGGGGGCACATTAATTTCCAGAATATACCTCTAAAAAGAAAATATATACTCCAACAAAGATACCTCTTACTCCTTCAAAATTTGGTTTTGGAACTCCTCTCAAGTCTGTAAGCAGAGATCTTGCCATGTCAGTCAACTTTCTCAACACCTCTAATACTTTTATTTACCTTTTTTATTAAAAACAGTAAAAAACCCTATACAGCAAAAGCTAAGTGTTTCTGCTCTTCTGGTGCCATTGACATCAAATCCATCATTCAAAATCATTCAAAGCTTATTTTCTTTTCAAAAGTCTGAAGCTCCACCCTGTATCTTTGTCTGCGAGTCTCTTACATGACCTGAATCACTCTAATCTCCATATTCCTTATCCTTTGTGGCTTGCATTAAACACCCCTGGTTGTTTTCTGGACTTTTTGCCACAGCCCTGTTTCAGTCTTCACTTTGTACTTTGCTAAGCTGCAGGCCTTAAAAGCATTCTATAGGATAATGCAAGAGATAAGACCTCTAAATGCCATCAGTTGGCTGCAAGAGAGGCTGGATTTATTCCAAGGTTCACCATGTCCCTTCTGTATCTTCTCTGCTTTTATAGTTTAACTTACTTATGTGCCTTTACTTCTGTTACTGCAGGGAAATATACTTTCTGCTTGGAAATGCCTGCCATCAAAGACATGAGGTAGATAAAATTATCTGCACTAGCTCTGAGCTAGATGGCCTAAAGAACAACAGTATTACTGACACAATAGCAGAAATGTCTACACTTCTGCAGCGCATACAACATGCCCTGAGAACAGTCAGTTTTCATGACAAACATTTACAGACCCCAAACCCTCCTTCCTTACAGATGACACTGGAATAGTCCAAGAGATCACTCAGATGCTAATGATTCAGTTCAGAGCAGAAAGTTCTCTAAAATCAGTTGTTCTTAATTGTATGAAATTTCTATTACTTACTTCTTCATTTGTAACCCACACAAATTCCCCTGTTGACTATTTCATACCTAGAATTAGCTACCAAAAGCACTTTGATAACTGTTCTTACACAGAGTTTGATGCTGTGCAACTTTCTCTTTAAAAAAAACCAAAAAACCAAAGCACACATTTTTAATCACCTAGTGCTTTTGTTTGTTACAGCTAATACCAAAGCCACCTGTGCAAGCCAGAGTGTAAAGTTACAATTCGAAGGAAAAATTCCACGCTTTCTATGTGCAACAGTTTTACAGTAGGCAAGTACTTAAAAGGAACCAGGCCACCCAGTTCCCAGCATTATTCTATTTGAAGTCCTTCTGATGTTGAAACTAATTATGCATCTAGCTAGGCGGGCAAGCATCAGAGCTAGAGAAACAGCTTGAAGAAAAAACCCAACAATTTAGGATTTAAAGGATTTGATTCATACCCTAATGAGAAGCCACAAATAATCATGAACCCTCACTTTGTTTTATGAGCATTCATTGCTGTTCTGTTGGATAAGTGCTATTTTTAGATTGTAGTTCATAAAGAAAATGTCCTATGTAGTAAATAATACAAAATGTTTCATTTTCTTAAGAGTATAAGAAAAGTTCTAAGTTGGGGTCATTGCTGTGTGCAATAAACCAGCAAAGATTTTAGAGGAAGAAACAAAGCTGAGGATGGAAGTGCTTAGAAGGTCAGTTAGTAGAGTACACACCTTCACCTGGAAAGGGTGTTTTGGCCAGCATGTTTTTCATCTTTCCCCTAAACAAAGTGAAAAACTGTATCTCACTAAAAGGGGAATTCTACTAGTGCAATCATGTTCAGAGCTGGTATTTTCCAGCAAGAAAAATGCATTTTGAAGAGGAAAGGCCATTAAGGAATAAGATTTATTCTCTCTCAGAAAAAGAGTGAGAAAACAGAAAAGAATACAGAAAACATGTGGCAAGCAACTTTATCTCCTGTTTTTCTCTGTCGGTGCCTGGCAAGAAGACTCTGTGTTACCAGTAGGCTCTCATTCACAGAGAACCTCTTCCTTTCACACAAATATCCTTGTTGCTTGTAGTTACAAGTCCTGCTTTCAAAAGAACAAGGTTGTGCAGAGTATCTACAGCCTTCATGTGCCCACAGGGGAAATACTCTTCTCCTAATCACAACCCCTCGGCAATCCAGCCAAGCTTCTGTTACAATGACACGAGTTACCAGTTAGGGTGTCATCCACCCTTCTCCCTTAGTCCCCCTTTGATCATTCACCCCTGCACAGACACACATGTCCCAACAACTTCATTTCTGTCAGTTTAGAGCCCTCACAGATCCCTGGCACCTGCAAGGACAAGCTAACCAGGGGCAAGCCCTCTGCAAAGCCCCAGCACTTGAGCAAGAGCTGCAGCAGAACTGAGAACTAATAATGGAAGAGCCAGCAAGGACGTTGATTTACAGACATCAGGATACATCAGGGTAATTGGAACTACAGAAGCAACACAAATATTAAATACAATTAAGAAACCATAGTTCTTTGCCAGGATAATTCACAGTTGTAGCATATTTTTTTTTCTGTAAAAGGAAGTCAAAGATATCCTTTGAGACTTTCTTTGAAATGGGAAAAAATTAAGTATGGAAAATCTGATTTTTTAAAAATACTCTTCTTATTTTTCTCAAAATGCCATGTTTTATTTCAGGGAAAAAAAAAACCCAAACACTTAGCAGTAAAAGATGCTTACTATTTCTATTTCAGTCAGCTGTCCCAAAAAAATATTTCAGGTATATTATTTAACCTGAGAAAGCTAAAGCCACATTTGAATTTCCAAGCAAGTATAAAATGCAATTTAAATGAAAATAACCCAACACCAGTTCCCACTTTTCTTTTTCAGTCCATAGTTTAGACATGTGGGTATTCTTCATACTTCTTTTTTCTCCTGAGTCTAATCTGACATTTTCTTCCAACACACACAATTTAAATCCTAAAGAAGGCCAGAAGCAAAATTTCTGGCTGGTAGAACTCTACTGAAGTAAAGAGGAATTTATCCCATGTGTATAAAGATCTGGGGGCACAGCAGCTGTAGCTGAAGAAAGCAGAAAAGTTGAAGGACTCTAGACACGAAAATGAAGTGTAGAAGTGTGCTTACATAGGTAAATTAATGAGCTTCAGTACATAATCCTGATTTACTGCTCTGGAGCTGTCACCTGCCGTATAGAATATCCTTACAGCCTTGTTCCTCTTCTAGTTACAAAGGAGCTAACCCTACTGTAGCCGGATTTTAGCAAAAGAAAATTGAATCTACAAAGCCCAAATATATTTATTTGAAAATTAAAAGCATAGTGTATTCAAAGATAAAAGCCTAAGCCTCCTGCACAAAAGATTTACATGAACCTGACTAGTAAGACATTTCCTTCATTTAAAATGAGTTGCTGCATGAGCAGCATAACTAATGAAATGGTTTTCTTATAGATTTGTCCCCTACTGTCATGACCCAGTTCCTGCAGGAATATTTCCAGCTGCATCCTGCAAGAGACAGCTAGAAAGCAGAGTTATAGCTCATCTGACATGCACAAAGGCTAATTGAATGGTCAGGTACATTTTGACTGATTAGTTACAACCAAATGTTACATATAATGTGTGAGTTCTCTCAGGAGGATCTTCAGTTGTACAGCTCCCTGTAGTCACAGGCCAGTTTTCCCAAATTTTGTACCCATTTAGACACCTCTGTGAGTTCTACTTATTCCCCTTTCAGATTTCACTGAAATTAACCCCTAGGTTCAAAAGTAAGTGGAGAGAGGGGCAGAACTGACAGGGAGACACTATGGAAGTGTTTTCCTAGGGCACCTGACTTAAAAATATAGAAGATAATATCTGAAAATGCCTAAGAATCCCTGTCACTATAATAAAATACTTCACTTAAACATCACAGAATTTCTTTTCTCAATCATACTTATCCATAATGAGGGACAGCAAACTTGTAACTCCCAAGGAGCTGCTTGTGCTGTTCCTGTCACGGTATATCCTTTGCCTGAGGACAAGCTGAGGAAACAGGCAAGCAGTCAGCATGTTCTAAGGTTTAAAATTCTTCATAGGTTTAGAAATGGGGATTGCAGTGGGCTTGTTTGTGAGGAATATGACAAATTTAAAATTTAAAATAAAAAAAACAACAAAATTTTGTAAGGAAAAGCCTTAAAGAGATGAAGAATTGAAGAGCAAATAACAATCAGGGAAGTTGTGAGGCAGTGGGGCCTTGTTAATCTGTCAGAACATTTTATAACATTGAAGGCCAAATGCAGGTATTCTTCAGCAAGGCAACCGCGTGGTGAGAAATGCTGTCATGAGTTCTAAGTGACATTCCTCTGAGCAGGATTTGGAAGTCTAGATTTCTTCCTTACCATTGGCGAAGGTTTAATAAAAGACTGTGGGTGAATCCACCTTAAATGCAGGACAGTTGCCTTACCCTTTCACCCTGGGAAGAATGAGGGTCTTAGAAGAATTTTTTAAAGTACAGGTTGTCAAGTAGTTCCCATGAAATGAGTTTTCTGTCTGCAAACAAAGTACTCTGTGGAAAGCTCTAAGGTCTGATTTACACGTTTTCCTAACATATTAAATTTTGTTCAACGTCAGATAACCACAGTTTGGAAGGGGGTGGCAGCGGGCATGGGGGGCAGCCTGAAGGGTGTTGGTTTTGTCTTGGATTAAAGACAATGCGGTGACACTTCTGTCCCAATTACTTTAAGCCCCTGTTTCATCTGGCGAGGCAATTTGATCTGAAACCAAGGCTGCAGCTGTCAACACAAAATAATACAGTAAAATAATTTAGCATATTCAAATACTGAGTGCTATCTCTGAAAAAGGCAATGTAGGAGTTGTGCCACCCAGTGGAACAAGTAAGAAGAAAATACTGTATACAGAGAGTTCTACAGTGCTTAAACTGCAAATACTTTCCATGGCATCATTTAGGCCATGGTTGTTAATTCAATTCTTTTTTATTTATTATTCTTCTGAAAACTCAGTGGCAGCTGCCAATACTTCTTTGCCAAAGTAGAGAAAATAAGATTTTAAGCAGTATACAGAAGACAGGTGCATGGGAAATGTGCTGCTTCACCTTACTCTGAATCTTTCATGGCTCTATATAGATTTGATTTCTGAAAGGTTCCCTTGCAATAAATTAACATATTCTACTTCAGCCATGTAACTTCTCTCCTAATTTTTGGCAGTAGATTAATTTCTATGGAGTATTTCTACCAGAGGTTTATTGGGGCTACCACTGAGAAGGCAATGAGTAAAGACTATAGCACTGCTCTCAGCAAGTAACTGCAATTGTATTATGCGAAGTGCAAGCAATTTCAGTCCCCATATTCAAAAATTAATATAACAAAGGGGGCCATCTGATGAGGAAACACTCATTAAGGATGTACAAGATCAACCTAATGAGGTGCATTTCAAACAAAAGTCTGTCTTGGGACAAGAACTTAAGTATATCTTAACCTGTGCTTGGGGTAAAGTCTTTTCCTATTCTGTTACTTTCTTTTCCTACTTCTCTTCCCCATTTGTTTGAGAAAATGGTTTGAGGTTAAAAAAAAGAAATACTGAGAGAAAGTCATTATAAATCTCTTGCAGGCACTTCCTGGTAAAAGGAAACAGTGACTCCCTTTGAGCCTCCCTGCTGTAAACTGAAAGACTGGGAGAATCTAAATAAAGTTGCAGCATGGGAAAAACACCTTCTGTCTTGCATGGCATATCAAAGTGGGGGCCAGTCAATGCCTCAGCAAGTGCCAAAGGTAACATTCAGAACCCTTCTGCTGTGGAGGTGCTAAATACAACAGAATCCTCCTCCAGCAGCTATCAAAGCCCCACCGCCTACATCTGCTAATACACTAATGCTGTAATATATTTGTCAAGGTACACATTAGGTATGAGGTAGAACTTTCTATATAAACCTTAATTGCTTTTTCTAGTCGACATCAATTTCTGATGTATCCTCTAAGTCGTCTTTGTGATGAACATCAGGATGGGACAGTTTTGCATAAATAATGCTATGACTTTGTTTTAAAAGGCCTCCAAATACAATGCCATTATATCAGGCATAGAGGAACAGTTGGCCTTTTTTCCAAATCCTTGAGAAGCATGTTAAATTATCTTACTCCCGGTTCATTAAACAAGTTGCCACACTGCCAGGTGACCTTTCAGAGGCAAATCTCTTCAAAACTGCTTTTTCTTTCATTGGTTATTCAGCATGTTCTCAGAATGCAGACATTTGTCCTGATTCCTGTATCATTTGTTAATTATCACACAACATAGGATAAAAAGGACAATGTTTATTAACATGAAGGGCAANCTGTCAAATAAGAAACTACCATCCACCTTCAAAAAAATGTAAGCTTTGCCCTTTGGGGACTTCCCCTCAGTGCATTTAAGCTTTGCATATATTTGAGTGCATGAATCCACCAATACAGATGGCAAAAATATATCAAGAAAAACATCCAAACAGATGCAAATATTTTTTGAATGAAAGCATCTTAATGAGCACATTTGTAAAAGTGGTAGCTTTCCCTCTTTCTGTGTAGAAAAGGATCCTGTCAGGTTGAGGGGCTCAGGTAGAGAAATTAAGAGAAATCACTAGCTGCTCTTCCCAACCTTGTCATTGCCCATGCAAGACAAATAAGAAATAGCAAAAGGATCCATCAGGGACCACTGCCTTATTCTTTCTGCCTAAACTTTCACCTGAATAATGATTTCAAGGCTGCTGAGACCTCATGTAACTTGCAAATATCCACAGAGCTGTGATTATATAAGAGGTAGTAAATTTTCAGGCTGTGTCCATGATGAAAAAAAAGCTGAAGATAGTTACAATCCAGAAGTATAAAGCAATTTTTATGTATTCTTATTTCCTATGTTGTTTCAGGTCAGACATTTCCTTAATAGATTCACTGGAAATACTGAGGATTGCAAAAGCAAGTGACCAAAGACACAGAGAGAATTTGGTTTTTGAACAATCCATCTGAAATTGACACAAAGAGCTTTTGCATTTATGGACAAGTTAGAATTGTGTAGCTCCAAATAAGTAGTTATGCCTTTCATTTCTGAACAGAAGTCAACAGTTGGCAGAAATCATTTATTACTAATCAATTCTTTAGAAACATATTCTTAATTCCAGTGTTATCCCTATAGCTTTCAATTTAAATCATGCATCTTTCATCTTCATATACAATATCTTAAATGTTTTGCATATTTTTTGTTCAGGAAATTACCAGTCTTTCAAAGCTACATGTTACCAGCATATTCAGATATCTGTGCACTGATGCTAATGAACCTTGGCAATATTTCAGCCAACAGAAATGGATTTTTCTGTTTACATGTTATTATCCAAGTGAAGTTGTTGGGCTGACTCAGATTTTTCTATTATTATCTTATTAGAGGGTTATGAATCTCAATTCAAGGAGCTTGTATTCTAGAAAACTGAGAGCACAGATTCCAGGCTAAGGTCACACATATGGGGAGATGTCTGCTTGGAGGAAGAACCAGCAAACAACTACCAGGCAGCAGCAGCAACCATCGTAGCAAGACCATAGAACTTTCTCTGGGAACATTCTCTTACGTTGCTTCATTGGGAGTTATTTGGAGTGATAATAGCTATATTTTGCTCTAATGTTTCATATTTGTGAGAGAAAGATATTAGGGTGACTGCTCTCGAATCTTCCATTTCTAGCCAGTTCAAAATGTTATGGGTCTTACTGAATTATTAAAGTGGTACTAAGGGGTTCTGACTAAGTGACCCAGAACTCAGCAGTTAGTCTGGCTTTGTGTGATTTGCTAGTCTCTTCCTCCACTATCTGCCATTCACACTCCTCTTTATCTCAGCCCTTAAGGAATGAAGAGATGGTTGGCTGAATTTAGTATCTTACAAGTGTGCTTATGCACTGGAGCGTGCTTATGTGAATCTGACATGGTGAGCTAGTGGAAGAATGCAGCTGGTTTAGCAATCACAACAAAATAATCTTTCTAGCCAATCATGCAGTTCCTCTAGGCTTCTGTTTCCAGAGGATCCCCATTAGAGGGTTTGCAACAAAACCAAAGCAAATGTGCACTGCCAAGAAGCAAAGCACAACACCTTAATGTGGGTCAGTACCTCCACCTCATGACAGAGCTGGAGCTCTCTCTGCTTGAAGGCATATACCCTTTTCCCTACCAAACAGCTACTTTGATTGGATATTCTACCTTGGGCTGTGATCTTGATTTTCTTATAGTCTCCAGCTGTATTTTCACATTTTCCTTGGAGCATCTGCAAGTAGAAGGGGTGATATGACCACTGTTAAAAGCAAAATTTGGAGTGAAACACTATGAAAAATCATTTATTTTTCAGTTCTGCCAGGTAAAACAAGCAGCAGACTGTCAGTTTTGTTAAAAACTGTGTGGCATCCAATCACCAAATTTCAGCATGGTAATTAAGGAAGTGCTCATCCAAACATATAAATTCAGCTGGAATCACATCCTGAGATCATTTCACTACACTTCTACATGAAACTAAGCATACCTTTTAGTCTGTGAAGGGCTTGGGCTCAAATTCCAACCTTAGATTTTTCACTTGTTTTTCTCCTGTTCACAGTGGCTAAGCCAGAAGGCACACAGACCCACAGTTTTGAAATTCACCTGACAATACTCGCAGCTCAAGACTAAACATGATTCTGCTTGAAAGCTGACGAGTTTTTAAACTTCTGTACTCAGATTTGTGTAAGGTAGGAAAAGATCTCTACCCTGAGGCTCCTTTTACACTAAGAATAAAAAATCAGCAAAGCAGCTGCTGTTTACCAGAGAAGGAAAAATAAGTCCTTTATTCCAGCTAATGATTTACACAATAATCATGGATTCTTCTTTTTTTTTACATTATATAGAGGCTTAATTTCTCTGTACTTCCAAGTACTTTGAGGACCCTCTTGAAAAGACTGCCAGTATTTATTGTGAAATACTAATGTGTAGAAGTAGAGCGGTGGGGAAGAGTGGATCATGACTTAAAAATAGCTTTCATTTTACTGTGGAAAAACATGGTTCCTCAATTGGAAAATGACATCTCCTTTGTTTTAGGCCAGGTACACTTCCTACCTCTGTATGCTCCCCTGTGCTTTCAGGTCTCCAGAGTAAATGGTGCTGCTTTAAGCAGGAGGCTGGACTAGGTGACCTGCAACACTCCTTCCAACCACCACGTCTCTGATTCTGTCTCTCATCTCTATCATATTATTCCTTGCCCTCTCCATCCCACCCAACCTTCTTTGGCATATATTTAATTTTTAAATTGTCCTAGAGCAATTTCCTTTGTCTGCTTACAACTACTGTCAGCTGGCTGACATGTCCAGCTGTGCCACTAGCAATCTGCACTAAGGTTCTGTTCATGAGAGAAGACCAGGAGGCACACACAGAAGAGAAATTTAAGATCTGTACCACAAGGCCAAAAAGAGAGGTCTGCTATAATTCATGAGGGGCCTTGTGTGGTCCATCTGCCCTTCCTAGCAAAAGCCTAAGGAACAATATAACAGCCAGTGAACATTAAGACATCATGAAGTAACTAAGGTCAAGAGGCATCTATGATGACATCTGTTATTATGATAAACTGTCTAACTAGAATAATCTCACTTAGATAAGTGTGTCTGTGTCATGAAAACTCAACTGACACCAATCCCAGTTACTGTCAAGAACCTCACCATTAGCCTGTGCAATAAAAAATGTACCTTACCAGCCACTGTCCTCCCTGCTCCAGAGGTGACCAGTGTAAATCAAGAGCTTGCTATATCACAGACGAGCTGAGTGACTTTAATGAGAAATCTTGTCCTTATGGATTACTGTTCCCCTGCCACATCTTGTCAGCAATTCTTCAGAAAATTATTCTACCATTTCCAGTTGCAAGGAAACAGATGGTACACGGAGGGAACCTCTCTGATGTGTAATGTCTTGGAAAAACAAGAATAAATAAATTAAAGACCAGAGGCCAACACTAATAATCTTCTACCAAAATACACCTTAACTAGGTGTATTGGGTTGGTGTGTCAAGATGTTGGTAGTGGGGGGCTGCAGGGGTGGCTTCTCTAAGAAGATACTGGAATCTTCCTCCATGTCCAATGGAGCCAATGCCATCCGGCTCCAAGATGGACACACTGCTGGACAAGGTCAAGCCCATCCATGATGGTGGCAGCGCCTGTGGGATAACAGATTTAAAAAGGAGGAAAAAAATTGCACAGCAGCAACTACAGGCAGAGAGAGATGAAAATACGTGAGAGAAACACCCCTGCATGGTCCGTGGAAAAGGAGGCGGAGGAACTGACCTCCCCCTGCAGCCTGTGGTGAATGAAGCCCATGGTAAGGCAGCTGTGTCCCTGCAGCCCATGGAAGTCCATGGTGGAGCAGCCCTTGGAGGGCCCTGTTTCAGAGCAGGGGGCTGTCCAAAGGAGGCTGTGACCCTGTGGGAAGCCTGCACTGCAGCACATTCCTGGCAGGACCTGCGGTCCCACAGAGAGAGGAGCCCACACTGGAGCAGGTTTGCTGCCAGGATTTGTGACCCCATGGAGGACCCATGCTGGAGCAGGCTGCTCCTGAAGGGCTGTCTCCCATGGGAGGGACCCCATGCTGATGCAGGAGGAGAGTGTGAGGAGTCCTCCCCTTGAGAAGGGACTGACAGAAACAATGTGGGATGAATTGACCACAACTCCCATTATTCATCCCCCTGTACCACTGGGGAAGCAAGAGGTAGAGAATTCAGAGGTGAAGTTGACCTCAGGAAGAAGGGAAGGGTGGGGAGAAGGTGTTTTAAGATTCAGTTTTTATTGATCATTATCCTACTCTGATTTGATAGGTAATAAATTAAACTAATTTCCTCAAGTGAAGTCTGTTTTGCCAGTGACTGTTCCTGGTGAGCGAGCTCTCACTGTCCTGACCTTGACCCATGAGCGTTTCATTATATTTTCCAAGGGGAGTGGTAGAGCAGATTTGGTGGCCTCCTGGCATCAAGCTTGGGCAAGCCTCAAACACCATGCAACATTTATTTTCTATTTAGAACTTAGATAGGACAGTTACCATTTGATCCACATTTAGTTCATTCCCGCAATAGCTGCCTAAGCAATATATCCTGTTTTCGCAGTATGGAACACCAACAATAAAACAATCCACTGTGAGACATAGAAAGAAGTGAAATAATAGTAACATGAATATATGAATTTTCCTGGATTCCAAGTATCTGAACAAATACCAGTGCATCTATGCTTCAGTCATAATTCATACATACATATATTACATATGCATCTATGCACATGAAATCCATACACAAGATAATAAATACTCAGTAAAGCATATTTATAACAGCTCTTTCTAGTGCAATGAATCCCAAACCTTAAGAAGTAATGCAGCATGTTACTAAGATGAATATCTGAGTAGCAGTGAATGGATACCAAATGTATTCTTCATTTGTTTCCAGGCTTCTCAGCTCTGTAACAGAAGAAAGAGGGGAAAATTTTCCTAAAGGCAGGACTTACTTGCAAATAACATTCTTAGCAACTTAGAGCAGGAGAATAAGCAGAGAAATAGCATTTTGTCTTATTAGGTATTATGGGAAAATTTGGTTCTTGTGCATAAATACAGATTGGCTCCCTTAGAGAAGTAGTTCATTCAAACACACTTGGCACAGTCTTCAACAATCATTGCTTCTGCAAGCTGCATCTAAGCAAAGCCTCTGAGTAAAGCAAATGAGTAGATGTGTAACTCATGAAAATACTACTGAAGCCATCAAAAAATTGCCACTTCTGGTAAGCTCCTGGAACTCTTTCTGTACCAGTATGCTATTTCTCTGGTCAAAAGCACAGTGCTGTGGAAGTAGACTGGGTGCTGTTCATAGGATCAGGAATAATTCAGATAATGCCCTAAGAACCTACACCATTGAGTATTATGTGGCTGGTACTTGACTCTTCTGAAAAGCCCCACACTCATGTAGACAATTAAAGCAAATCAAGTACTGGTGGAGTCTTGCAGACTTTGACTCCCCCTCCAGGGACTCCCTGCTGGAGTGCATAAAATTAGGATAAATATCTGATTTTCCTGTTAGAGGAAATTCTCGTTAAAGTATGAGGAGATTTTGACACAATGTTGAGTTCCTGCCCCACTACACAATGCAGGTGCAGCCAACAACCTCCAGCTGACATAGCTGTCATTGAAGGGTTCAGTTTCCAAGAAAAACAAGTGGCAAAGAAAACAAAACACAGAATACATAAAACTTTAATATACAAAAGCCAAAACATGGGATACAAAGAGATATCTGAAGTCTGCCTGAACAGTTGTTATCTTATTAGCAATGCCATGAACAGTCACTAAACCACTCATTACATCATGAAAAATAACTTCTCTGGAAAACTCCTGGACCTGCACAAATCATACACTAGAGAACAAGACATAATTTTTGCTAGAACCAGCCCAGTAGAAGTTGGCATTAAGACTTTGAAAGTTTTCATGAAAGCAGACTGTGAATATGTTTGCTATTTGTAAAAAATGAACAATTTTGATGCTACCTTTCATATTTCATAAGTTTTAAATAAAGCAATTACATCCAGTCTTGCCTTTCATGCCACAGTCTATTACTTTTCACCTAAACACAGGTCCGTTGGCACTTTCAGCACATCAGAAACAAAAAGTTATTCTGGTGGCAGTTAGGATGACTGATTTGTACCTGCTTTTATTTTGTGCTGGCTACCTGGGAGCTGATATGATGCAAACAACCACTTAACTTGCCAAGCTAAATGGAGAGGATGTGACTCCCATGCTCTGATACAGGTAGTTCATTAGTCATGACCACAAGACCATGGTTATATGCTATGATAGGTTCTAACTCCAGCTATTCCTATTATGCCCGTGAGTTTATGATGATGATACATGGGAATAGCCAGCTGTGAATGAGAATAAGGTGCTCTGTGCTGCGATATTTTCTGCTGTACTACTGTGCATTTTTACAGATGCTGATGGATTTCCAGGAGTAACTGAGCTTTTCTTTGTTTTTTCTGATGTATGTGATGTTCATGACTGTAGGAGTCAAAGATTAGTTAATATGATCACTGAAATAAACATATAGTTTCCCATCCTACCTCTGTATTGCTGTCAACACCAGTGTTTGCCCAAATATAATCCAGAGGTAGAGAATCCATCACTTTACTCAGTATTTTTGCTATAATTGGCTCACTTTAACTTTTAAAGTTTGTTTCCAGCTCACTAAGTCATTGATTCTTATGTCCTTCTTCATTAGATCTGGATGAAGATGGGGGATAACTATAGCTTCAATATCTCTGTTGAGTTCTCTACTGTCAGTAGATCAGAGAAATACATTTGTTCTCATCTTCCAGGAGCTGACTCTTGTTGAAGACTAGGTTTTAATCAATACATTGGTCACAAAGAAATAGCAATAAGAGATAAATATCTTATTGGGCCCAATTGATTCTTACTATATAAAAAGTATTAGTAGAGCCACTGTATTTATATCAGTTATGATAGGTTTCAAGCATTCTAAAATTTAAAATGCCTTGTGTGTGAATATATGAATGTAAATGTATATATAGGGAAAACATATTATTTACACAATAAAGGCAGGTTTCTGCAGAAATTCAAACTTTCTGCTCAACTTTACCCTTTGTCAACAGGACCTTGGATTAGAAGGAAAATGTTCTTTAGGGGCTAAGAGCAGATTATGTGTTAGGATCATTTGGCCGTTGGTCTAATTTATTAACTTCTCTCAAATATAGCAAATTAACTTTACACCTTAGCAATACACAACTCATGTCAATCTTTCTTCAAATCTCACTGTATTGTCTGGCTGAGGTCACAAAAGTGTGACAAAGTGTTCTATATAGATATGCAATGAAAACCTATTATTCTGATTGTTTATAATTTGCTTGAACTGCTAACTTAATACATTCAGGTACAGATGCAGATTTTCTGGGATTTTTATATATATTTATATATATATGTATCTCCATATGACACAAATAGTCATACCATCCTT
Source organism: Campylorhamphus procurvoides (assembly GCA_013396655.1). NCBI lineage: Eukaryota > Metazoa > Chordata > Aves > Passeriformes > Dendrocolaptidae > Campylorhamphus > Campylorhamphus procurvoides. The sequence continues at coordinate 238,547 of WBMV01001906.1, forward strand.
AGATCAAAACTTGCTGACTTTTGTAAGAAAAATTGTATGAGCACACTCACTACTCAGTGGTTTGACCTCCTCTAAGTACAGCGAGCCTGTATTGTGCTTGTTCCCCATGTGTATTCCAGAGGGATTTTTCTGAAGTGGCCTTTTAGAATGGCTGTATATAAATTCTCATGCCCTGATATAGTTTTTCCTGACATTTTGAAGCAGTGCAGCTACTTGGTCAAGGGGAAACTTCACCAGAAAGGCAACATTCTTATAAAAATCAATGAGTTCAGATGTCCCTGCTTGAGAAAGCAAGGAAGTAATAATAAGAGCAGAGGACGTGCATCATTATTATATTATTCATAATGTTATATATTATTGCACCTAAAACATTCTTAAACATTACTGTTTTTAATAAATTTGCAAGATTTTCCAGATGCACAGCACTGATCTCAGCTGAAAAGGTTACATGTTGTTTCCACAGCAGGGATTATTCTCTAAGGGTTATACTTCAGATATGGTGATAAGATCTCTTCTGTGGAAACAGCAATATAAATAAATATAAACAGCCATGTAAATAGCCAGATTAAAAAAAAATAATAAAGTGTTTTATCATATGGCACATTTTTGGGAAGGTATATTTTATTTAACATACCATACATTGTCATCTCAACTGCATATTTTTACTGCCCTCAAAGATACAGTGCATAAGGCATACTGATACCTTCCCTTTATTATGAAGAATTGAAATTATTATAGCTTTTAATATTTCTCAAAGCAATCTCTGCATTTCTACATTTAACAGAACAGAACCAGTGTTATAATGTATCTGTTATTTTAACAATTAACCTTTTAATACTTACCAGTGCTGACCTGAACCTCAGCCTTAAGCAAATCAATCGTTCAGATCCAATTTTCCTTACATGTGGAAAACAGTTTTTCAGATGAAGCATTTGAATGTACAAATTGACAGAAGATATTCTTCGAATGGCAATAAACTGAAATAACTGGGATATGAAGGTGGAGAATGAGATCATTAAATGTTTGGTCATGTTCTGATCCAAGATTTCTCAAGTATGAGAACATGTTCTATTGAATCTCTCAGGACATAACAGTCCTCAAATAATCCATATCCACTTTTTTCGTGAAGTTACCACTTTCTGAAACATAAACTGTTCTTTAAGGGACTGGCTGAATTAGTTTCACACAATTTTACTCACTGAAATGAAAGATAAAACCAGGTATTGGAGAGCTCTGAATAAAATAAATTTCAACTTTTTAACTTCTCTTTGTATTTCCAGAAGAAGTTATACCAAATTTCTCATCCATTAACTTTTCAAACTTACCTTTCAAGGAATGTGGAATGTTATAAATCTCAGGACACGCAGTATCAGATTGTTCTAATTTTATGATCATCATAAAAAATTTAGTACACTGTGAAACAGAAACTAAGCAATTCATAAAGTACAAAATTACTTTTTGAGAACATGCTTCAACATTTCTGTATATTCAAAGCTGACAAAACAAACACATATACTTTTGGAAAATGTTGGTAACTAAGGAAAATTGATGGAACATTTTAATCAAGACAACAACATACACTGTATAGGTAACATACGTTGCAGATCTTCCATCCCTATGTGTTCAGACCCTTCAGTCTGGGCAATAGGAGGTCTCTTATCTACCCTCATCATTAGTACCTCAACGGAAAAATATTGCATAAAATCCTCAAGAAGCCCTCAGAAGAGCTATTTCCAGCAGACTGTATTCTAGCTGTTACAAATTTGGACCCTTTAATAATAAATCCTAGTATTAGATGACCATGGTTTTTCTACAGCAAATAATTTTGTAAATTCACTTTAATATAACAAATTACAATTTCCACCATTTCCATAACACATAGATAGGAGTGTTCATGGTTCAAAATGTCCTTCATCTTGTGGTCCAGAGACCACTGGCAGACCATAACCCACCATAATGCAGTCTATGAAAAGAATACAAAGAAGCTATGCATACATATTCTCACGTGTGCAAGGAAGCAAGCAAAGAAACACAGGGAAGAAATAAAAATAATAAATATTTAGAGTTTAGCTGGTTGTTGCCATTATACACAAGATTTTCCAATATGAAGAGAATAACATTATCATTGCATACATTTAAAATACCAGAATCAAAATACTAATGTCAAAACAGCCAAGGGCAGGAAATCACTATAGATCCCAAGCACAACAGAGAGTTATTAAGCCACTTACATGTTGATTAAATCTCATTTTAATGCCTAATATCCTGCAGATGGCTTTGTATAGGCTTTTCTCACTGTTGTAGGATGAGCCTCACCAGGTAACGCCTTCAGTCTCTTCAGTTATAAATTCTTTATTGGTAGAGCTAACTCAAAAGCCGGCCATTTATCTCCTGTAAAATTTGTATTTAAAAGGGTCCCTAAGCTTTTAAATTCAAAGCCAAGAAATACATTTGCTTCTACTCTCACTTTGTTTCAAAATGGCAGAATCCCCTAAAACTACAGTGAGCGATTCTGCATAAGTAATGATGACTATTTAAAAGGGCAAACAAAGGTGATACAAACTTAAAGAAGGAGATATATTTATATACTTGACCAATTTGTGACTTCATTATGCTTTGCACTGCAGAGGCCTCCACTTGCACCCTAAGACACTGACAGGACTTTTCTCTGGTACAGGATGTGCGTGTCCATCCACCCTGTGTGAATCTGCCAGGATATGTGACAGTGGCTCAAACAGTCCTTTCCTACCTCTTGGAGCTTTGTGCTGAGTAACTTGACTGAACCTCAGAATCTGTTGGCATTCAAATGGCACTGGAAACCATATCGTGCTAAACTGCACTGCTGTGTTGCCTGTGCTGCTTCAGAATGTCAAATGGACTCTTTTTATCACTTTTTGTCTAATTGAAGTGAGACAGGGATGACTCTAAAGGTTGTATCATGTGCTCTGTTCACAATCCTGACCTCCTTACCTCATTTCCACTATTAATAGATTTGCATTCCTTAAGACAGTAATAAATGAGGCTAGTCTTGTAAGGGGAGTAATATCTTTTAATAGCTGTACTGAAATAATGGAAGAAAACAGAAGCTTGCAGACCCTAAAGGAGTGGGTTGTGTGCCAAATACTCCTCTGTTTTCTCTTGCTAAAGTAGTGGTCTAATAAAAACATTCCCTTTTACAAGTTATGCTTCACTTCTATCCCCAGACCATCACAACTGCAACAAATTACTATAGACAGATGACAGTTGACAAACCAGTTTAAAAGAGAGAGGAATGATTTAATATGAAAAGTATATCTTCCAATTATACTGTGGAGTAAAGTTCCTCTGGTTGATTTAACAAATTAAAGCCTTTCTGTATTTCTTTAAATACCAACTAAGTTTAGGAAAAAATTCTAATTCAGATTTTCAGTTGCACCTTTAATTAAACATGAGCTTTAGCTAGTTTCATCCTTGGGACTTCCCACAATTCATCTATAAGTGATATATCTTAGGAGTACTATGAAATCAAATCTTTATATTAAAATCCCATAATTTCCAAAGCCAAGAAAATTGTTTAGGCTATGGATTAAGTGCAAGGGTCTAGTGTCATGGGAGATGCCCTAACATATCACTGCTGCCCCAGAAGAACAAAGATCTGCCTTAGATCCCGTGTCAACCCTATGCAGTACCTTACAAACAGCACTACAGGTCTCTTTAGGCAACTGATCCCTGCTATAGATGTCTAACTAGAACAAGCTAAAATTAAATGAAATTTCAGCCATAGGAATAATAATGAACTATTTAATGTTAAAAATTCTTCAGGTTAATGGTGTAAAGATGAGACAGAGAAAAAGACAGAAAACAATGAAGGCAGCTCCTTTTTTTTTTCCTGCTAAGGCAAAAGGAGGCCTTTTCCCCCTACCACTTTGATGCTTAAACCTGCCTTTTACCCCAGCAGTCCCTCTTTTGGATGCTGAGGAATGAGCTTGCCTTGTTTCAATTTGCTTTAACCAGGGTCAAACCAAACTTATGTGAACTGAAGAGTGTGTTTAACTTCACAGGGGTAGAACATAATTTGTGTTTGTGTCCTGCAGCAGTCTCCCTGTCACTGCAAGAGGTTTCAGATGCTTTGCATTTGCAATCCACAAGGCCACACAAAGCGCTCACAAGGTCTGGCCCCTCCACCACAATAAACAATGTATTTATAATCACACATAATCAGCTGACTTCATGTGAAGGCACATGAGATGGCACATTTGCTTCTGCCCTTGCAATTGCTTTCAAGGTTTACTTTTAAATCTGGATTTTGCAAAAACACAGGATTGTGTATGCAGCACACAAAAAAACCTGCAATACTGTTAGAATAATGAATATTCCACATTTTCTCTGCCTACTAAGTGGAAAAAATGAGGACTGAACATTGTTTTATTTGAGAGCTTCATGGATGCACAGTTCATGAATGCAGGAAGTTGGTTTCAGAATAGATTTCATTCCATACTTTGGATATACATCTTGATTAGATTATTCTGCATCTGTCTCATTTTAAAAGAGGTGTTAAAAAACACTATCATATTTCCCAATTCGGTTCACACCCTTTGGTATGCTAAGAATTTTAATATGTCTCACATTCTACACTTTACTGTAAGAGTTAACAAATTTTGCATTCACAACCCATGCATGTTACTACGTATGTGATTTAATAGTCAAAGAAAGAACTGCTCTATATCATATTATACAGTATGAGCCATGTAACAACAATTTCTGCCCTGCATAATATATCAGGAAAGTCTGTTTTTACTCACTGAAACATGAGTGTTTGAAGGCCCTGGGATTATAATCCCATTTTTAAACCACGTGTTTATCTGAAGATATATTTCTTTTCTAATATATGATAAAAATGCAGTAAATCTCACAGGCAGTAAATAAAGCAGATGTGAACTGTGAACACTTGCTTAGAAAATGTGGGATGAGGTAGGATGAGATGATGCTTCACAGACACTTGCCCCAGATCAAGAATAGATGGTTTAAAATACAAGTGTTTTTTCTAAAATACTTGGTCCTGCTTGATCCTCAGACACATTTATTTGCAGCACAAACCTTTTGTATGCCTCCACATGCTCATTTTAAGTCAGCTTTGCGTCTGATGAATGGTACAAACCAGCTCCATTTGCATAGCTGGAACCTCTTAAATGTGGAAAACCATATTGAACAGTAACAGGACATGCAAGCTCCCCGCCATGCAAGCTCTTTGGTTCTTTGGAGAACCAAAGAATATGTTCTTTTCATCAAGAACAAGAAGAGTCTTATTTGACTTATGGGAAGGCACACTACAGCAGTTCAGCCAGGCCACATTTTCCCTCCAGAATAATATTTCCCAAGGTGAAATCAAAGCAGATTGGTTTATACCACAACAGTGTTCTAGAAGCATTAACAAATACACACCAAATTGACATTGGCAATACACATATGGGCTGTTATCTGGTCAGCCAATATATTCAAAGCCAGTGCCTATCCATCAAATACCTTCAGGCTCCATTACCCTTTTCTTTCATGCAGCTGCTGTTTACAGACAAAAGGAATCCATTCTATTTTGCTGAGCAGATCAAAGTGTAACAGGCTATATATGGCCTTCCGTGGAGGAAAACAGTGTGGCATGTCATGCCAGTGCCCTGACGTAAGGCAGTTACCAGGCATTGACAGTGACACATTGACTTTTGCACCCACTGCAATATTTTAAGCCTCTTTCCACCATGTCATCAAGTACAGAGTTCAGGCACCAGCAGCCCCGGGCAAAATGTGCCAGTGCTAGCCAGAGGGCTGGGACACAGAGGACAACTCTAGACATGGGCTTGTGAGCTATGGTCTGACTTAGCTCTGCCTAAGCCTCTGGTACAAGTGAATGACAGGTAAGGATGTGTAGCAAAGAAGACAACACCCAGCAAAACACAGAAAGGAAAAATAGCAAGATTCAACCATAGTAATTCTTGACAGAAAACATGTGTAAGCTGCTCCCCCATTTAGCTAGTTTGGGTACTGCCAGCATAGAAAGAAAACTGTTCAACTCTCTGCCAGCTTATGTGAGCACAGAGGTGGAGGAGATTATTTATCCCACTCCCCATATCCTCACCCTAAAAGCACAGACAAGACTCTCAAGCTCTCTACCAGGCCTTGCATAGCACATGAGCTGATATGTGGATCTTCATGAAAAATGTACTGCTCCACCAGCTATTGCCATCTCTTTCAGAGAAATACAGCCAGAAAGATTTTGTTCATGGACTACTTCAAATTATTTCCTGTAGTCCTATGGGAAAAACAGCACAGCCTGGGAGGACCTGCTGTGGAAATTGAAGTGTCATTTTATAAAATTCACAGGAGTAAAGAATTTTGACCTGCAAATTTTCTGTCATGGAAGCATCATGAGGCACCTGGACAGGAGAACCTGGCCCCTACTCAGTGTGAACTCCATAGGGGTGGGTCCACAGATTTGACTGTTTTGTAATTCAAAGATGGCAGAGTAGTCACAAAAAAGAATCATTACACTCAAAATTGAATCCTCCTTTTCCTTTCTGAAGGTGTTACGCCAATCACTGGGATATGTGACACTAGTTCCCTTCAGTATAATCCTCTGTGTGTATTGTGGGAATGGTTTGGTCATTGGCATGAGTATCATAAAAAAGATATAACTGTTTTGCACTTCATTTTCATTGGGAAGACCCCAAAACCTGGGTCTACAGACTTAATGAAATATTATTTTGTTCATCCAGTGTTTTGGGGTTTTTTGAATTTTTTTTCTCCACATCTGACATGTCTTCTTGATTTCTGAGGCTGTAACAGATTATCATAACATGAAGCTGTCTGTAAGAATTGGATGTATTAACTTTTCAATGGCAGAAAGCTCACACAGCCACAGTGTATAAAGAGGTCCCTTCCTGACCAGCATAAAGAAAGGTATTGCTGGCTTTGGAGAAGCCCATATATGCATAAAGGGACAGAACTATATCAGTGAGGGTGAGCCAGTATGTATGGATCTGTCTAGAAATGCCTGAAAGAATTTTTTTTAATATTTTTTTTTGTTTGCATTAGCACTGAATCCAAGAGGAAGAAAATATTTTTGGTGATGAAATCAGTAAATAGAGACACTGTTACTATCTAACAAGGTTCACATCAGCATACTCAGGTTGTTAGGAACTGATTCAGACCACTTCTACATATTTCTCATGATTCCCTATACTGTAAGTACTGTACTGTGGTACTATAGCACACATATAGTTTGTAAAACTACACAGTTTGTGCCTTTGCCTTCCATAACCATGGTATAACAGTTACCTACAGAAGGACAAGAATATCAGAGGAGCAGAAAAAAAGATGCAATAAAACAAAAAGATGTGATGCGATAAACACACCTCTCCAAATGAAATAGGCACTACTTGAAGATTTATATCAGTGCAGAATTAAGGTAGGCTAAACCCAGTGAAATTGCAAGCTAGTTAGCATACCCCATGCAAAGAAATGTATTGTTTTATAGACTGGTTTATGGTTAATAACACTCTGGGAATGGTACACTCCAGCTGACATGCACAACTGCAGCTTAAAAGATTACCTTTTTTTTTTTTTTTCCAGTCATCATTATAGTAAAAGTTTGTGTTAGTCAAGCTAGCAAAAAGGAAAAAGGATTTCTTCTAAGGGAAAAAAAACATCTCACTCAATGAATGTTTAAGAACGTTTCAGATTTCTGGTTTTGATCTACTTGACTGGTTTATAAACTGCTTTTAAAACTGACAAACAAATCTTGTCAGAGAATAATACAACACACCACTAAGCTGTAGCAAATGATTTCCCTTAGGGTTAGGTTTTGCCACGTGTCTAGAAAAGACAAAATAAAAACATGTCCTTGCTAAAATAAAGCAGTTTTTCAAAATTCAGCATCCTTTCCATACAGAGATTTAATTTTTGTAGCAAGGCTTTGCTGTCTTTTTGGTTTATGTGCAGCATATGGCTTTCAACAAATGTCAGTAAGAACAGAGGAACTTCACCAGACTCCTCGAAGGGTGTTTCACCTGGCTCTGTGTATGTGCTAGTGAAAGCTGAACAGTCCCAGGTTTATGATTAACAATTTAATGTTAGTTACATCATGGGAGAGGCACCTTGTGCAATCTTCTTACATAATTTACTGTACATGGTATTCATTCCAGTGTGAGTTATAAGTCATCCATGAGTAAGTCCTGAAGAATTAGAGGAAGCTGTAAGCAATACACAGGGAAGCCTGACAACAATGAGCATTTGTGATTTGTTAATAACTTGGTATTAACCTTTAAGTTTTGGGTTTCCAGCTGTTAAGTGTAATCACCAGAAACCTCCAGACTGATGTAATCTCTCACATTCCCAACTTGCAGAATGGGCCTTTCAGCCAATTTTTTCCAAACTGCTGCCTTTTTTAGTTCTTGCTGCAGAAAATTGCTAGGAAACCATTCATACCTTTAGATGGCAGAACAATGAACTTTTGACAAAGCTGGGGTTATGCATAACCATGATCACAGTCAATTTATGTGTATGAATGATCTCAGACTCTTATTATTTGTGACTTTTTATTCTCACTAAAATGGGACCACTTTTATCTTACATACATAGGGTTGCTAATGCATTTGAATGATTGAGGATTTCATTGAAATTAGTAGTTTGCAGTAACATTCATAATACTGTAGCTGCTTCGTAAGCACACCAGCAACAGGCTACACTCCACAGAGGTTAGTGTTGGGGAACAGTACAAACAGAGGTAAAGAAAAATGAAATTGCCTAAGTACAGCAGTTGTGTCGGAGGCTTTCAGAGGATTTTTAAATGGAGGGTTGTTGATGAACTGAGGGAGAATAAATCATGCTTGGGGGCTATGAAAGCAAGACACAAACATTTGCTAACAGAAATAAACCCAGCACATGTACCATTCAGCAAATACAGGCATCACTGACACAAGTGCAAAGCTTTATCAATCACCACATTTGAAATAAATGAAAAATTCTCAAATCGCATCCCACATGTAGAGGATAAACTGCTACAGCTACTTCCACTCAGAGGCCTGCAAATTTTTTTTTGCTGCTATGTTTTGGACATGCTTTGAATTACAAACCTGATGGGAGTAGGAGCTTCCTTTATTTAATTCTGCTTACAAAAGGTAATTTACACATGTCGGTATCCTAACTGCATTATATGCCTACTATATTTAATGTATTAAATACTATGCTACAGCAGAGAAAGGAGATCTTTCAATTTAAATCTTTCAGGCAGTCTCTGAATATTACCACATTTTCTAAATAGAAGCAGAAACAGTCAAAGTTGTTTTGATCTGTTGTGCCTTCTTCTTCCATGAAGTACTTAATTCAACATCTCTTTTTACACCAAATTTATCAGACTCCAGGGATCCCCTTAGTATCAGGAATTCTGGCTCAATAAAGCAATCAAATGGAATGGAAGAACTGGGTCACTGATCAATTTGTTCTCTGGGATGCTCAAAATATCCTTAAGTCTGCTGAATTTGACTATGTGAGTGATCTCTGTTGTACAGAGGGAATTCTCAGAGGGCATGGAGCTGCCAGAAGAACTCCTTTCACAGTATTCTCCAGTGGGCCTCTTTTGTTGCAAGAGGCACGGTCAGGAGAAGGCAACTCCCTGCTGGCACAGATCCCAAGGCCCATGGCTGTTGTCACATGTCCTAGTGACCAGCCTAATACTGGGATGGCCCCAGCTCTGCAGCCACAGAGTGGAGCTTTCTACCAGCCCCAACCAGCCCGTGGATTGTCCTGCTGCAAGTTGCCAAATAACCAGTTCTCCTTTATACTGAGCTGATACTAATCACAGTAGGGTGGGATTGTCAGGAATGATTTATGGCACACCTGCACAGCCAAGGCACAAGGATAGACATCTGCACATGAAAAGGGTGGCATTGTGGGTGGTTTTTTTTCCAAGAAGTTAGTGAATCTCTGTGTGTGGATCTATTTTTCTCTTATATAACTACTTTAAATGTAAATTTTTTTTTGTCAGAAGATTCCATCTGCAACTACACACTATGTCTCACAAACCCCAAATTCTGATCTGATAATTTAGCTCAATTTTCCACTGCCTATTCACTGACCTATGTCTTTCCATGTCATTTCCCTTTAAAGGCTTAATGTAGTTGTGACCTTACAGTATGTCTGTTTCTACGTAACAGTGTATGTAGTGGAACCACAAATGAATACAGCAGGATATTTCATACAGGCATACATAGAACACATGTGTACATACACAAAGACTGACAGAGCCAGATGTATAAGCCAAACCCTAAGAATCATGTTCACTAGTTATTGATTGTATCATTATCAAGGGTTCTCACAGCCAGGCTTTGTGGTGAAGAAAGATTATATGACCATGTTCAGTGTTCTTTCAAATGCTCCATTCATTGTGGCAGAGATATAAGATGGTCATCTTAAGTTCTAACAGAATTAGATGCAAGTCCTACATCTCAAGGAAAGTATAAGCTGTCTTCTTCTCAGGCTGACATTCCTGTTCCCAGTGGATCCCAAAGGCCATAGTTTATTGGAGTAAGACTGTATTTCACTTATTCTGCTCCTGGCCTCAGAGTATTTCCATATTTTGCATTAAAATGGCCTTTGTGAGTCTGAACAATTATACTTTAGTATCATTAACTAGGCAAGGCTACTACAGGTACAAAACATGTGTGTGTTCTATATATCTCCAGTGCATCTAAGATATTTAATTAGCTGTATCCAGATTAATAACAGAAAAAAATAAGGTTGATAAGAGATCCCTGCAGCCACAAGTGTTTTCTGACCTATTACTGCAAGAGATCCTTTACTCATTATTTTGAAGTACGTTATTTCCAGGTAGCGTTATCTCTGCCCAGACTTGCAAAGTACCAAATGTGTAAGCAAGGAAATTACATGCTGTTTTATAGAGTATCATTTGGCAAAATTTGATCTGGAATGGAATTTCACGCATATGGAGTCAACTCGCCGTGTTTATTCAGGATTTGTAAGCACTGCCTTAGGTTTGGTTAGTGCAGTTTTGTATTCTAATATGGAATAGAACAATAACAGCAACTCTGCCTTAGAGAGATTTAGGACTTATCCAGAAATTCATGATAAGAAAATTCCCCTTGGTGCAATGTGAGGTCATCTGGGCTGAATAAAGATAATAGCCAGGATTCTGTAGAGTGCCTTAATTTTGGGATGTCAGATTTGAGACATCTTGAAAAGCCTGGGTTTTCAAAGGGCATGTGTTCCACAGTTTTCAGAAAGAAGGCAGCATAAGTGTTAATAAAAGCAATAAGCCAGCAAATCTTGGAAAAAATACTTCATGTTTACATTAAAGGCAAATGTCTTTTTTCCATTTTGCATTAGGCACTTGAGAACCCTGCCAGCATCTGCAAAACACATGTGTTCGAATGATTAGACGAGAAGAGTCAGCCGTAAGGAAACTGATGGCTATGAAATCCTAAAGTAAATTCTATTTAAGATATCTTTGTTAGCGGCTGGAAACCTCTGCATTTAGAGGACATTCTCTCCCTTGCTGTGTCCATTGGAGTAGACAGAACTTTTCATAAAACTGTCTTAGAATTATGACGTAGCAACAACTATAGTGCATGTCACCAGACCTGAACAGAGGAGGATACTGTTATTCCCCTAGTTAGTTTATATCTGCTTTCTGCCATGCTGCACCCAGTTATTGTGTGCAACTAAATAAGAAAATGTAACCAAAGACCTCCCTCTGTGACGGTACCTGGTGCTAAAAAGGTATATCTTTTACTGGAGGGTGTGGAGGGGCAGGGCAGGTTAAGGGGTGCAAGCCACCTCTAGGATGTCTTTCTAAGATAAACGGTATTTACGTTTCTCCAGTGTCTGGTGTGCAGTGAATGACCTTGGCCCTGACCTCACAGTGACTGTCTGTCAGGTGTGACACAGACGTAGTCAGCTGCACTGTCTGCTGCAGCAAACTAGAAAGCAAAGGAGAGCACAGGCTACCCTTCACTTCTAGAGGATCCTGTACCAGACTATACATCACTATGCCTCCACGCCTCTGTTTTTGTGTATCTTACTCCTTGTACCTCTTACTCCTTGTACAGAACTGCAGAACTGCTTAGGAGTGCATTGCCATCCACAGCTGCCTCATTGCCTCTGTGTCACATCTTTCCTCAGATTCTAAATCATTTTTGGAATCCCTCCAAAGGCCTATAGAAATCTGAAGTTTCATGTCCTGTGTATCCCCTATTAACACCTCCACTACCTCTTCTCCCTTAGAAATACTTTTTTCCCAATCAGGTATACATTTGCAAACATAATGGCAAGAATATGAACTATGTGCAAAACATAAAGTATCTACCAATATGCTGAGACTGCTTCACTGAAACAGTAACTGGAAAAGAATGCAAAAAGATGATGTCTCTCAGCTTAAGGTTCAAACCAATTTATTTTAGCTACTGTATAATGATATCTGTGTGGATAGCATTACGTTAGAACTGGCCCATTAAACCCTGAGCTCCATGTTGAACAGAATCTTTAATCACCTTATAATCTTTTTTGGACCATCTAAACAGTGGCTTTCTTGTGTATTTATGAACATCAAAATCTTTGAGGCATTTTGGTATCTTACTGTAGAAAAAAAAATACTTTCTCGCTCTTTTTAAACTCTTTTGCTTTGCAAGACAGCACAAAATGCATAAAACAAATGTATCTGGTTCTTCTATGATGATGTAAATAAACAATCACTATTTTATAGGATACAGTCAAGGTCCTGGCTCTCTCTCCATCTGCTTTCCACATTTGGAAGAATGTGAACAGGGTGGTTCTGGGTTCCAGCCCTTTCCCTTGCGTTGCTGAACACCTGGGCAAGCACTCATAACATTCTCATACCTGCTAGAGACTCAGCTGCAGCCAAGAATCAAAGCCCAGGTATTTTTTAATGCAGTTTTGGAAAACTTATTCAAGAACCGCCCCTTCACCTTCTTCTCATTTCTTCTCACCATGACTGTCAATTCTGTCTCAGTTCTTTTGACTGAGTATCATATCACAGGGATTGATTGCACAAGAGTCACCTGAATGCCAGTCACAATGTTTAACCTTCCATTCACCTGCACACTCTGAGACACATGATCTTCTTCAAACAGTCACCCTATGATTTACAGGTAGGGGAAAAGTGAACACTGAGGCAGCAAAATACCAGGGTTTAAAGTGAACTGAAATGAAATGTTTCATATATGCAGGCATTGCTAAACAGTGAAGTCCTTGTTTACGATACACCTTATTTTACCATCAACCCATAGTGACTTTATCACACCTCATTTGTAAACTCTGGGTATGAATTCTCACAAACCCAATATATTTCATTTATTCATATTGGTACCCCTGCTGTGAGGAAAATTTTGTTCAAGGTGCAGACAATATTAGAACCCCAGAAGACGCAAACATGTAACTGTATCTTTCTCAGTTCTGCTGCGCTCAGATCTGTTTTTAATTCCAGAGACATAACCTAGACAAGGTGCCCTGGCAGACCCACCAAAGTTCTCACTGACTTCCTTTCCTGGTAGCCTTCTATTGCAAAAATTACAGTTCTGTTCTCCCAGCATTGGATACAGCAACTACTGAAGGTATTGAGTTTATCAAAGATACTCATTCCAGCTGAAAAGTCCCCATGCCAGAGTTTACTAGATTTACACCAATTTGTGCCTTGGGATTTCTCATATTCTGCCACCAAAAAGTAGATATGAATCCCTATTGTTCTCACTATCCAGTTAGTAGTGCCCTTTGCTTTTAATTCCCAGCAGGATCAATTATCAATGTATAATTAACAAGAGTGCGTGAAAGCTCAGAAATACAGCCAAAGAACGAAGACATTTTCAGATGAATACATGTGCTCTATTAATGAAACTTTACACTCACCAGTCACAAACTACTGCTTAATTATCTTTGTAATGGCCCAGATTACACCAAAATACAAATGTCCTTGCCAGGTAATTCAGAAAGTCAATCGTCACTAAGGCTACAGCTTTTTTACCTCACATATCAACACTGACTAAGAAAAGAAAAAAAGTCATCTCTTTTCGACAAAACACACCCCAAATTTAAAAATAACCTGCCTTTTAACTATGGATTTTGTCAAGTTTTTCCATGTTATTTTCTGTTCTTGGGAGTCACAATATGTAACAGTACAAGTGATGTGATAGAACAGATGACAGGACAGATTGCTATGTTATCTTTCAAAAGCTAAAATAGATTCAGAGATAGAAAGAAAGGAAACTTTCTATAGTCTGAAGTACTGACATTAATTTCCTATCTCTGCCTGACTTGCTAGGCTGGGTCTTTGCAACTGATTTGCTACTAGTAAGGGGGTCTATGACTTGCTGATGAGATGAGTAGTCTCAGAAGGAGACCCTGCAGAAGTGCTGCTTCTCTGTACTAGGAGGGAAAGTTCATGTCACTGCAAGTTCAAATCCCTTTTGATAGGACTGAATCTTGTTGCTCTGTAGGTGCTGATGATGATTGTAGTGTCAGTGCTATCTGATCTGGGAAACTTGGAATCTGGTGACGTGTTGAAGATTCAGTTGAGATAACTGAGGTTTAAGCAGGTAATTTGTAACAATCTCTCATCGCAACTCTAGTTGCTGCCATCTAAACTGTCAGGATTCTAATTCCTTTAGATTCCTCAGCACAGGAAAGATGGGGGCCTGCTGGAGTGGGTCCAGAGGAGGGCCACAAAAATAATCAGAGGGATGGAACGCCTCTCCTATTAGGAAAGGCTGAGATAGTTGGGGTTGTTCAGCCTGGAAGAAAGAAAGCATGAGGAGACCCTATTATAGTTTTTCAATTTCGCGCCTTTAAATGGGACTTACAAGGAAGAAGAGGACAAACTTTTTGGTAGGGTCTGTACAGTAGGACAAGGAGCAATGGTTTGAAACCCAAAGAGGGTAGATTTAGACTAGAAATAAGGAAGCCCTTTTTTACAATGAGGTGATGAGACACTGGCACAGGTTGCCCTGAGGGGTGGTGGATGCCCCATCCCTGGAGACATTCAAGGTCAGGTTGGAGAGGGCTCTGAGCAACCTGATTTAGCTGAAGATGTCCCTGCTCACTGCAGGGGGACTTGCACCTTTAAAGCTCCCTTCTAACCCAAACTATTCTGTGATTCTATCATTACTTTGCTGTTTCGGTGTTTGTGGCCAGATTTAATTCTTCCTTTTCCCCTGTATTTTCTGTGTACTGGTTAGTGGCTCAGTGTACACTCCCAACTGAGTGAAATGGTGCACACTTGTGCTGAGAGGCACAAGCATCCATTTATCCTTTTCATTGCTAGTGGATTATGTTCACCCTAAACACTGACAAATGCCAGGGAACAAATAGTAAGCCACATCATAGACATGGCTCTGTTTTCAGAACATGAAAATAACATCAAGATTTTTTTTCAGAAGTTGTCAAGAAGTTTTCAAAACTCAGATTGGTGAGACATTAGGAAAGATTTCTAAATTTTGTATGTCAGTCAAATGGCAACATTTGTGCTTGCAAGTGTATTGAAAAATGAACAGAGAAATTAAAGATGTTCTTCATAACAGACTCTAATTGAAGGGGCCAAAAAATAGTTCAAAACTTTATCACTAAATTTATAGAATTCCTTAAAAGGAAACAAAAATAGTTCATAGTTTATGAACTATATAGAAGTACAAATACAATATTCAAAAGTTCTTTGGGTGATTTATATATGCTCTAAGCATGGACAAAGAATTATTTCCAATAGTTAAAACTGTAAGGGTTGAACCAACTATCTAGTGAACATGTATATGAACTCTTTATAAACTGTTGAGTTACTGCAATGCACCTGCTTAAGAGCTGCTAGTCAAGTAACAAGTAACAACATTGTCTACACCATCTGGTCTGTTCCTTTCTCAGATTCCAAAACAGCTGAATTTTCCTGAAATATTTCAAATCATGATCCTTCAAACATCTTTCTTCCTAAAAGTCCTAGCAGAGGACCAATCAGTATCCAGAAACACCGATGGCGCATTGACAGTGGTTGATTTTGCCAAAAAGAGTGGAAAACTTTCTGGAGTTTAGTGCTATATGCACTCAGTCTGAAAAAAGTAGGTACTTGGTAACAAAGCATGGGACATTGCCAAAATTTTCCATCTGTACTAAAACCGTCTTCATGCTTTTTCTCTCTCTTTTTTTTTTTTTTTTGGATCTACAAATACATGCAACTTTTACAGGAACTAGTTATGTGTTCAGAAAACAACTTTTCTATGGCTATCAAGGCACAGAGACCTTGAGCCCAAATGAAGCCCCAGATGAAGTACTGGTTTGGCTTTATTTACATAAATACGTCCATTAAAACTAAGTCTGAAAATTTGAAAGTAATACTCACTTTTCTCTTTCTTTTTCTCCTTATTTCCAAGTTTCCAAATTTCTTTTTAATAGGTTCAATTAAATGTATCTGGCATTTTTTCAATGCCTCTCTGTTGGAAAATGTAGAGAAAGTTTTCTAATGCAGTATACCAGTCTTCAAATATAGAGGCAATACAAAAATCATAATTCTCTTTCTTGATCCTCTTTTGCTCTCCCGCTCCACAAACAATTAAAATACAGATCACCCACCTGATCCAACACCTTGCTAGAACAAAGAGGTCAGAATCTGAATCCAGACACAAGGATTATTTACTGAGACTGCCTTTGTAGCAGAGCTCTCTTATTTGCAGTGAGACAACTCTGATCTCCACTGGTGATACATTGCAAGGGGGCAATGCTTAACTTCTGGCAGGGTCTCATAAGCAAATTAAGGACTCCAACTGCACATGGAGCAAAGGAGGTCTACTCAACACTCAGACCCTCTGTGTTCTCAGAGATGGTTTTGTGCTGTGCTGTCTTTGCCTTCTGAAGAACCTGGTGCTTACAGCCCCTAAAGTCTGAGTTTGGGCCTTTTTAACAGCAAAAAAAATTGTTGGGAAATTTTACATAAGCACCTACATTTCATTTAAGCTGATAAATGGGAAACAGAACAAGGAAGTGAAAACAGACAGTAAGCAGATTAAACAGCATGAAGAAATACTACTTATAGTTAAATTTCCTTTTATGGATGACAGCCTATTACCAGATCTGGAAAAAGATGTTTACATGTAGTTCAAACACTCAACAACTAAACATACCCACAGTAACATATTGTACCAGCATGAGAACTACCAAAATTGCCAGTGTTGCCATTTTAGATATACGTATGCATCCGTCCATTTTTGCATGCACATCATAATCTGAGATATCAGAAGGCACTATTTTTCCTGTAATTATAAAGACTGTCTTGTTTTGGCCAAAGTCCTTTGGTACTGTGAGTGGTATTTGTGAGGATAGAAACAAGGTCATAGTTCTAACTTATGAATGGGATAGATGGGGGCTAGGAGGGAGAAATCATGGCAGCTCCAGGATGTGCTCCAGAGTTCTTTTACAGCAATCAGCATTTGAATTGATGTATATGGTTACTACAAAAAATATGCTTATGTGAGTGTGATGCCGATGAGACTCCCAAACACACTACACAAGAGCAGTTTGGGCCTAGATAAAGTTGGAGCCAGTATGCTCGTTCTCATCTTCTTCACTGGTCCCAGACTTCAAGATCAGAAGTGAAGGCACACAACACAGTTTGACATTTGAATAGTGCTAAACCCTGGAAGAGAGGTAAAAACTGCATCTTTTTCTTGGAAATTCATGGTCACCAGAATAATTTGTGTCAGTAAACAAAGAATGGGATTAAATCCAGTGCATATTTTCCGCTAAATGGTATTTAATTCACAATGGGTCTGCTCCCCATGAGTTACCACTGATCACATATGCTTTCTAGAGCAGGGGAAAACTCTGCTGTTCTAGTTTGGTAGTACTGCACATTCATTGCATCGTGAAAGGTTATGGTGAAAGGTTGCTGAGAAGTAAGCCTAGATGGTATCACAGGTCTTGGCTTGTTATACAGAGGATTTGCTAGGAAAGCAGCTACATTGGTGCAAATCCTCTGTATTGGCAGAGCAAACAGCCACACACACTATGCATTGCTGCAGTCCACCTTGGCTCCAAGAGGCAATTAAGTTCTGCAACTCAGGCCAGACAGAGGATGAGTATATAGCCACAGCCCTTATGTTGCAGGTGCACACACAAATGGAGGGACTTAGTCCCTTCTCCTTCTCCACACCAAATCCATTCCCGAGCTCTGTAGTTACAGTGTAGAAAAAGGGTAGGATGGGATAGGAATATTTTAGTCAGTTCTTGGTCTGCCTCAGTTTTACATCTGACCACAAGGATGGATAAGCTTCAGACAGTTTCACAGTCTATGTTACTTCATGATCCCTTTTGCCTGGATCAGTTTTGCTTAATTATGAAGTCATACAAGCTTTCCTTGCTGAACTTTGTCCTTTCCAAAAGACTAGTTTGGTGTGGTTAAACATATTAACTATATTTAATAAAACTGGAAATAAATGAGGAAAAAGGTTTGTCTTCTCTATCCTCCTTCCAAAGCATTGTTGTTCTTTCCAGTGTTCTTTGGAGTTTATTCTTGGTAAGTTTATCCAAGCTGGTTATATGTCTTTTTATTTATAAAGAATGAGCTGTATGAGGACATGATTTTGACTGATGCTGTATAAACAGGGACTGTCCATCTAAGCAGAGTTAACAAATGTTTATTTGTTAGAACCACTAGACATCAGGAATTCTCCTGTCACTTCACCCCTGATATTTCCGAGCCCAAAGAAATGGGACATTCACATTGGTTTTCCAAAACCAGTAATGGGTTCCATCTGTATAAGTTTTATATATTATAGATTTGACATTTCCACAACCTATTTCTCCTCAGACTAAAATATTTCACTGTTGTGACAATCTGCCAGTGAAATCCTTCTTCTCCCAGTTTCCAAGTCAGTACTTTACCCAGACAAACCTCCACCAGTCTTACGCAGAAGTTTGTGTAGCATGAACACAACATGATTCACAGTGGAGATTGCTTCAGTGTTTATAATATTATTTTTATAAGTCTATAAATTTGACCTACACCTTCAGCAAAAGGTTATAACATGCCTCCTGATGTTCTATTCAGCTGTTGTTCCACTCACAACTCCTACTGAACTACATACAATGTTTTAGGTGGGGACTTACCAAAATATCATAGAGAAGAGCTAAAACCTCTCACTACTCTGATTTGTCGTATCGTATAGCTTAAAGCCATAATAAGGCCTTCTAAGAAAGGCTCTGAAAGCCCTAAGTAGCTAGATGACTGTGATTCTGATGTCTCTTGGGACAAAGAAGAAGCTTTTAAGGCCGTTACAATCTTTGCCACATAAAGATGGGGAGGACAGGAGTTCTACCTGCTCTGATCCCAAATGACAGGGAATAGAAATTGCAAGCTCGAGCTGGCCACAGCCTGCTGGAGGCTGTGGGCAGAGCCAGAGAATACTCAGCAGTACAATGCCAATATCTGAAGTCTATTCCAGGCCAATGTGGCAGTAAAGGGCTGCAGTAACCACAGTAGTAACCATAAGACAATAGACAATAAAATATTAAAAACATCTCAATAAATTGTAGCATAATGAGCCATTGGCTTTCAGGCCTGTCTGGAAGGGCCTGGGACTTGCTCATCTTCACCTCCCATATGACCTCCTGTGTCACCATGGTTCATTTAGCATAACTGAGTGCATGAACACTCCCTGTGCCACCACAGCACTGCTCCATTCACTGTCAGTGGATGCTCCAAGGCACTCCTTGAAAACAAGTGTGATGACTTTCAGGACACTCCCAGTCTACCTCCATCCTATGAAATTGAGTGGGTGCTGAAGAGTACAAATGCACTTACTATCACTGAACAGATTTTGTAACATTTTTCTGCAGGCAAAAAATTACCTCTCCAAAATCTTTTATCCTTTAAGAACTCAGACATATAATGAAAGCCATGAGTCATCTGGAGCCACTATAGTCAGACTAACATAACTCCAGCTTAATACCAATGGGGTAGCAATGAAAAGACTCATGCTCATAAATATGTTTGTCACCTTGGTATCTTCTGTGAATGGGGAGCAATGCAACCACAGTCTTGACGTCATGACCAGTATCAGTGTGTCTTATGTCTAGGTTCAAGAGATACTGTCATAAAAGTTACACAACTGTCAGCCAACAATTACTCTTAACAGCAAATTTAATGAAATGTTTTGGCATCCATTCCTGGAAGCCTAGAACTTACATAGCTTCTCCTTATCTCTTTCATGTGCTCTTTGAAGGATGATGTCACACTCTCCATCTCTGCTTATAGCTTCAATACCTGCAATTTTTGCATAAAAATTAGCTGAATCTTAAAAGCATAAATTAATTTGCAAAAATCAATAAGGACAATAAATGAAAGCTGGCAAAAATAGACCAAGTGTGCTGTGAAGACCATTATTTTTCCATAGTACTGCCTAAATGTTTTAGGGCTGAAATGGAATAATGGTACTTTAAAGAGCAGATGACTTACTAAATACTTGCTTTTTTTTTTCCCCCTTGAATTAAACGTGCAGTCTTAGTATCCAAGGCATAGTTTTAATGTAACAACAGTATCCTACACCAAGCAACTACAGGGCAGTGAAGAAACAGGAAATCCTACTCTTGCTGGCATGAGAATGTAAATGAATGGGACAGTGCTCAGCCTTTCAAAGCTTCCTGCCTGTTAGCATTGAGAGGCTTCCTTATGCTGGACCAGTCTGGGATTAAACATGGGAGGTCAATTTACAAACCTGTGAGTCAGGAACCTTTCAGACAACCTAAATTCATTTTGAAATGCTAAAGAAAATGCATGAAATAGAAGCAAGTCATTGAGTGCTCACAAAATCCAGTGGATTTAAAGGAAACTATATAACCTGTTGCGTGGGTGGACTTTTATCTCATGTGGGTTTACTTAGCAGAGCTAAAAATGTTAGCCAATACAAGGTTGGAGGCTGTCCTCTGAACAGATGCAGATGATAACCATGTGAGCTCAGCTGTCTGCTCCAATTACCTTGCAAATGATAGTGTGTTTCCAGCACGAATTACAGGAATTTAGACAGTTTGTTTATACTAAGTGAAATTGCACAACTATACAATTCTGCACGCAAATGCTATGGAAGGACTCTGGAGGCTTCCTTGTTGGGGCTTTAAACAGAAGTTACCAGAACTCTGTATAAATTCTTCCCAAATAAAATAATCATTCCATTTCTAGGGAGTAAATATGGCCCAGCAATCTTTCTTTGGCCTTGGTACCACATATGTAACAAAGGTCATTCTCTTTCAGTATTTATTCAGAATCTTAAAATGTAGCCAAATTCTTAAAAATTTCTGACCCCTTAATGAGGGGCTCACAATACCAAGTGTCCCTTATTTTAAAGGCCCAGCTCCTGGAATCCTGTGATCATCTTGCCACACCTTTTACAAATGTAAAAAAAACCACTGCGTATACCAGTGTTTGACAGTACTCCAAAGTTGATTTATGTGCTGAATGCAGTCTATCCACAGCAGCACGGAACTGCACACAGGCAAATTCACTCTGCTGCACTGTTCAGCCTGCTGATACAGCAGGTATTGATACAGCATGCATGTATATTGCAATACTGATACAGGATACAGCAGGTAAATTTCAAGCTTTCATGACTCCACAGGAAGGGACATGAAACAAAACCCATCAAAAGAAGAAAGAAGATTCAATGCACCCTGCATTTCTTGTGGTTTTCCTGGTCTGGGGCTAGGTTTATTAGTTCTGAGNCAGCATTTCACGCTGCGGGAGCTCACACGGAGCAAAGATGAGGGGGGGCGAAGGACCATCCCACACACACACACACACACACACACACANTACACAACTGTCAGCCAACAATTACTCTTAACAGCAAATTTAATGAAATGTTTTGGCATCCATTCCTGGAAGCCTAGAACTTACATAGCTTCTCCTTATCTCTTTCATGTGCTCTTTGAAGGATGATGTCACACTCTCCATCTCTGCTTATAGCTTCAATACCTGCAATTTTTGCATAAAAATTAGCTGAATCTTAAAAGCATAAATTAATTTGCAAAAATCAATAAGGACAATAAATGAAAGCTGGCAAAAATAGACCAAGTGTGCTGTGAAGACCATTATTTTTCCATAGTACTGCCTAAATGTTTTAGGGCTGAAATGGAATAATGGTACTTTAAAGAGCAGATGACTTACTAAATACTTGCTTTTTTTTTTCCCCCTTGAATTAAACGTGCAGTCTTAGTATCCAAGGCATAGTTTTAATGTAACAACAGTATCCTACACCAAGCAACTACAGGGCAGTGAAGAAACAGGAAATCCTACTCTTGCTGGCATGAGAATGTAAATGAATGGGACAGTGCTCAGCCTTTCAAAGCTTCCTGCCTGTTAGCATTGAGAGGCTTCCTTATGCTGGACCAGTCTGGGATTAAACATGGGAGGTCAATTTACAAACCTGTGAGTCAGGAACCTTTCAGACAACCTAAATTCATTTTGAAATGCTAAAGAAAATGCATGAAATAGAAGCAAGTCATTGAGTGCTCACAAAATCCAGTGGATTTAAAGGAAACTATATAACCTGTTGCGTGGGTGGACTTTTATCTCATGTGGGTTTACTTAGCAGAGCTAAAAATGTTAGCCAATACAAGGTTGGAGGCTGTCCTCTGAACAGATGCAGATGATAACCATGTGAGCTCAGCTGTCTGCTCCAATTACCTTGCAAATGATAGTGTGTTTCCAGCACGAATTACAGGAATTTAGACAGTTTGTTTATACTAAGTGAAATTGCACAACTATACAATTCTGCACGCAAATGCTATGGAAGGACTCTGGAGGCTTCCTTGTTGGGGCTTTAAACAGAAGTTACCAGAACTCTGTATAAATTCTTCCCAAATAAAATAATCATTCCATTTCTAGGGAGTAAATATGGCCCAGCAATCTTTCTTTGGCCTTGGTACCACATATGTAACAAAGGTCATTCTCTTTCAGTATTTATTCAGAATCTTAAAATGTAGCCAAATTCTTAAAAATTTCTGACCCCTTAATGAGGGGCTCACAATACCAAGTGTCCCTTATTTTAAAGGCCCAGCTCCTGGAATCCTGTGATCATCTTGCCACACCTTTTACAAATGTAAAAAAAACCACTGCGTATACCAGTGTTTGACAGTACTCCAAAGTTGATTTATGTGCTGAATGCAGTCTATCCACAGCAGCACGGAACTGCACACAGGCAAATTCACTCTGCTGCACTGTTCAGCCTGCTGATACAGCATGCATGTATATTGCAATACTGATACAGGATACAGCAGGTAAATTTCAAGCTTTCATGACTCCACAGGAAGGGACATGAAACAAAACCCATCAAAAGAAGAAAGAAGATTCAATGCACCCTGCATTTCTTGTGGTTTTCCTGGTCTGGGGCTAGGTTTATTAGTTCTGAGCAGAATGCCTGATTTCTGCCAGGCCGATAGGAAAGCATTTTGGCTGCAAGCCCAGCCTGCCTCTACCTGCAGTACTGCCAGCTCCTGCTGTCTTTAGGCCCTTTGTCACTTCTTCTTTAGCCTAGAAGGGCTGTGATGTCAGAAATGCTCCATAATCAATATTAAACATCACTGCTGAGTGACGTGAAGCACTGGCACAAAGGCCAAGTACCCAGCCCCTGTGGTCCTCAAAAATCCTCCTGAGCAGAACAGGGAGACCCAGGGTGGAAAGTTGAGTCTGAGACACTGAGTAAGCAGAAAATTCCTTCAGCACCGGGTCATTCCTCAAATTTACCACAGCATTTCAGCAATATGCTCTACAACCCTTTGAAATGCCCTATGGTGCTGGATTTCTTATGGCTTCCCACTACTGTTCCCTTTAAAGACTTCTGTGGGTGTATGATTCACAGAGAGGTCAGACACCCCGAGGACAGTGTAAATGGAAAGCATCCTGGACGGAAAACAGGCTTAACGTTGCTTTTTTAGCTACAATTCAGCCCCCAAATTATG
>WBMV01001906.1:262635-532534 GCA_013396655.1 Campylorhamphus procurvoides
CACACTCCAAAGAAGAGCACACACCTTCATTCAGCATTTCACGCTGCGGGAGCTCACACGGAGCAAAGATGAGGGGGGGCGAAGGACCATCCCACACACACACACACACACACACACACACATCCCCCCTCCCGGGCTGACGGGACGCTCCCTCTCACGGAGGCCCCCTCAGGATTTCCTGCCTCCGCAGCCCCTCAATTCCTGGAAGCGGTGTCTCCCGAGGGCAGGAAGGGCGGGCCCTGTCCGCTGCCCGGCGCTGCCCCAGCCTGTCCCGGGGGACGCGGTGACCCGGCGGGGACGCTGCTCCGGAGCGGGGGAAGGAGCCGCGGGCCGGGGCGCTCCCCGTGCCGGTCCCACCTCACAGCAGCCCCCGCTCNGGGACAGCGCGCGAGGGAGGCAGCGCGCGCCGCTGTAACGGCAGCGGCACCGCGGGCCGGGCGCGCTCACGTGACGGGGCCGATTGGTTGGGGCCGCGCGCGCCCGCTCCGCTCAGGGCAGGGCAGGGCGGGAGCGGAGGGGACGGGACAGGACAGGACGGGACCGACCGGACCCACCGCACACACCGCATACCGAGCGCCGCTTCGGTCCTGCCCACAGCCGCTCCGCTCCGCGCTCAGGTGAGACGCTGCGGCCCCGGTCACGGGAAGGAGGGAGGGAGCGGGGAGGGCGCTNCCTGCCCGTCCCGGTAAGCCGAAGGCGCTGGCAGTCCCCCGGGGCTCAGGCGGTCCCTCGGGGCTCAGGTGCCGGGCAGCACCGCTAGGTGTGCCGGGCTCCCTGGCTGGGGTTTGTCACCGCACCGAGTTTGTTCGTGCAGAGGGCTTCTTTACAGCATTCATCCCGGCTGCCCCCCGCTCTTTGTGAGAACTAGGTGGACAAAACTAAAATCTGCTCGTATTTCGCGTTCTGGGTATTGGTTTGGCACGTTTGCCATAGAAATGAAACTTTCTTCTCTTAGAGAATCTCCAGGCGCTTTCTGAAAGCACTTTGTTTGAAAAGCAATTTCCTGAATTAACGTAGCATGCACAAAGATAACCTGAGTTGACGTACTAGCAGAATAACATCTATCTCGTGAGCAAAAATGGAATATTCCTGCCCTTAGGTTCCTTTTTAATCTTAAATTATTAATGGTTCTCTGCATAACAAGAATGAAATTTGTAAGTGGTACAGAGTGCAAATACATGTAGAGGACTGGATGTAAGAAGAGCTGTTATGAAGAAGGATGTACATCCCAAAAGGACTAGCAGAAGAATGAAGTTAGAGAGCCCCTTCTCTTCTTTGCAGTTGTTGAGAACCTCTGAGGAGAAGCACTGGGCTTTTCGCAGCTCTCCAAAATGTGTAATGAGAAAATGGCAAAACTTCTCCTGCTTGGGGAGTGTGGGAAATTAGAGCTTTAGTACATGCACTTCTTAGCAACTGTTAGGTAACAGAGTACTTGTGGGTGCTCCGAAGGTAGGGTTAGTGGCAATCATAGTATCCCATCTTCTTTTAGAACCTGATTGTCAACTTTTCACCAATTGTTGTCATTTGTGCTTAGTTAAATAGAAATATTTACACCACATGTCCATTTCTTTTGTCTGTGTAATCAAGACAGAAAAACTTTCCTTTTTCTCTAAGGGAGACCCTACAAAAGCACGCTTGCCTAAACTGAACTACATTTACATGAAGTGCATTTACTATGGATTCTAGAACATTAATGGGTTGAAAATATCTTGAGAGGAAATGTTGGTTTAGGTATCAATGGGAAGTAAAATTTCTACTGTCTGTTCAACCATGTAATGTACAGCAAGTGAGGTGTGTCATAGTAAAGATTACAACAGTGAACTAAGGTTCTGCTCTTTCTTTTACTTGATTGTCTTCCAGTA
The DNA here is from genome assembly GCA_013396655.1 of Campylorhamphus procurvoides. NCBI lineage: Eukaryota > Metazoa > Chordata > Aves > Passeriformes > Dendrocolaptidae > Campylorhamphus > Campylorhamphus procurvoides. The sequence continues at coordinate 264,498 of WBMV01001906.1, forward strand.
TTTGTACTTTTAAAGGCAAAAGTTTGAAGTGAAACCATATTAAACAAGGAAGAAACATCAGGCTTAAAAGCAGCTTTCTTCTATAGAATCCCTCTAAGTCTGTTGAAGAGATTTGGGGCAGATGTACTGTGAATGTGTGGTATTACAGCTACTGAAACCAATACACAGAAATGATGGGTTAGCAAAAGGAAACTAGAGTAGTTTTGGAGGATAAAATCCTTCAGTGTTTTTAGTTTGGTAGTAGTCTTCAAGAAAAAATGGGGGTAAGGCAAAGAACAGCTTAGGCTTCTGAACAACCTAAAGGTGAAGATGAGGTGGATTTGAGGAGAAAACTGGGCTGAGTTTTCTGTCCTGTCACTGTGTTAAGGAGTGTCTTGTGCATAGCAGAAGAGGCTCCTAAACCAGATCATGCATGATTGTTAGCCCCAACAAATCATTCAGGCAGCCCAGTATTCCACCTGGCCTCACCTGCATTCCTTCTAGGCCTGGTTTACACTGCAAATGTTTCATCTGCCAACCTGCAGCAACAACCACCTGCTCCTCACCTTCCTGCCTATTTAAAGGAAATTCCCTCCTTTGGAGAGTTAGACCATATAAGGATACCCCTCACTGAATTGTTCTGTGTTCCAGCTGGCTTTAGTTTCCCTCAGCTCACTCTGACCTTGCTGCATGTCCTGCAGTCCCACGGTGTGCTTGCTGTTGGGGGTGAGCAGGAGTTCAGGTGATGCCTGCCTGGGTGTGGAACAGGTGGAAGAGAGAAGGAATTGCACTGCCAGTGCAGGAACTGGTGCTCTCTCATGCAGGCACACAGGATGAGAGTAGTATAAAGCCAGCTCTCTTCTCAGTTCCAAGCTCTTCAAGGCTCATATAAGGAAGGTGCCTGAAAGGTTTAACAGCTCTATTCTTTTGAGTGCAGGTCATCGTCACAGAGATAGAGGATCTACTTCCACTGCCATGGTATGAAAGATGTTTATAATCTGGAGTTATAATCAGGCAGCACAGTGCTGATTCAGAATTGAGCCTTTCTTTTGTGGTCCCAGCTATCTTCAAAACCAGAAACTGGAAGACTGAAGGGCAGGGGGTTGAAGGCCAGAAACTTTTTTCTATGAAACAGAACTTCCAGTAATGATGAAAATCAGGTTTAGCTTCATTTCTATCTGCTTACATTCTTCAAACAACTGGTCTGACTTTACAGCATAACGATTTTAAAAAGTCTCAATAAGCAGGAGAGTCTCAATGTCTCCTTTAGTAGGACAATAATGTAAATAATTGATTACTGGAAAAGAATTATGAATGAACTGGTGCATGTCTGTTTGAGAATGAGAAGGATCTTGATGTATCCTTGAAGGCCATGTCAGGACTTTATTGAGGGCAAAGCAGAGAAAGGCTGTTAGAAGTGTATGACACCTCAGAGAAATACAAGCAGAGAAAGCTTTGGATTTGTCTTCAGATAAACCAGATTTTTTACTTTTTTTTTTTTCTGTGGAAAAGGGATATTCTGAAAGAAGCTGCAAGTAACTTTTAGTCTGCCATCAATACAACTCTCAACACTTAAAGCTGCATGAAACATGGTGGTTCAGGAAGACTGAGACTGTCTGCAAATAAAAGGCTTATCAATAAGTGACAAAGGGAAGGACTTCTGGAGGGATGTAAAGATCATGACCCTAGCTCTTGTGTCAATTCCTTTGGCTTGCCTATGTTTGCCCTCACTGTTGTCTTCTGCTGGATATCTACAGAAGGTGGGAATTTTTGTGAGAAACTGACTTGAGTACTAAGTTCAACTCTGAAAAGTTGCTGATAAGAAGGGAGAAATGTCTGGAAAAGCTAAGTGGGCTGCCAGTCTGTTCAGCTGAAGAATCTGCATTTCCTTCTGCTATTCAAGGTAGCATGACCCTCTGAAACCTACTTATGTCACTGAGCATTGCTTTTAGGGCAAGCATCTGAGGTGAAATCGATGCTGCACCATTCTTGGAAAATCTCAGCCTTGCTCCTGGATGGCAACCAAGTCACAATAATTCAGACATTTACCAAACCCAACAAAGCACTTTTATAATTAATTTCATTTGGGATCAAAGGGGAAGCAACACACAAGTCCCAGTTCATGTGTCATCAGGCTGCCATCTCATATTTTAGAGTCTTGTTAACTTCTTGAAGGTGGGCAAAAAAACCCTCCTCGTAGTACGTTACCTTAACAGGGAAGAACTGGTTAACTGTGCTACAGCAGTGCTCACTTCTGACACCTAAGGTGTTTTTTTAAATCTGAATCCAGTGGAAAATTATTAAAGAACAAGCTTCATTTGACAGAGCAGGGTCAATCTCCAGTTATGCTCAAGAGCTCATCTAGCTATCCCTGATTTCTTCAATGCATTGGAGCAAACAGTATTTTAATGAAGATAATCAATTTACCTGTTTCAAACTTTGAAAGGGTGTTTTGTTGACCAAGCAGGCCTGTTTTAGAATGTAAAATGGATCATAAAAGATGTATTTGCTACTGCATGTGTTGTAAGTTTAAGTTGAAAATAGTAAGATTTATTCTCTTTTTTGTTTTCCCTCCTTTCCTCTTCAGGAGTGCCACAGTTAGAGAAAAACATGAAGTATCTTTAAAGGAATTCTGCTGTTGATCAAACTGTGAAAAATGGATATGAACGTTTTCTCCTGTGAGGTAAGTATTGACAGGGACAAATGAAAGAAAAACCTGACTTGTTTCATTTAGTGTTGCCTGTCACCACTGCTGTTCTGTCCAGGATCTTTTGGTCAGGTATTTTAAAGTTATAGCATCTGTGTCTTGATAAACTTTGTACTGGAAGTGTTAACAGAAAAGGCCTAGAATTAATCCTTTCATTTACAGGATTAGTCAGCTTTGTTCTGATATTCCAGTAGATAAAAACAAATGTCTAAAGGATTGGTGTTGTTGCAGGGTTAGCAATGGGTGGCTTCTGCACAGAGTAACTTTTGACCCAATGTCAAGCTTTTTTTCAAAGCATCAAAGAAACGGAAGCTGCTAAGTCTAATTTTCAAGAGTGAATGCTTATACAGACTAACTGCAGATGCAGGAAATGAGTGAGATCCTGGGATGAAAACAGAGCTTGTGCCACAAATATGCAGGTACTGTTTCATGCATCCAGGCAGCTTTCTGAGTTCCTGCTCTGTGTGGCCTAGGGTCAAGTGGGGCTGTTGCCAGCCTCAATTACAGGTGCATATTGATATTGCTTTTGTCAAGTATCACAGCCAGATCTTCACAGTTCCTCCAGTAAACATGTAAGTTAGGAAAACCAAATATGTGTCCTTAAATTGGGATCATGGGAAAATTCAGGTTGTAAGGAACCTCAGGAGATCATATAGTCAAGCCGACTGCTCAGAATTTGGAATAGTCAGTGAAATTAGGTCATTTTCACCCACTGGCCTTCTCAGTCTATTATATGTTCAGAGGCATTAACAAAAGATGGATTCATATCTTGCCATATGTATTGAATGTATGTTATAATGCAGATAGGAACGTAACATGCTACTAAAATTTGTCAGAAGGGAAAATCTTTTAATTAAGACAGAACTGTACAGGAATGGTTTGTTTCTCTGAAGTAGAAAGGAAACAGTAAGTCGCTCATGTATTCACTTCATGCAGTTGCAAATGAAACCTCTACAGGTCAGCTAACACAGTGACATGCTGCTAGTATTTTCAGCACGGGTCCCTTGCAAGAATTACCCCTTCCCAGGCATCTCTAGGGAATCTATTTATTTCCTCAAGTAAGCAAAATTGCTTTCTCATAATAAAGGAAAGGGAAGTGAACACATTGCTTATCCTGTCTGATACATGCTACAGAAACATTTCCTCTGAAGTATAAATATTTGTTCATGGGAAAACATAGTGACAATGTGAATAAAAATAAGCATCTTGTCAGGAAGCTTAAGGAGCAATGTGTCCCCTGGGTTCTAAAAGTAAGCACAAACCAAGCATTCCCCTGCCCCCAGCATTAGGTACTACCAAGCAGAATGTTTTGTGAGCCATAGGAATAACTGCTTCAAGTGTTTTGATCAGGGAGGGTCATACAAGGAAGGGGTTAATACTGTCAGGAGAAAGATATTTTAGCATTCAGAGCATCATAGGAGAGTCATTGAAGTGAAGAGACACTTGGTTTACTTTGGATTTATGCTTATCTCAATGTGCTTTGAATTGATCCCTCAAAATTGGTAATTTAATAGCTTTAATAGTTACATTAGTAATTTAATGAGCCCCTTTCAGCACATCATCAAAGGCAAACATATATTTTGTGAATAAAAATAGAAGTCATTTTATAGGTAATGCAGTTCCTGAAAGCCAGTCTATAGTATTACATATATGCAAGTTGTGATTCTGGTGGTTTGACCCCAGCCAGGAACAGGTGCTTGCACTTTCAGTGGGATGGGGAGAAGAATCAGAAAAAGGTAAAACCCGTGAGCTGAGATAAGAACCGTTTAATAATTGAAATAAAATACAGTAATCATTGTAATGAGAAGGAAGACAACAAAAAGAGAGAAATAAAACCACAGAAAGACAAGGTGTTGCACAATGCAGTTACTGACCAAGGCCCAGCCCATCCCTGAGCAGCAATTGGCAGCTCCTGGCCAAGTCCTCACAGTTTATATACTGGACATGATGCTTTATGGTATGCAATATCCCTTTGGCCAGTTTGGGTCCCCTGTCCTGGCCGTGCTCTCCCTCAGCTTTTTGTGTGCCTGCTCACTGGCCGAGCATGGGATGTTGAGAAGTCCTCAGTTTGGGGCAAACACTGCTGGGCAAACACCTACAGCATCAGTTTATTATCAGCATTCTCAGTAAATCCAAAACACAGCACTGTACCAACCATCAGGAAGAAAATTAACTCTATCCCAGCTGAAACCAGGGCAGTGATGCTATGAATTATTTAATATGCACTAAGACTGATCTCAGCATCCAAAAGTACTTATTAAGGGAAATGGCACACCTAAGAACCCCAATATCTCTCTTCACTTCTGCTCCCAGTGTCAAGTCTCACTTCCCAACCTGATTTTCTGTCTCTAAAGGAATTTCTAAGTAACATACATAGGTCATATAGTTAAATTCCAGAATAATATTCTTTGAAACTTGTTGTTTCCAGACCCATTTCTGTTGATGCTGTGGTTTGGTCTCACTTCTTAGAGAACACATCTGCAGGTCTGAGCATAAGTTAACTTATGTATTGTCATGTGCTTGAGTTAAAAACTGCTACACCTATGGAAGGCCTGTCTTTACAGAGGTGTTACTTGCTCCTTAATATCCCGGTCACAGCTTATTTGCTTATGGGCTTTTGTGTCACTTGAGGCATTAGGAGACTAGTAGTAAATTTAGCTCTCTAGGTAAAGAAGCTGCTGCTCTCTCAGAGATTACTTTCTTCACGGTCAGTGGAATAAAATAGCTATGTGTGTGATAACCTCTACAGTGCAATCTGGCCATTTAATTTAGCTGACAATTCAGATTTGTAAAAACAAAGTCCTGGGCTGGGCAGGGGGGTATGTGTAACAGTAACCTTCAGCAAAATCGAATGTAGGAGAGGAAATGTTAAAATTTAAAACTCCCTAAGCTAGTGCTTTGCAAGTTAATGCTAGCTTGTGACTAGAGATCAGAAATTTGGGGGACCACCTTGTGTGTGTGGTTGGGGTGTGAGAGGAAGGGCAGTGTTGCTGTTTGTTGCTTCTAATCTTTGTAATTAAATTTATGTTCTCTAGTACTGTTTATCAGACTGTTGAAATCCATGTTTCTAATTTCATGGGATTTCCTGTGCTTTACATAAAGGAAAATGACTGATTTTTCACAACACCAGTGCAGAATCAGGAACAATTTGTTATTGTTAGGCGGGAAATGAGGACATGGTGCAGTTCTGAAATGTCCATTAATTCAGGGAGTTAAGCATCAAGGTAGCCAAGTTGTGATATAAAAGCAGTGCTGTTGCTCCAGACTGGAATTACCTGTCTCACACTTTAGTAAGCAAAGGCCTAGAACTCTCAAGATGCGGGTTTGCAGCAATAAAAACATAGTCTGGTAACAGTACCTGAGCTTTAACTACTTGCTTGTTTTCAGCACATTCGTGGTGAAATGTGCTTTTACATGGGCTCCTACATGTGCCCAGCGTGTGCAGGTGTTCCAGTAATTGTCCTGAGCAACAGGTACTGTTTACACTTGAGACAAATGTACCAGTTGTGGCCCTTATGGCTATCCATGTTTCAGTTCTTGGTTTACAGCTATTGCTTAACACTTGAACTCCTTAAATTTGGCTCTTCTATTTCAGAGACTTTTTTTTGACTGTCATATGTGCTTATCACAGTAATATAGATTGCTGGTCATTAAATACAGAAGAGCGTTTCAAAAACAGTTCCCAGTCTTCTAAGGAAAATCCTTGCCTTTTCTTGAGGCAGTGAAACTTTCTTCACTGAATTTCTCCAGGGGTGAATTTTGTTCTTTGAATTCTCCTTTCCTCATGTGTTTGCAACACTGCTTCCCACTGGCAACACTGTAATTAAGGAACTTTCAACCTTTCTCTTACAGTAACGGTGCAGTAGTATTTTAGCTGTAGATCTGAATTTCAGCTAATGTAAAAAAATTGGAATGGTGGAGAAATGTTTACATTCTGAAACAGATACAGTTTGATGAAATTTTATTGGCAATTGCTTTTGTAAATAATTCATACTTTTTCCCTGCAAAAATATTGTGATGATGAGATGTGGGGGGAATTCTAGTCTCTTGAGGATTTTTATAACACTACAAAATGCACTCTGCTCTAGCAATTTTGCCAATATGTACAGGAGTAAATAAGATTAATACGTTTGTAGTTCTTCTCTTCTATTCTTGCCCACAAAAAGGACTCTTGCCTGACTCAGAAAAGACTGTAAAAGGGTTCTTTAAAAATAAACCTCTATGTGCCTTGCTACTGTATAGAAAGACAAAAGAACTCCATTAGTAGAATTCATGATGCTTTGGCAATATGACTTCCAAGCAGTGAGTGCATGAGAAATTTTAAGGTACTGGAATATTTTTGATTTCGTTAAAGCTCCCTGAGTATTTGGTTTTCAAAACCACTGCTGGTGGTTCAAGTTAGTTTTTAATTTTACAAAGGTAAATTCTGCTCTTGGCATATTTAAATACTGAAATTATCAATGTATGTGTAATTGGAAAGTGACGTCTTTTTCTCCATACTTTGCAAATTATGCAGTATACACATCCTCCTTCAAGCCCTCTGATTTTTGCCTAATCTGTAGTTCAGGCCTGTAACAATGATACTTTGGCAGCTCCTGGAGTAGCATGTTCTACACCCTCTGTAAAAACTGCAAATTTGTGCAATAGGTATGTGATTTCATGGTCCGTGGCTTTTGAATGGTAGCATGGAAAAGAATGGAATTCTTCTTAGTAACTCAGCCTAATAAACATAATTTGGGAACGTCTCATCAAACAGTCTGTGGTGTAACATGAAAATTGTCTTCATTCCCTGCTTCTTAGACTTAAATCACTTGTGTGCATTCCACTGTAATTTCTGCAATTACTGTTATCCTTAAGCTACACCATTTTGCTAGAATTTATAGAAAGTGTTTCATGGGAAGAAAGATATCCATCAGAACCAACCCTAGTTATATTCTTTCTGCATTTGATTTAAGGCTTTAACTCCCTGAGGTAACAAAAACATGGTAACTGGATTTGCTTAGGCACACTGAAGTAAACCACTAAAATGTATGAGCCATGTTTGGGCAGTAGAAACTTTGTGTTGATAGAAGCCCCTCTAACCCACTGAATTTGTTGTGTTGCAAAAGTGCAGTCTTTGCAAGGCAATCTTTGCTGGTGTAACTAAATCAGGTAATGAAACTGATGTATTTGGTTGTAAGAGGCACAAGGTCTTACTTTCCTGGAAAAGCTTCCTCTTTGAAAAAATGGAGGATTCCAAGGTATAGAATGTGCAGAATGTAACAGGAATTTCAGACTTTGAATTTTGATCTGGAATGAGTGAAACCACAGTGTTGCTACAGTGTAGAATCACACTGTTCAAAATAAATGAAGAACTGTACTGTAATCTTGAGGAGGATTGTAACCCAAATCAGTACATTCTTTGAACAACCTGGTGAAAAAAGTATTTAAGTACAGGTGCTTCATTCATTTTGGTGTTGTTTCAGCTACTTTAAGTTATACATCTTCATCTTCAAAGACAGGCATGTTGCAACTAATTCTTTGGGCTTATTCTTCTCGAATTACCACCTGCATTGAAGGCCAGAGGAGTCACTGAATGCTTTCCCCCAGCAGTTTCAGTAGGATTTATATCAGGCTCTTAAACAATAATTGAGGTCTTTCACTTTCATGTCTAACTCACTGTAGGACAGAGGTGCAGAAGAGTAAGTTGTAGTTAACAAGGCTGTTTCTCTAAGATTAATGATGATGAGATTAAGCTGCCCTTGATTTTTCTATTTAATCCTGCTCTGTTGGTTTGACACCCTATAAAGATCAGGATATGGCTGGTGACTGCTGTTCTTCTATATAAGCAGTGATTCAGAGACCAATAACGCTTGGCTTTGGCAACAGTGAGAAAGGTGAGAAAATCCACTTGGTTTCTCTTCCCCTCACCACCCCTACCCTGTATCTTCCAGTTCCTGTAACTAGAGATCTGTGTTCCAAACCTGTCCTCATGATTGCTTTATTGCACCAGTGTAAGCAGCTCAGAGCAGGGATGGCATACTTTTTGCAGAGTTCTCTATTTGTGCATTGCTCTTGCTGAATTTATGCAATCTTTGACCAATATTACAGCTTCTAAAATTTGGTCTACATTTTGTGTCCTTCTGCATATAAAGCTACTAGGCTTTTAATAGGGGATTTATTCAAGCCTCAAAAGGCAGGGAGGGCATTTTTAATGCTTCAAGAATAAGGGCTGATCCATTTACATATGGTTTTTGAAGCTCAGTAGCTCGGATGAAGAGTGAGAAGCAAAGACTGTGTTTGCCACTGAAAACCTCCTGTAGCTGTAGTATAAAGAAGTTCCAAGTGTCTTTGAAACTCAGTACTCAGAGACAAGTGTATTTTGACTGATCTACATAGAGGAGAGATGAAGACTGACAGCTAGCCAGAAGGTCAGACAGACAGACAATCTTCCCCAGCTGACTGTTTGCTATGATTCTCCTTTCATTCCACAAAGAAGTTCTTTCCATTCCATTAACATTTGATTAGACGGCAGAAACGCTTTAAGGAACTCTGAACAGTTATGCAGATGCCAGCACTATTACTTCCAGATTCATTCCCATGCCAAACAGCAAAATGCCACACAGTCAAGAAGAAATCCTACTAGTCAGTTGCTCCTATTTATCTCTTGTTTGGAGCTGTTTTTATAAGCTAATCGAATCTTTCTTAAACATGTAGTTCTGAGGATCTAGAAGCATGGAACACAGCAAATAGAAGCTGTTGCAAAATTGTTACCATTACAGAAGATTACACTTGTAATGCAAAACTCTACCATAGAACAAATGCCTTGTCCTCTCTGGGTTGTGAATGCAGTGAGCCATAATTCTGCCACTTCTTCCCTTGGGATACTCTTACATAACTGCTCAGCTGTTTCTCTTGCTGTTCTTCTTATTAAGCCAAAATTTTGTTTTGCTTAATTGTATCCTGGTATACCTAACTTTGCAAACTGTGACTGCTTCAGTGCATCCACTCCCTTTTGAGACCAGACCACGAAGGCTGTAGAAAGACAAGTGCAGCAGCAAAGGCAGTATCAGAGTTTTGTAAGGCTTTGAGAGGCTCTGACAGCACAAGTGAACATACCTGGCTCAGCTGAGCACCCTTCCAGCACCACAGGTCAGCTCTATCCTGCACTGTGTTAGGATGAGCATAGCCAGGAGGTCGATGGCAGGGATTATTCCCCTCTACTTGACACTTGGGAGGTGGCTCCTGAAGAACCATGCTCAGTTCCAGGCTTCACAGAACTGAAGAGAGATTGACCAGCTGAGGGGAGTGCAGTGAAGGGTCACTGATATGACTGGGGACTGAAACACGAGATGTATACAGACACTGAGGGAGCTGCTTATCTGGCCTGGAGGAGCGAAGGCTGAAAGGGCTTCTAATTACTATCTTGGGTACCTGACAAGGAGTTATAGGGGAAACTAGATCTCACAGTTGCTCAATGAAAGTTCAGCAGTCACAAGTAGCAGCAAGGCAGATGTAAAGAAAAACATTTTCTCATTGGTTGTAAAAAACCCATTTTCTTAGTGAGGGACTAAGCAATGGAACAGGTGGGTTGGAGACTGTGGGCTGACCATCCTTGACCTGATCAAGCTTTGAGGTTAGCTGTGCACTGAGAAGGAGATTGGACTAGATGACCTCCAGAGGACCCTTCCCACCTAAATGTTGATTCTGTTGTGGGCTGAGGTAGAGAGAACCAGGGTCTTGTAATTAACAGGTTAAATATGGAAGCGGAGAAATGCAAAAGCCCACATCCTACACATGATTAGACTGAAAACTCAAGCATTGTTGAAATATAACCCTCTGAAAAATTGTAGATATCTAATTTTTATTCCAAGTTATGAGTGTTAGCATTTTCTTTCTCTAGATAGTCCCTTTCCTGTTTACTCAGCTGTTTAAAATGTATGCCTATATTAAGCCTTTTATATCCCCTTTCTTGTGAAAAAGAATGTGGAAATAAAATTCATAAGGCAAACAACTGGTGCTATATATCATTCACAGAATGCTCTAATAAAATGTGCACTGCAGGCTTCTGAAGCAGTCATGGTCTTGTACTGTATTTAGCATTCACTGAGTAACTGAAAACCCCCCTAACAAATAAATGCAGAGTGGTCTAAGTGAGTGTCCAGTGCACACTGTGAAGGTATCGTTGTATATGTTACATGTCTGCATCTCTGAGAATTAAGGCAATTGTGTGGGATCACAGGAAAAGGAAGGCAACTGGCCTAATCAATTTGCATATCTGGCTGAGAATACATGTTGACATCACTAAGTAGAAACACCTTACGTCAAACGCTAAATTCTGTCCACATTACTCCAAAGAGAAAAAAGGACTGAGTACAATGTAAAATAGTTTTGAAAAGAAAGCTAATTGTGAATGCGTAAGTATTTGGAATGGATACATTGAAGCCCTGAATGCAAACCTATTATTACAAAAAATGTATTGACAGGAACAGGCTGAATTTTATTTCAATGTGCATAGAATATGCATTTATGTAGTTTTTTTCAAGGCATTTACTCTCCTTATGAATTTTTTATGGTTAAAATCTAATGAAATATATCCTAATCCATTGCAGAAGTAGTTAGAAATTATTTTGATCTGCCCACATCATTAAAGCTTCTAAGCCTAATTGTGGGAGGAAAGTAGATTTCAATGACAGAAGCTGGGTAATTCTGATATTTTAATTCACATGCTGCCAGTTGGCTGAGACTGCGTGTATCACATACAATGGGTGGATGGTGAAGTCCATAACTGAAGTACCACATCTCCTTATTTTGGTTGTACATCATTCTCATGTTCTTTTTGTACTGTTGAAAGCAGATTTCCTGGACTGCAGAGAGCACCTTCTGTCCCTGTGAGATTGCCATATGTAGTGTGGAGCCCATACGGGACAATTTAACTTACTTCGTTTTACTTAATTCCTTGTGCATTTAAATTACAAACAGTTCCACTGACACTCTTTTAATCTAAACATTAAAGTCTTCTAATATGTAAGTCCCTTGTATTAAAGGATAAGGGAGATAGAGGATCTTCAGTTTGTCCTGTATCGTTGAGTTTTGGTTTTGGACTGTTCCAGGCAGCCTCTGCAATGTCAGACCTTTCAGTGCACACTCAAGCTCAGTCCCATACCTGTCCTTGCTCACTGTTGTTCATGTAACTTGTCTTAGGAAACTGCACTATTACTTGGGTGTTGCTACCCAAAACTGACAGGAAATCATCTAGTTGTCCTGAATTAAAAGCTTGAGAGGGAGCGAGGAGACATATTGCTAGATTTTTATTTTTTTTTATTTTTAAGCAGACCTTACCTAGACCTCTAACACAGGGAATAACACCTTTGTTCCACATGGCCCATGAGTCTGAGATGTAGACTTTCTCAGAAGGCTGCTAAACAGAAATATAAAACGTAAACCCCAGGGTTACTGTGCTTAGACTATTCTGCACATACAGCAGACTTAGATTATGATGGGGTGGAAACAAGCATGGCCCGGTCCATTTCCTCCCCTTTCAGAAGCGTCTTGTCAGACAAGCTGAAGTAAGTGCATGTAGTCCCTTCTTCCTGCACCTCCTGTAATCCTTGACTGGTATTTTTTCCACCTGTCCACTCCTGAGCCTTTCCCTGGTGTCTCAGGAGTGCAGAGGGTGGAAGGGCCTGAGGGCGCTGAGCTTTCTGAGTTTCTGAGCTGGTAGGAAGCTCCCTGAGGAGTTCTGCTAGCACTGCATGTCAGAATAGCCTCTGAAGTTAAACTAACTCTCAGATTCAGGAGCAGAAAGGTTGTTTGTAAATTCAGTTATGGTTTATGCACAACTGATGCTCTCTCCTGATGTTTTTTAATCATGTGAGAAATGTAGTCTCAAAAACAAAAGGTTAATTTAGCCCCAGAGTAAAAAATAATATGTTGGAGCATATGGGAATGTACATTTTATGTTTACCTCCCAATGTGTTTTGTAATCTAGCAAAACTAAAATAATTCCAAATAAGTAGAATTCTCCATGGGTGTGAACGCATTTTTTAATTATTATTTTATTCTTTTTTTATCCAGTTATTCTCTCAGCTCTCTGATAATGTTGAAAGTACATAGCAGACTTGCAGTGATGGAGCACTCTTGGCAGCCCATAACCATGTTTTGGAAAGCTGTATCGACTTGGCAAATGTGGACTCTAGTTAAATGGTCCAATGCCGTGTCCTCTAGGATTGCTTGCAAAGACAGAACTTATTTCCTTCTCCCTTTCCCTCTAGCTGTTATCCCCCCTGAAAACAAACAAATTAAAACAAAAAATCCAAGCTGGCTACCTGGGATACTTAAACATTTAATTGAGTAAAACTTTATCATTCCTGTATTTTAATGCTTGTGCAAAGTCAGTGGGAATGCTTGTAGTTTATTACTGTACTTTTGTGTACCAAAGCCTAGAAACTGTCAGTTGCTCTACACCCTCTTAGAGATTCATTCTAACCACTTCTCAAGTGGTCGCTCAAGTTTATGGCCAAAACTCAACTGTGTTTGAAAAGTATGGAAAAATGTAAATACAGTTCAACAGGATTGTGTGTCAGAGAGCTTCTAGCTGTCCTGGGGTTTTATTTTATATTTTGAGAGAAAAGATAACACCTGAATTATATAAGAAGTTTTATGCTTCTGATGGAAAAGCATTGAATGGTAAAAGTTTCTGTAGATGGTCATTAAAGTGGAAATGACATCATAGCATATAGCTGTTTCCACAGCTTCAGAAGCCTTCAGGCTTTCAGTACCCTTTGATGAAACAGAAAAAGAGAGAAACTTGAGACTTTTTCTTTATCCCCATCTAAAGCAAAGCCCTCTTTCTCTTTTATCACATTTTAAACACCTGACTAATCTTTCATTGTTCTATTCTGCTAAATTTACTGTTGTGCACTAAAAATAATGCTTGTTTTTCCCTTGCACTCTTCCTTTATTTCTGTAGAAAAGCTCTGTAAAGAACTTGCAAGCAGATCTAAAAGTTTGTGGGGTTTTTGTTGTTTTTATTCTTTATTGCAGTCCAATACTCCTGTAGTCAGTACCGTGGCAAGTCTAGTCACTTTGTGTGTTTTTTTTCACATGATGCTCACTTACCTGTTCTGACTTTAACACTCAGTTTTGCAGCAGTGATAGTCTAGGTGTTTTTAATAGAGACGTGGGTTCTAGCTGTGTGATTCATCTTCAGAAAGCGATCATTTAGACTGTAGAACAAAGGTACCAATAAGGAATTTAAAATTGCCATACTGAAACAGGTCAGTAGCAGGAATACTTTTTTCATCACCCTGCTTTATTCAGCCTTCTGAATTCAGTGGGGTGAACCTGAGCCTTTTTGTTTTCCTAGAAGTTGTGTGTTGGAGAAACAAGTGAATTGTTTGTTGTTCTTGCATAGAATGAAAATCTTTAGCCCTCATTTGTGAAAAATAAAAATTCTATAGACCTTGAAACATAAAAAAGGAAGGTAATTATACTATACATTTTAAATCTGTTGCCATTCTTTTACTTTTTGTTGCCTACATTATTCACTTGATATTTCTTTGATTGCAAATAGATGTCTGAGTGGGAGTTGTATTAGTTTCTGATGCATTTGCCTTGTCTATCCAAACTCTGTGCAAAACTAGGAGAGTAACACATTGCCACAATGTACGTTGTTCTTCTGCCCCAATAGCCTCCTGTGATATGAAGTTGCAAACTGTAATTTGTCCTGACATAGATGTACTCAACTGAAAATTGTTGCAGTCTGACCTGGTTAGTGTTAAGTTTGGCTCCTGGGTATTTGAAAAATAAGTAAGTAATTGACTATAACCAAATACAGTTGGATGCTGTTAACCTCTTATTGGTACTGTTAACTATTATTATAAGTGTTTTTTAGACAAACTTTATAAAAGTTTTCCAACACATTACTGTATTAATGCTACAAGACTCTGCAATTTGTGAGTCCTGGTTGCTGTAAGAGAATATTTTGGAATAGTGACTATTTTTTTAATAGTCACAGCTATATCAAAAAGTTCCCTTAGCTGCAGCAGTTGTACCCATGCCCCTTACCAGTCAGTGACATTTTTGTTGATGTCAAGTGGTACAGGGAAGAGCCAGGGACCCCTTCAGGGCCAGGGAGCCTGGTCTGTGTTGTGAGTGCTTTCTGCACTAACACACAGAGTCTTGAGCTGTTTGCACTGGTTTGAAGACACCAAGTCGAGATTATCAGCATAAGAGAAGGGGGGGTTGTGGTTTAATTGTTACGTCTGTTTTACATGAAAGGTTCAAACAGTGAAAATAGAGAGAAGCGATTTCAAAGCATAGCAGTGAGACCTGCACTAAGAAATCGCACACCCAGCTTGGGGCATTTATCCAGGGAGGCCTTCAGAACCTTTGCATTGTTTGTATACACGATATTTACAGTGTCTATGTACAGAGAATGGGTGTGGGGAGTAGGTGTGTTTTGTTCTTGGCTGGTTTCGTGCCCGAGCTTTTCCCATGCCAGGCCGAAAAAAAGAAAAGGGCAGAAAACCCACGCGTGCCGGTGCCGGGACGGAGGATCAAGATGCGACCCCAGAGCTGCCCCGGTGGGGCAGGATTGGGATGCTCCTCGGAGCTGCCCCGCAGGGTTGGACGGGCAGGGTCGGGATGCTCCCCGGAGCTGCCCCGCTGGGCGGTGTCGGGCGGACGCCCCTCGCTGCCGCGTGGAAATGACACGGGCGGGGGCGGCTCCATCGGCCGGCCCTTTACGCGCGGCCGCGGTTTCATGAATGAAATCCAATCGCCGCGCTAAAATTATCCCTTGGGGCCGGGACGTCACGGCTCCCGCAGCCCGAGCCANCTGAGGAGCTCCGGGAACGGGGAGCGGCGCGGCTGCCACCCCGTCCCACCCCGGACGCCGGGCATCCCGTCCGCCCGCCCGCCCTCCCGGGTAGGTCCCGCGTCTCCCGGGCGCGATCGTGCTCCGAGCCGCCCCGCGCGTCCCGTTTGCCCGCAGGTGCGCTCCCACCTTGTCGGGAGAGACAGGAGGGGGAGGGGGCATCCTCCCCTCCCCCGAGGACAGAGAGGGCTGAGTCCTTGATAGAGCGGATCTGTCTGGCTTCCACTTCCAGCGAGGCCACGAGGTGCAAGGCAAAAATAGAGGGGTACGATGTGTACGGGAAGCAGAAACCTCTTGGCGCTTCTGAGTGTCATTGACTAAACCCCTGAAGGATTTATTTTTCTCGCTGTTTTTCACCCGTTTTCTTTCCCCCTGCTGTGTCTGTAGAGTCTGTTGTGAGTTGCTGTGACAACAGCAGGAGGCTGCTGGGGGGTCTTGCGGCACAGATTATCAGGTGTCTGTGTCGGGACCTGTTTGGGGCCATAGAAAGGGGCTGTAAAGCCAAACAGTAGTAGACTTTTAATTTGTTTAGTCAGCCTTTAGTGGGTGTCGTAGCATCCAGCATCTAGAGCAAAGAGAAATCGGTCACTAGACAAATTGAGGCAGACTAGTCAGAGAGCTCCAAGTTGCCTTCTATTGGTCAAGGCACTACTCAGGCTTCTGAAGGCAGCAATATACTTGTTTAAAAAATTATAATAATAAAAGAAAGCCCTTGAGGCTCTGCATATGGTCACAGCAAGAGCAAGGAAGTGATGCCAGAATAGTCTCAATGACTTTGTTCATCCTCAGTTTGTGTACTATTTCAGGATACACAGCTGACTCGAAGCCAAATGTTCAGCTTGAACTGTAATAGAAGCTGAGGTGGAAATTAGCTTGTTCAGTGTGCTTAAGGGGAGTTCTTTAGCTACTGGTCTTTCTAGGCAAAAATAGTGCATGTGGGGAGAAACACACCATTGTTAGGACTACACTGAAAAGTTGTCATATGACTGCTCAGTCTCAGTAGCAATTGAATATCACATATCTCGGTACAGGCTGTATTTCAGGATTGGTAGTCACACTACGTGGAAAGAGAATGGCTTCATTTCTTTTCAGTATTTTTCTAAGGTCCTCTCCCATTAGGTTATGCTTTGCTTTTCTGTGTATGTTGAATTTGTACACCAGATTCTGTCTCAGATATACAATGTATCTATACATTATTAACGGAAGAAAAAAAATTGTGAGTTCAATATTTGTACTAGGGTGCTTTATCTAACTGGTATAATGCTTAAGGAGCATAAGATTTGGGACAGGCTCAGATACGCAGAAGTATTTTTATCCAAGAAGAAATAAACATCAGTTTTAGCTCTGGGAAGCTTTCTAAAACTCCTGCCCTTTTAAAACTCCAAGCTTCACAAATACTGTAGAGCATTAGGCTGAGAGGAAGAGCTGATCACTTGACCAGTAAATCCTGATGTTTGATTCTTTGCTAATGCATTTTATTTGCTGGGAAAATGCTTAAGTCCTACATCCAGCTGTTGCCCTGTGCTGAAGGAAAGGACAGAGAAGCCTTGAAGGAGAAGAAGCAAAGGAGTAACAGGTGTTTGACATGCTCCTCCCTTAGTCCCATCTATCTTGTCAGAAGTGTACACAAACGTTGTAGGGCAAAGTGTGTGCCTGGGAGGGAAAGGAAAGACTGAGCTGTCCTTGCTGCACACAGCAGTCTTGTGGAGCAGCTCAGAGCAAGACTAGTGAGACTGGTGTGAATGTGCCCTTGGATCACTGATTGGGTCTTCATAAAAGAGCTCAAAAGCTTGTGCTGAAGGAGTGAATGATGCATGACATAGAATTGGTTCAGCCTGCAGTATGTCTGGTCTTATCCACGCCCTTTGGTACCAGGGATAGGTTCATGGAATAAAAGTATGGATTCCCTTTGGTTCCCATCCAACACCATTCTGCTTTTCTGTTTTCCTCTCTTTTCTGTCTGACATGAGACATAAGATATCATTTTCTTGCTTCTTAAGGTATTTTTTTCTTTGCAAATGATTCTCTGTGTGGCACTAGACATTGCAAGTAAACCCCACATCTATGAGCCTCCAACAATATTCAGTTCATGTTGCTGGATTTACATTTGAGACATTAAGGCAGGACTTGACCCATGAGCTGAAAGTGGCATTTATCTGAAGTCTGACATCCTGAAGTGTTTGCTGTTCTAGTCAGTGTTTAGGTCTTTGGGGGGTTTTACCTGCTGTCATTGGGAGGTCTCACTCTCCTTGAGTAGTGCCCTTGTGGTAATAACATCTGGGAATGAAAAAAATCACATATAATGTCTTTGTAACATCACTGATTAATAAAGAGGAGAATGCATGAGAAATGTCATATAAAGTTCAAGAAACAAGAGCCTGATTCTGTCTGTTGTAAAAAAACAAGTACAGAAAGTAAATTCAACAGCTCTCTGTGCTAGAAGATCACCAGTGTCTCTGGAATATTTTTCTTTATTTGTAGCTCTAGCAAAACTTGATAAATATTCTCCTCACAGAAATGCACAAAAGTTGGGAGAATGCCTTATTTGGTGGTTAATTGTTGGTTTTCCCTCTGTACTCTTGGAAACACTGCTCAGAATAATGTTAATACCATACAGCATACAATGTCAACACCTGTCTTTATAATGGGAAAAATCACAAATAACCTTTTCTACACTATCACTGTACAAGTGTCTTAACTACATAAGAGTAAAACCAGGGGTTTCATGCAGTTTATTACCATGAAACCTGGTAGTGTTGAATCAGGCTTTTCCAGTGACCCTTCTTCCTTTAAGCTCAAGTTTTATATATTATTCTACATACTCTTGAGCATTGCAGTCACTAAGGATTCAACTACAGCTTTGCCCCAGTTATGTTGATCCAAATACCAAAGCAGGAGCCGGATCATCTGATGCTCTATCTACATTAGTGAGTCATGTGATGCAGTCATGGGATCTGGGGATGAAAAAGTTGGTGCTGAGGATCTCGTGTCCATACTGCACCCATTTCAGGGACAAAGGGTATCACTTCAGATGGCCTTTAATCTGGTCCCATGGACTGAACACTTACTCCTTAGTGGTGGGTGGCACACCTTTCACTTCAGATTCACCTGAAAGGAATTCTGTGCACTCTGGTTGCACCTGCTGTGAACCAAAGCATGGAACATTTGCTTTAAAAATGCATTCTTGAGCTGAATTAAAATGCTATTAGCAATGCACCCTTATTCTGCTCCTGCGGTATAATCTTTTGGGCTAACATGAGTACTCTCTGCACAATGGCATTTTATGGGTGGCTGCTTTATAGAGTGCCAGCTGTTTGGTGATGGTTATCACCATCAATGGGAATTGCCTGTTCTGCAGGTGCTTGGCTCTCTAATGTCAACCATACTTAATTTCAGTTTGTGATGGTACGAGAGATTATGACCCACAGCAATGCCAGATCTTGGTCATGGTAAGTTCCTTGTGTCTGCTGTGATTGGTAACTGGAAAGAGTAGTCAGCTGTAGCTGGGTGTATCTGGAATGCTCACAAAATGCATCTGCAAAGCCAAAGTGCAAGCCTTAAATCAGTCCTGCACCACCTATGGAAGTTTCCCTCTTTGGGAAACCTCTGGGTCCAGTATGGTCACACTCTTCCACACCTCTCTGCACAGCAAGAGAAGAATCAAAAGGAGGCACAAGGAACTGTCTTGTGTAGCAGCCTGTTCTTGAAGTAGACTCTGGAAAATTGGTGAAGGGAGGAGTGGCAATGCTGCAGGCTCTCCTGCCACAGTGAGAACACTCATCCCAGATTCTCACACATGAGGTTCTGAAGTGGTTAAATGTGCTTCACCTGCTGTATGGATTAATTTCTAGGGAGTTGATCTCATCCAGAGGATATCCCAAGGTATGTCACAGGTCAAAATAATATGTAAGCTGCTCAGTGTAATCAGCTTGTTGATTTCTGCCCTTCAGGTCTTCCAGAACTTGTTAGAAAATTGGCATAGTTCAAGTCTAATGCTGAACTCTGTATTTGGTTCTCTATTTGATCTGATAGACAGTGTGTGTGTGAAGCAAAAACAGGGCCTTGTGGGCTATGTGTGTTTTGAGGAAGCTCAAGAGAATCCGTTAATATACCTAAAACTGAGTGTTTTCATGCTCAGCTATTGAGCTTCAGGGCAGTCTGTTTTATACAATGTAATGTGTTTCGCTAATATCTGATTTTTGTTCATCTAAGGAAGTGCTTATTCTTACTGATCAAAAGTTGTTCTGTCATGACATAGGTAGGTCAGGCTTGATGAAGGGTCCTAATAACTAACCATTGGAGACAAGCAAATCTGGAGTCTGCTGAGAATGACAGGCTTTTCATACTACAAAGTAGGAATTACTATTCCCTGTCTCTGCAGTTTCTACAAGGTTTCTACTTCTACACTGAGAAGTTTTCAAGGTAAACCTAGAGATGTCTGCTCTGTCTTCAACTTTACATCTTCATTAGAGGCTGCTCCTTTCATTTTTGTGTTCAATTTTTTCTCCCTTTAAAACTTAGGGGGTAGAGTAGGGACTGTAGCAGCTGAATGAAAGCTTCATTCTTCCAGCACGAGATACAAAGTCAGAGATAGCATCCAGGAATAAATCTGGTGCTTGTTGAGCAAAAGCTGACATGAAAGAAGCTGGTTCAGGCAAGCCAAGTGGATTTTGTCTTGATATCAACCTCAGTACTCACCTTTTCCAGCTGTATCAAATTTTACCAGCACTCTGTGGGATTCATTTCTTTGTTGATACTGGCCCTAAGCTATTCCAGAACAGATGAAAAAGGGTAAAACCAGGTTCTGCCCTTATGGAAGATAAAAGTGTTTCTGTCGACCTGCATTCTCCTTTTGTGAGCAGCAACAGCCAGGGTTATTTCATTTATCACCTCATGCAGTGGAACAACATTTCCCATCAGCTACCCCTCTCTTTCTACCCGTGGTAGATCCAAGGGTCTTGCACTGGAGATCAGGTCAACCTTAGAATAGAAAAGCTTTTCTCCATTCCTAATCATAGGCTGTATCTGTTTTCTTCTGTTGTTGATGGACCAGGCAGGGCAAGTAGGTGATAAATTTGAGAGTTAATCTTGAATTTTTTCCTCGAGTCAGTCTCTTTCTCTTCAGTCTTTCCATGTAAACTACCAGAACTTTAAATAATGGCAATACAATCATGCTGCTTCATCCTGGATGAGAATCCAGCCTGAGGTGCATCATACACACCTTTGTCCCCTGGTGACCTTGTGATCTGATCCCACCTTGAATCTCGTTATGCTTTGTCACCTGCTGGCTCTTTGATGCTGACCAGGAATAGTTTTTCTTTTTAAACCAGTCTCCCCATCTGCCCTCCTGCAATTTAATAAAATATTAATGTATACCTTGTAAAAGAATGTTTTGTGATGGTCTTTCAGCAGCTGGCATAGCTTATCTGTTACTTGATACCATGTTGTGATTTATTCCACAAATCTATTGATTTGGTGGGGCCCTAAATTCATTGATTAAATGGAGCCAAACCACAAAACCACCTTTTGGCCCTTAACCTTTCCCCAAATCAGAGCTGTCTGTGAGTTTTATGCTCTTGCACAAGTGAACACTGAGTCCCACTGCTTTGTCCCCTGGGATATATGTGTTAATCCATTAAGATTCTGAAACAACACATGGCAGGTTAGATATTGAGCACGAACATTTCATACACTTGTTCTGGCTCATGTGCTCTTTGGTCCTTGCCAATGTGCTGGTGCCCTGGGATTCTGCACTATAAGGTAGTGACTTCAGTGCCTGAAGAACTTGGCATTTTGCATCTCCTTTTCCAGTTTCCATGGTTGCAACCAGTAATTTTGCAACTTGGAGATGGAGGTAAGAGTGTTGCATAGTCTCATAAATTTTTTTGTATTCTTTTTGACGTGTTATTGCCTAATGGCTCTCTGAAGGAGTCACTCCAAAAACTATACTAAAAAGTACATCTCTGGAATAGATTGAAATATCAATGCCCTTTCATATAGTTTCCAGAGAGTGTGTTTTTTGGGGATAAATGGTGATCTTACTTCCTTACTGGTGGCATGAGTTTTTCAAATAATTCCCACTCCCACCATTCATATTAAGTCATGTTAGATTTTAGTGTCTCTTTTCATTAGATTTCTGTAATTAATTTGAGACGTTGTAATTGTTGTTGGCCACCCGTTTGTTTGAAGGAGTTCCTGGTTTGCATGTTCAGTCAGATTACTTGAGACAGGTTGATTTTTTTATTTTTTTTCCCCATGGAATAACTTAAAGAAGAACTCTACTGAGCAGGAAAGGTTCTTAGATGCTGTCATTCTGGACTGTCATCTGAAGAGTTTGCTCTTAACACGAACAACTAGGTAAATGTTTGCATGTTTTCATGCTAAGGGGTGTTATCTCAGCCATATGGGGCATGTTTAAGTACAAAACTAAGGAGTAAATGCCTGCAGCATCACCCCATAATCACTGATTAATATGGACACTCTTAAGAGATTTGTTTGTGTGTTTTGCTGAAGAGAAAAGATATGATAATTAGCTACTGCTCTTTGAAAAAATCTTGGTTATGTTTTGTGTATGCTAAGTGATGATTTAAAATATCTGGACATTTCAAAATGGACAGAGATCCATGGGTGGATTGCTGATCCTGCACATGCACCTTGCTGTGGGATTTGAATCTTCATCCTCCCTCTTTCTAGCAGAGAAAAATGCAATTATAGCTTTAAATATATTAAACTGCATTCTTAAGACAAGTTTGTGGTTAGGATCTGGTTATCTATTGTATACTAACACACCTACTTTAATACAGAGAGTGAGACAGATTGTGTGTCTGTTGTGTTTAATCTGTGTACCAGGGGACTACATAATGAAGTGATATGCTTCATTTACAGATCTTTTGGAAAATTTCTCCAGAAAGGCACTGTTTCATTATTGAGGCTGACTAGTCTGCATGCTATGGCAACCACAACTGTTTTTTAGTGATAATAATAACAACTCATTTAGCAATGAAGAAAAACTAAACAAAAAACCAAGCGCTCTACAGGAATTTTGAAGTGAAGCAACAGAGAAAGAAATCAGCAACCCTAACCATCTGCAAGCCATGGTTCAAAACAGTAACCTTACACTTCTTTGGAAATAAATCAGCTTTATTTGGAATATTTCTTAAGTGCTAATCAAATGAATGAATTACATGGCTTTATGTTAGATCTTGAGTTGACTTACATCTCCTGATTTTTGGCTGCCTCTGTCTTCTCTTTATCTGCAAACAATCACAGGTGACAATGTAAAAATAGAAACATCCTGAGAGATTTTTGAGATCCTGTGTTATTCTTACAGGTATCTTTTTTCATTTCCACCCATCTGCTCATCTTTCTTTAGAACTGGATTAAGCAGCTGAATCTTTTGCTGCTTTCTTTTGGGAACAGCCTTTTTGATCAGACCTTTTCCTTAGTAGCTTTCTTGCAGCCCCTCATATGATGGCCTTCCTGTCTTTCTCTGGCTTTTTTTGGCAGTGCCCTCTCTGAGACCAGGCACACTCCCAGTAACTTTCCTCATAGCTTTACCCTACCTTGTGTTGTTGATAAACTAAACTATTGCAGGTTGTAGGTTGGTTTTAGCAAGTTTTTCAGTGGTCTTGGAATGTTATGCCTTTTTTTAATCTTTATATGCACTGGTTTGTTCTTGCCTAACCAGTTCAGTTTCAGTCCCAGTTGGTCTTCCCAGATGTTACCAGACTTTCAGAGCTCAAATCTAGTTGTTTTATTGTTACTGGGGGGGGGAGATGGGGGGTTAAGTTTTGTAAATACATGTTTAGCTTTTAGATTCAGTGTGATTATATAATAGGTTTAGCACAAGCTTAAGGTACAGGCTACCTTAAAAAATTTACCATGGCTGCATTTTTCAGATCTTGTACATATTCCTGGCTTTAATCATTGCAGGAGCCAGAAGGCTTCTGGCTACATTTGTAAGCATTTAATCAACTTGTTTTGATAATTGTTCATACTGTAATTTGTTGTTAGCCTCTGGTTTTATTTGAAGTGTCTAAATATCTGTCCAGGCTTCTGTCTGTCAGTCTTTCAGGAGCTATTTCTGTTTTAATCCCTTCCTGAAAACTAGTGAACAATACTAAAATTATCTGTATTGTCAATGCATAGTCACACTATATGTACTGGAGCGGATTTAAGAACTTTTCTCACCATAGCCACAAAGCTCTAGTTTTGTTTTTATTCCCAGTTTATTTTAATCTCTGTCCTGTGCAGTATTGAGTCATGCTAAAAATATCTTCATTAGATTGCCATTGATCTACAGCAGTGCATTCGGGCATGCTGTGTGTGAGCCATGTAATAACTTTGCTTTAATTAAGTTAGTAAGTATATCAGAAAATTTAAAAACCAAGAATTTCTAAATTTTGTTTTCATGTGTTCCTTTTCTAGGATTCTCAGCTGCATTGATTTATCTAGTTACTTTTATTTAGATTTGCCTGTTAATTTTCAGCTAGCCTTGTTACCCTCTTGGAAATTTTTTTAGGATTTCAGGCTCCATGCTTAATACATATTTTGTGATTGACTGAAGAACATATTTGCAGAGCTATTGAAGAATTTTTAAATCAAATTTTTACATAAAACCTCAGCTAATTCGTGTAACGGCATTTTAATGGGATATTGGGTTAGTAGAAAAATTGATTTGGCATCTCTGCTTGGTAGTTTAAAACCAACCAGACACACTGGCTAGCCACGCTCCTTCATTTTGTTTTCTAGCCTTGTAAACATTTCCACATTCCATCTGTGATGTCTAGTCCATGCATGAATAAAATATGAAGTAATTTAATACCACATAATATGTCAGGGGGTTGCTGTTTATTCTCAGGCTTGAAATGAAACTTTTTAAGATCACATGCTGGAAGTTCTTTTGCTACTCATTCAGGGCCCTGCCTATGAGTCCATCGGCCAGAAATGTTTCATTCTCTGTAATGTGGAAAAATAAAAATCTTATTTTTGTACTATTATTTCTATCATGACTGTATCCTTCACAAGGATGCTGAGGAGGAAAGAGGTGTTAGCTCTCAGTTCTCTTCTTGTATTCAGAATCCCAGAGGTAGTGCAGAGCCCACAGACCATCCCAGGTTTGTGGCAGGCTCGCAGACAGGCAGCTGGAGGTCTCTGTAGTGCTTTACCCCAAGCCTGCTACCCTTTCAGGATGCAGGTCACAGCTCGGGTGAAGGGATAGAAGCAGTCCCTCAGTAGCTCTGTGTCCCTATCAGTTCCAACCCCTGTGCTGACCCAGGCTGGTATCACAAGGCCATTAGAGTTTACATGGGGCAGACACTGTGCACATGTGTTTGAAGCCCTGTTATTTGCTCTACATTTGCCACATTGCAAAGCTCTGGTTGTGCGACCACACACTTGTGCCAGGATGAAAAGCTTCTGGGCCTGTGTTTCAGTCTGGTGAAGGGTAGCTCTAGAATGTATTCTTATGTGCCAGTCTGTGCTGTAGCATTTCCAGAAGCATTCAGTGTCTGTGACAACGTGTCAGTGTGATACAGCAGTGGCATAAACTCTCCCTTGCACCTTCTGTCTGTGTCATCCCTAACTCCTCCATCCACATGTAAATAAAGGTCACAGCTGCACCTTAACCACTCCAGCTGTTGGCATGCAGTCCATACTCAGAACGTTGTCTAAATGGATAATGCCTAGTTCGAACAGTGCCTTCTGTGTCTTGGTTTACATCACTTTAAATAATGAAAGAGTACAGTTAAAATTAGTGTTTGGCTAGTAATTACTAAACATGCTTTTTCTTAAATCAGAGCTTAATGCCTCTGACAGTGAAAAATGGACACCAAAACAGCTTGTATCTGTTCTTTTAAACAGCCTGACAGTAAATATATATTCTACATTTATGTCTGAACGAGATGTGAATATTAAAAAGGTATTAAAACAAATAATTTGTTTTTTTATCTGTAGTGCTTTCTCCTCAGTAAAAAGGACACCATTACTCCAGATGATGACCTGTATTTTGTCAATTAAATTACTGTGTGTTTCCTTGCTGAAATAATTATTAGGCAAACCTTCCTGAATGTTTGTGACTTGCATTTTCCCTTTTCTCCCTCTTTGATTATAATTCCCTGGCAGAGACCAGATTGCTCAGCAGACTGCCAGACATTAGAAAACCAAATTCAGATATATCAGACTATGATCCCACATATGAAAATGACAGACTGCAGTAACCATGCATGAGTTGGTTTTAGTTTTTGAAATACCCATTTTTCCCAGCTTGCATTTGTATTCAGGCATATGTTTAATATGGTGTCATAGAATACTTAAGTAAATTGTTTTAATACCTTTTTATGAGGATAGTATCTTCAAAAAACTTCACTTTCCATTGTCATGTCAAAAAGAATTTTTAGGTGCATATATTTGCAAGTTCCTGCTTGGCTCTTTGGTTTCATTTTTCAATCTGTACAAACTTCTGCTTGGAAAATTAAGTGTGGAATACATAGATTATATAATGGGAATTGTGGTTTGTAGAGAACACTCTCTGGAGTCACCTTAAAAGTCAGTTTTATTGTGTGCTAAAGCCATCTGTGTGACTTGCTGTTACCAATATTGTTTGGCCTGCCCTAAATCAAGTCCTGAATGGGCTGGATTGCGGGGGGCAGGTTTATACTGGTATCCTTCAGGTTAAACCAACTGATGTCCAGTCTTTTTTTTCTTCCTGGCATAAAAACTATTAGCAAGAGGTAAGTTTGTGCTAGCTGTCCTTGTTTCACCAAGATCTATCTTCTGCAAACAGGCTTGTGTTTACAGAAACCAAAGTGAAAATAGCATGTGAACAGCAAAAACCAACCACGGTCAAAATAGTTGTGCGTTTGCATAACCGAGCGGTATTTAAGGGCTGGCCAGCTTACTGGGGTACAGTTTACTCCCAGCTTTTCCTGAAGAGCTTGTCCTCTTCAGGCATCTCTCAAAAGGGGAAGTAAAAGGCTCTCATTCTAAATAGTGTTGTTTTCACATGGTCGTAGAAAACAAATTTAACTGTCTTGTTACAGTTTTTGATAAATGGACATTGACATGGACTACGAAAGACCCAACGTTGAAACTATCAAGTGTGTGGTGGTTGGAGATAATGCAGTGGGAAAGACTCGTCTGATCTGTGCAAGAGCCTGCAATACAACCTTGACTCAGTATCAGCTGCTGGCAACTCACGTACCGACCGTCTGGGCCATTGATCAGTACCGTGTCTGCCAAGAGGTAAGGGCTGCAGGTGTACACAGGGTGGAGCACATGCCGTGAGGTGGGACTAGGATTTATTGGTGAGCCTTGCTCTGCCAGGATGCAGCAATGAGCTCACAAGGATTTTGTGAGTGATCTCGACCTCTGATTCTGAAGGAATTTTTTAATCAAACCTGTTTTTAGGAAGATGCATATTCTCCCTGCTTTACAAAACACTGCATTTGGTCAAAACTGTATAGGATAGACTCTTGGTCTGGTATGCTTTGGACCTTCTTATGGGGCTAATTAGAAACATACTTGTTTGATGGAGGGAAAGAGAACATTATGTGTGTTCTGTTCTAGGTCCTTGAACGCTCAAGAGACGTTGTGGATGAAGTGAGTGTTTCTCTCAGGCTGTGGGATACATTTGGGGACCACCACAAAGACAGGCGCTTTGCTTATGGAAGGTAAATTGATCCAAGCAAAATTTTAAGAAATATTTGTACTAAAATTTTAGGGCAGAAATACCTTGCAAGTCTGAATTTTGAAAAGCAGGGACTTTAAAACAATCATGGGTATTCATGTTCCTGCCCACTGCCAAGAGGATTATCTGCTGCAAGGATTAAAAAGATATAAATATTTAAAAAGCAGCATAGTTTTACTATGCTACATTTCCTTGAACAACCTGCTAAGCTCTGTCAACAACTGTTGTCCTATTTTGAATTTTAAAGAACATTCCCTGAAATAAGATAGTAGTTTTACAAAATTGAATATCAGCATTCCCTGCCTGTATAATCAGTGTCTGATATAATTGCATAACAAACGACTAACAAGGAGAGATGTTGGGAAATATCACTCTTACACAATGAACTATTTATTTTATTAAAACCTGTGATGCTGAGTGGGCAGCTAACCTCTCGACAGCAGAAGCAATGTCACGAAAGGTGACATTCTGTATCTTCCTAATTAAAGCTGAGGAAAGGAAAGGTTTTTCTTCTATAAATATCAAATGTCTGTTAGTGGATTAATTAACCCTGGAAATTCTAAAAAAAAAAAAAATTTTAAAAATTGAAAATTAATGAAATCTAGATTTTTCCAGCATGTATTATATATGTGTATATAATATATATATATATATATATAGTGTAAGTTCAGCATAGCTTCAACAAGGACTGAAGGCAGTGATAGTCTTTCTGGTTTGTTTAATTAGATCTGACCTAGTGGCAGTACAGACAGCAGAACAGCTGTGTTAGGTAAATGCTGAGTCAAAGATGGGTTTTGGAAATGTATTTGGGTGAGGTCTCAGTCCTTGCGCATTCTTTCCCCTTCATAACCTTTTCATATCTGCTTCAGTCGCTGCAGATGATCAGACTTTCACAGACAGATACTTACTTCTTTTCCAGCTGGGAATGCCCTTTGTAGAGTGTCAGTCCCAGCTTTGTGTTCCATGTTGCTAAAATGTACTGTCTTGCTGTTTTTCTTCTCTCTGGGCTACCTGGTGACACAAGTGACATAGAAGGAGGATGGTCTTTTCTATTCCCTGCCCCTTAGAACCACTGCAGAGTGTTCTGTTGGTTGAATCCACCCATTACATTTTCACACTGTAGAACTCTGTATGATGGTTTGTACAAACCCTTCTTTGTGTGCAGTGCTTTGTTAGTTGAGTTTTCACAGAATTACCTGAAATTTTCTGTGAGCAACTAAAGTAGCAGCATATCTGGGCTACACAACCTGTATTGTTTGTAAATCAGCTTTGTGAGAAAAGTTACTGACTTTAAGGTAGTATTGACCTTAATGTTTAGTGCTGCTTCAGAATGTGAATAGATACTGTTTTACCTTTTGGCAGCATATGGAGCCTGCATTGATAAATTTGGACATAACTTAATGTTTCCACTGACTGCTCCACTTTGATGTCGCCTCGTGATATTCTGCAGCAGATACTGTGTCACTGAGAAGATTACTAGAGATTAGAAGAGCAGAATCAGGCATGTTCTGAACCCTTATCCCACGTTTACTGACAGGACAGGAGAGGGAGGAAACAACATACTTAGATTCT
The DNA here is from genome assembly GCA_013396655.1 of Campylorhamphus procurvoides. Taxonomy (NCBI): domain Eukaryota; kingdom Metazoa; phylum Chordata; class Aves; order Passeriformes; family Dendrocolaptidae; genus Campylorhamphus; species Campylorhamphus procurvoides. The sequence continues at coordinate 293,301 of WBMV01001906.1, forward strand.
AATCCTGCAAACACCAAGGAGGACGTGAATAACTTGAGATCTTGTGGATTAAGCATATGAACACAGTGGTTCATTTGTGATGGGAGCAGAACTGAACTTGTGTGGAATGAGGTTTGCTATACCCTGATTAATTTATAAGGCTGTTCTGGAAACCTGCTGTTCTGTTAGTGGTTTTCCTGCAGGTCTGTTAATACAGAAAGTAACTGGAAACTCTAAGGAAACTACTTTATAGGTAGAATTTCAGCTGTAAAATTTTGCTGTTGTAAGCACTGATAGGTACCTTGTTGCTTTGAAAGGTATTAATGCTGTATTTAAAACCAGCTGTTTACTATTTTATCTGTTTTAACATTTTAAAAAGAGTTTATCAATGTTGAATGTTCACATTTATAGGAAATTATTTTAGATCCCCTCTGGACATTGAACCACAGTCTTTCACTACAGTGAAAGGTGCATTTTATGCCAGATTGGTCAAGATTACACCTACAAGTGCCCCATGTTTATACTGTCTGAAGGATCATACAATAATATTATCCTTTGGTTCCATTCAAAGAATTTTATGGATATGCCCCTTAGGTAGTGTAAAGCACATTTCAGCAAACATTCAACCAAGACCTCTAATTGTCCTAAACATGGTATAACGTGAACCAGCAGGTCATTAATTCACCTGCTGCTCCTTGGAAAAGTTTGCTTCATACAGCTTTAGAAAATGTTACATAAATAGATTATGCTATAGATGACAGGTGAACAGTTAATAGGGCTTGCAGCAAAGATAAACCCTTCTTAACTCCTTATTTTTCACAGACACATGAAAAGAGAATGACAAAAGGAATCTGTTTTCCACTCTTTTTCTACGACAGAAAGAGGGAAACATTTACATTCCACTGAGGATGGAATAGTTAATGTCTCTACTGCTATCCTTTAAAATGGCAGTGTGGAGGGTGAGATCAGCTTGCCTTCTGCTGTGTGGTGTTTAGCTTAATAAGCATAGTCCTTTAGGAGCTTTGGAAAACAGTTCCTGACAGCTAAAGGGGGAGAGGGGGATGTGGCTGGAGGGACTTGGGGAAAGACTTGCTGCAGTTTTACAGCATGACATTTTTTCCCCCTTAAACTGAAATGTGTACTTGAGTTTTGGAAGTATCCTGTTCCGTTCAGCTTAGGCAGTATGTGAGGCCAAACAGTCATCTATTGATATTCTCCCATAGGGTTTTATTTGGTGCAAAATCACTACAAAACATAGTGAAATGACAGTGTGTTTGTTATGATTAAAGTATTGATTTCCAGCTCCCATTCACCTCTTTGTTTAATAACAATCTCGTCTCCATGCTATGTAATTGTATTCTCTAAGCATGCAGAGAAGGTGTGAACCTCATTTAAAGCCCAAGTTGTTATTCTGTAGCAGTTTCTCTGGGAGGCATGATGTGTAAAGACAAGAAAACATCTTAATTTACATTTCAGCTTGTCAGAATTCACTATCCTCCATCCTCCTGTCCAATCTGGTTTTGAATGAGAGTGTCAACATATCATCATGTTCAATGTAATTCTATAAGCTGCCTTGCACCTTTTTTTTTTTTCCTTTTACATCCTTTTATTTTGTTCAGGTAAATATGTGTGGCTAATTTGATAGATAGCCTGTGTATCCTGGGCTTTTTTACATGCAGCTCTAGTATCTGTAAACATGAGCACGAATCTGCAAAGAGTTAATTCAGTCCCAATCAAATATTTATTCTCGATACCAGGGATGGGGTTCGTCAGCTAATTCAGCCAGGATGATTTATTTACTTGCAACTTAAATATGAGCTGTAGACCAAACAAAATCTGTTCATACAGCATGGACAGAAAACAGCTTTTTCCTCATGACTTACAAATGTGAATGAGTCTTGCTGTGAAACTGCTGACAGAGCCTCTTAAAATATGTTTAGAGTATTTCCTCTGTTGTCAATAGATTTCATAGGACTTGTGGATGTTGTATGTACACAGAGGAACACATGCATCTGATGTCTTCTGTGTGATTACAGTTCCCTTAGCCAGTTATTTCAAGGTAATTGAATCCCTAAAAATACACCTTCTGAATGCTGCTGAAAATGGTCCCTCAGAAAAGGGATTTGTCACTGTTATTTGAAGACTTCCACCAATCTCTTTGGGGTTGTTTTGTTTCCTGTTTCTTTTTCTTAAAGGACAGTGATGATGATATTTCTCTTTTAAAAAAATCCCAGAACAACCAGGTAGCCTTTATGTAAAATGGTGTTTGCATTCAGCAAATTCAGTGAGATAAGGGCAAGTAATCCTGAAGAGCTCCTGTAAAAATGCATTTTTCTAGATATACTTATTACTTTTTCTCTCTGTTGAGTTTAAGTTAGGCCTAAGAAAGACTGGCATAAGCAGAGAGGTTCACAGAGACAGCTTTCTCAAGTAACTATTCTGATATGGTGTGTGTATGCACTAGCATTTTCTTCTTTTGTTATCTACATTAACATTTGAGGCTTATTCACTCAGTCAGTGGGAAAGTATATGCTTTATATACTCAAAGGAGTGAAATTAATGGAGATCTTTTTCTTCTCTGCATCCCACCATGGCTCCACACTGTGAGTAAAAAGCGGTTGCTATAGAACTTCTGTTAGGAATCCTTCCTTCTTTAAAAAGGTATATGCCAAATGACTATGGGTGGGGTCTGAGGCTCCCCTTGATGTATTTATAGTCTATCCTAGAAGGACACCTCTTATGCTTTAAGCCTTCCTCGACTGGAGTGAAAAAGTGTCAATTGTTATTTGTGGTATTGCATCACGTTCCGTTTTGCCTTGCTTTCCTTAAGTCAGGGCCTGGATTGAAAGAGGGCATTTGGGCTCTATCTTAAAAAGGCTGCAAAAGCAACATCAAAGTCTTTTGGAAATGATAAACCTGGTCTGTCAAAATCTTCATCTTAGTGAATTATTTCTTCGTGAATAGGTGCTAGGTGGATTTCTTGTGCTGTTTACTACTTCAAGGGTTTCAGAATATCCGTCTGGGTTTCCTCATACATATGCCAGACTGGGAAAAATGCTTTGCACAACCAGTTATGACTATTTTAAACTGAGTTCTTCTCAATAACTCTGTGACATCAACTTGCCAGTTGAAATGTCTTGATCATTTAAATTATAAAAAGTGAAGGAGGCTGGTTTTGATGATAGTCCTAAAAATAGGAAAAAATACGAAAGTCCATGTTTTCTCCCCAGAGATGCATCTCTCAATGTTCAGTTTCCATGTCTTCTCTGACTTCAGAAGTCACTCTCATACTGGTTGCAAACCAAATCTTATTCTTTCTTTTACCTCCCTTTCTTCCTATGCATATTCTTCAGCAGGACTTATAAGGAATTGCACTTTTAATGAATTTCAAGACCTGGCTTTGGATCTTCCTTATTTTTTTTAGTTCTTTCTGTTCCATATTTACATCCCTTTGCTACCTGGAAATAATCTTTTCTTCTAAATGTGCTGCTTCAAATGATGTTCTCACTAAATCTCTTATTTTTTTTAAACTCAGTATGTTTTTCTGATTGATCATTTTTTCTAGGTTTTCTTAGAGCATAGGACCAGGAGTGAAAAAAGGATTAATTTCTCCTTTTATTTATTCTTTTGCAGTACCCTTGGTGAAAGTTAGGTGGTTCTCTGTAGAGAAACAGCATGTAGTTCTCATCTGTAAGCTGCCTCCTTACAATAACCAAAAATAAGATTGGAATGCCTGTCTTACCTTGTGTTACTGGTATCTCCCTTGTTTTATGAATTTTTTTCTCATTATTTTGTTTTCTGACTGTTGTCTGGAGACAGCAGCTAGCTGATACAGCTAACAACATTTCTCTAAGACATGTCTTCTCAGTCCCTTGGTATGAGATTGTGAGTTTTGGTGGTTGCCCTGAGTAGGTCAGACGTGTTCCATCCAGCCCTGTGCCTTCTCTTGCTCCAGCCTTTTATTTCATCCTTCTCCATTGATCTCAGGCTTTATGTCTTACTTTTACAAACCCCAGCTTTGCATGGGATACACAGAATATTTCAGTATTTCAGCCCCACTTACCTATCTCTAGAATTGCATATATCATAGAATTTTTATTCCTGTGTTAGAAATGCAGTAATTGGGATCTCTGCTCCAGGAAAGGGAAGAAGGCATATATTGTTATGTTTCGGTATGCATATACCTGATTCCAAAGAGAGTTTTTCTGAGTCTACTGGCAAAATTTGGCCCAGAGTCATGCTGGAGTACCTTGCAGGCACACAGTTTCAACTGTAAAGTTCTATTTGGCACCAAGATGGAGTTTTTCCTATGTAATTATTGAACCAGAATTAGGTGTGAATTTATTTCTTATAGCCAGCACTAACATAAACCAAATTCCAATATGGTGTAAGCAGTCCTTTAAATCAATTTCTGTTTTGTTTTCCTCTTGTTAAATAGTTCCACACAACTTTGCCATTCTTTTTAGCATTATTGCTGGTCAGGCATTTGTATCATAGGAGTAGCTCTTACAAGCTTCTGCTGTGGAAAATGAGATATTTTAATCATTCTTTGTGATATCAAAACATCTTTTGTTATTTTCTGTAAATGCACCAGTGTTTTCCCATGAGTACTTCAAAGGACATAGAAGAGATTTTAAAATGCTTAACATTAAAGAATGATGTATTGTTTGTAAGGAATGTATGGGAAAACCCTTTCCACTTTTGAACCACAGTCTTGAAATATGCAATTTTCTTAAAGGTAGCTTTTTCCTCTTCTTTTTATTGTTGTTTCCTACTGAAAATGCCATTACAGGAATTGTAGCAATAGATCTGCATGCTCCTCACCACAACATCTGGATGTATTTCAGGGCGTTTTGACAGTTTCGCACATTACACCAGTACTTAAGAAGCTTCACTGCTGTGGGTAAAGTATAGAACTAATTGATTCTCCTGCTCACATCCAGGGCACTGCATGGTCTTGCCCTACCTTACCTGGGTATCTTCAGTTCTTCACCTGCCAGGCACCCCCTGCATTTTAGTTTTCTTAGCCTCTCATCTGTTTTGAGTGTGTGCACATAAGTCCTGTGTCCTCAGGTAGTTTTGTTATGCTCACCAGTCACTTAATGAATTTCTTCTCATTTCATGTGATGGCTGCAGCAACTGCATTTACTCAAAACTGAGTCCCCTTAAAACATTATCAGCCTTGCTTATGTGCACAATTTTGGTTTCAGCTTGGTGAGATGCCTGCATGAAAAATGTTGCATAACTGAGTTAATCTCTCTCTCCAAAATGTATCTGGACTAACATGGAGAGGTAGCAGGGTTTTGTTCAGCCACAAATGAGATTCTCAAATGAATTCTTGGATGGCCTGAACCTGCTGTGTTTGGGAACTGGGAGCTGGTATTTGTACTCAGGCTGCTGCCCTACACAATCTTTCCTTTCAGGTGGTTGAAGGACTATGCAGGTACAGAGCAGAGAGAACTCTTGCCAAATTCTGGTCTCAGGTGGGATAAGTTCAGCTGAAATGCAGACATCTGAGAAATCCTGGGAAAATTATGGAAGTGTATAGGGAAAAAATGAGGGCAGAAGGAGTAAAAGCAAAACAACTTATTGAAAAATAAATGTCTGAAGTTTGGCTGTTCTGGTAAAGTCAAGAGAGTGTAACAGTTTGGATGAACCTCTACCAAATTGTTCTGTGAAATCATAATAGACTCCCTTACTTCAACCTTGCTTGTCAGAAAAAGCTCTTATCTAAAAATAGGGAAAAATAAAGACTATAATAGGATAAATCCTCAGGGATTTTTTTTCCCATGGCCCCCCTAAGTCTATTCTTAATGTTTGATTTGATTAAATATGTGCAACAGACTTCTAGTCAACCAAACTATAATTTGCTTATCCTTAACTGATTCTACCAGATTTACCTCATGTTAAGCTGTCTAAAACAGAATATGTAGTTTTGACTTGTCCTCTAGGAGGATGAGAATATAAAATAGCAATACAATTCAGCCTTCCTCCTTTTCCTCCTTCTCATTCCCTGCCTTTGTTTTCAGATCACATATATCTCTTCTTCACATCCTGTATTCCTCACAGCTTTATTTCCCCTTTCCAAACCCAACAGTATTATTCCATAACTATATGGCAAGTGATATCCCTTAGACATGACCACAAATTCTTGCATGCAGCAGTTTTCCCCAGTAACTTGTAAACTACAAACTAGAGGGAGCAATTTCTTCCTAGGTAGTGCAGTTCCATTTGTGCATTTCAGAAGGCAGCCTGTTTTTGTAATGAGATATAAACCCATGGAAGTGTATTCCAGCCAGTTTATAACTCCAGATCTAGACTATAAAACATTAAACTTTTAAGTACACTTGCCATGAAATATATATCATGTAACATGGTTGTTTCCTTGAAATTATGTCTAAAATAAGAGTATTAGTGAAGCTGGATAATATGCAGCAGTTTCTTTTTGAGAGTTGGATCCACAGTGTAGTGTGTAGGTCCGTCATCAGGGCATCTTGCACCAGCTCTGGCACACACACAGCATGCAAGCAGATGACTTTCAAAATCCCAGTCCCAAACCACTGCTCTGTTACACCAAACAGCTTTAGTTAGAAAACATGAAACATTTACTTCCATGCTGCTTATAGTAGCATCATCAGAAAGGCTTGTTACATAGCTCATATACTGCTTTTTCTCCCCCACCTCATGAGTTTCTCACTGTACACTGCTCTTGCACTTAATTGTGAGACTCCAATGCAGGAGGTGACAAACGTGTGAGTGGGAGTTGATTTGCCTACAGCTGAGAGAATCTGCTGCCTTTTTGTAGATAACCTACCAGGTCCCACCCACCTATGTTGTGTTCTTCCCTCTTTGGAGCCCCAGTGAGTGGAAAGGAACATGTTTTCTTTCACTGGTTGTGCATTGTTTCACTGGTGGTTGATCACATGCTAGAGCAAGTCTCACAGAAGTCTGGCATTTTGGTGATGCTCAAGTATGTTCAGAAGCTCAAATAATGAGAATAGATGATTTGCAGTTTTTTTTCTGATAAACTTATGAAGTTGTAGAGTGTAAGAATAAACCAGTTATGCATTTTCAACACGTACCACAGAATCTACAAGATAGTGTGTTGGATATCCAAGCTACTGTTTCTGTTTGCTAAGTTATTTATAGTATTTATCTTTGTTTTTTGAGATGCTTCAGTATGAAATAACAGTATATCCTATATATATATATTTATATATTTGTTTTATTTAACAAAGGTGGGTGCACACAGTGCCTTGTCTATTGCCCCTCTCCATTGGATGGTGCTCTAGGATGAATGTGATGGAGAAATTCTAAAACATTTGCCAGAGAGGAACTTTTTACAAGAGCGTGTAGTGACAGGGCAAGGGAGAAGAGTGGCTTTAAACTGAAAGAACTTTAGATTAGCTATTAGAAAGAAATTCTTCCCTGTGAGGGTGGTGAGGCCCTGGAACAGGTGGCCTAGAGGAGCTGTGGCTGCCCCATCCCTGGAATTGTTGGATGGGATTCTGGGCAGCCTGGTCTAGTGGAAGGTGTCCCTCCCCATGGCAGGGGGTTGAAATGAGGTGACCTTTAAGGTCTGTTCCAAACCAAACTGTTCTATGAGTCTATAAAACACTTCTTGGTATTCAAGTTTATGGTTTATGGAAATGTTTCTTGAATTAATCCTGAATTTTACTGGGAAGTGGCTACGGAATTTTGTTTTTAGAATAAACACAGCTTGTATTTGGGAATATATCGCTGTAGAGAGAAAGAAGAAAGCAGGAGTAAACCTGATTCATCCTTTTTCATTCTCCAGGTAACCAACACAAAAAGTAACTGCACAAAAATGGCCATAAATGAGGCATTTTTAAAAAATCATATCCTTTTACATTCCCAGAGAATATTAAAATAACATTGGTAAATTTTTAATGTTTGGGAAATATTAATGCATTATTTTCACCTGACAGGTTCTGGCTTTTATGAACAAATGTCAAACCAAATATTATACTGCGGTGTTAGCAAGTTGTAAATGTGCCTTTGACATTAAAAGAAATTGTAGGTATTTTAATTAAAGTATCCAAAGGACATTTTCCCCCAGATGTTCACAGTTCTATGTAGACAGTTAATCTTCCTCATATATTTCTGTCTCCAGCTTGTCCTAAGAGTGCAAATCGTGCTTATGACTTGAATGAAAACTTAATTTATTATGATAGAGTGGCTGTATTTTGTGAGCTAGCAGGGCCAGCTGTGGTACTGGTTCAGCGTGTGAACTCTGCCACTACCCAGTGATTTCCCATCCGTCCTGTCTATGGTTCAGCACAGAACTCTCAGGAATCTTCATTTTATGGGGAAGTCCAGGTTTTAACACAGGATAAATAATATGCAACCCCTCTTTTTTCCCCTCTTTTTCTCTTAATTGGGAAGAGAGTGAGATGAGAATGTCCTGTTAGTGGAGAGCTATGTGTGCTGTGAGCTTTGGGTAAAGAACCCAGCTACCCCAGCCCTGCTTTGCGGTCACCCAGGGAAGGTCAGAGGCGATGAGTTGCTCAACAATCACATGGAGCTCAGAGGGAAAAACATGAGACTGCCTTGGCAAGGGCTGTAACACATGCAGGGGCCACTCTGCTGGATAGTCTGGGCCAGCCCTGTGCAGGGAAGAGATCCCCCTGGCTCTCTCAGGAGCCCAGCATCGGGCAGCTGGGGCAGCCGTCGTCTCCTGCCTGCTGCAGCTCTGCTTCCCTTTGGTGTTCTGAGATGGGATGTGTCCTGTGGCTTGGAAAGTCAGGAGGGCTGGAGACTCGTGACTGCAATTACTCAGCTTAGGTATTAATTTCTGAAGGACACAAGACAGGCTGTCTCTCTAAGATGCTTAGTTACAGTGAGGAGCGGCCAGGCAGCCAACACTTGCCGCTCCAGCAGTCCTGATGGTCTTGAATTAAACAGCAATTGACCAGATTAGAAACGTGTAACACAGATTTTTTTTTTTTTTTGTATTTTAGCTGTATATTGATTTCTCTTTGTGGGAGCTAAGCAAATGTCTGCTGGGGTCTAGGTTTTAATCTTGCCTGACCTTGAACAGAGCAGGTTTGAATTTACAGGGTATTTGCCTTATCTGTGTAGCAGACCAGTGTATCAGCTGCTTAGCTCTTCACTATGTGCTAGATAACTTTCCAGTTTGAAAAGGCCTTGTTCCTAGATATGGCAGGTGTGTTGCAGTTTATATAAGACAGAATTCTGGAGCAGGAGCATTTCTCTTGCATTAGATTTATGCTCACAGCAGTACCCGTATTGTATGCAGCTATCTTTAGAAACGCTCCTGCTGGATATATCTGTGCCCTCAGTGAAATGTAGAGAGCACCAGTACCGAGGAGGTATTTCATTATTTAAAAGGGGAATGTTAAGATTCACTGCTGCTGCTCTGTACATTGCACAAACTGCAGACACAACACATTGATGCTAAATTAAAGAATAACAGAAGTGAGATAGATGTGGTATTGCTGAGCTTATCCTGCTGACAACTCTGTAGCCGTAAATTGCCTACTCAAAATGCCCCTTTTCAGTTTTCTCAAGACTTTCAATTCAACTTTTTTTTCTTCTTTTTTTTTCCACCCCACCATGAGGGACTTGAGAGCTTGAGGACTGCTTTGTAACATCCCATCCCAGATGATAAATAATGAAATTGCCCCAAGTTAGGAATGCCCTGAGACAAGTATTCCATCATTTCTCTACCGTTGGGTGCTAACTCTGACAAGAGTCAGGTGATGGTTCAGTCAACCTCGATCCTCAAACTTACGCTTTTAAAGCAAGTTTATTCAGTGAAGTTCCTTTTGTTATCTTAGAAACCTTTAAAAGCCTGCAAATGTTGTCAGGCTTACTCTAATTGAAGCCACTGCCCTATTCTGTGCTTTACTGACCTTATTTTCACTGTAATGTTTATTTTTGCTGATATTGTAAAAGTGATCGTTCTACAGTAGTTTGCCCTCTAACATGTTATTTACTAAAGATATTAGAGAATTGCTGTGCAAAGCACGTTGCAAAGGAGACCACCTCAGTCCCTAAAACAGTGCCGTAAAGGTATTTCTCCATGACAAGTTTGGAAGTGATCTGTGTCTGCCTGTGTGACTGTTCTGAAGTTTTGCATAACTCCTCTCTAATTCCTAAGCACCAGTGATCTTTGAGCTGCAGTTTAGGTGTCCAGTCAGCAGAATTGTTTCTTGGGCAATGACAGCCTGTGAGTAGCTGTTGAGTAAAAGTAGAGAATGGAAAGCCCTGCCTCTCTCTTAGTGCTCTGCTCACACGTGCAGGATCATCCCTCAGCATAGAGGGGCAATCCTTCCTGAGAGCGTGGCTTTGTGCTGTTGTGGCCACACGTGTAGCTTCTATCCAACCTCTGCATGAACAACGTTCTGGGTGTCAAAGAGTAGAGTAGTGATAAAAATAGGTGAAACTGCAGCAAAAATCCTCTGTGGGGTTTTAAGCAGATGTTTTCTTGTTGCCTTTCTAGGTCCGATGTAGTTGTTCTGTGCTTTTCCATCGCTAATCCTAATTCCCTGAATCATGTGAAAACGATGTGGTACCAAGAAATCAAGCACTTCTGTCCTCGCACACCTGTCATTCTGGTGGGCTGCCAGCTCGATCTCCGCTATGCAGACCTGGAGGCTGTGAACAGAGCCAGACGGCCCCTGGCAAGGTAAAGTTTAAACAAAAATAAGAATTAAAAAAGAACTCACCTTGGGAGTCAGGTACTCACTTTCAAAGGAGAAATTATAGAGCCTAGTTTCCTTTTTGTGTACAGTGAGAAGGTATGTGCTTTCTTCTTTTCTAATTCTGTTGTCTGACTTGGTTAGTTCTTTACCATGTGCAGTTATTATGTTTTCCACAATATTTTTGCACATTGGACACCTAAACTCATTTGGATGCCTCAGCACTACAGTAATGTAGAGATAATAATGATTACTGAAGATTTTCATATATGTCTTTCTCCATCTGACATGTGTATCATGTTCTACCCTGTCATTACTGTCAGATACTGTTTTAAACTGACAGTTTGTACTCAAGTTTTCTGAATTCTCAATTTTTATATTTTTTGTAATTGTAATCCTAGATCATGGCAGAAAATAAAATGCTTGCAAATGAAACTTCTGAAAGTTCTGAGATTAAAAGAGACGTTGGGGTCATTCTGGAGAAGCTCTTTTTTCCCTGATTTAAAAGACACACATTCACGTGTTTGGACAAAACAGTCTCACAATTACCTGCTGCTGCTAATTTCTTCCTTTTATGGGAATTTGAATGAGACCAAATTCATGGAAATAAGAAATAATATCCATGATCATGTAATTAAAGACTGTATTGCAACAGATTCCTGTAAAAAGATTGAATTAATATTTTGTGGGCCCTTAGAAAACTTTGCATTCAAATTCTTTACTTGGCAATATGATTTTCATAGGTTTGTTTATTAAACATTTCTTCATTGTGTAGGTGGAGTGAGCTTTTCTTGTTGACTCTGTAAAATATTTTTTTTCTCTTCCAAACCCCTTCTTCTGCCCTAATCCTCCTTCCTGATTTCACCATTAATAAAGTTTGAATTGGTACTCTGCAGGTCTAGCACAGACTTCTGCCACCTGAGCTGGTTATTTATTAGCTGGTGACTACAGCAAGCTGTTGTCTGGGGTGTGTTAAGTCTGTGCCAGCTTGTGTCTGCCCAATATGGAATGCTCAGAGAACACACTGTTGGGTCGTGTCTTCTGGTGAGATGAGTTTTTTGCTGGGAAAATGGATCTGAGCCCAGACTTTTTCCTGGTTTGTTTACCCTACCTCATGTACTAGAGCTGTTCTGGAAATTCATGAGCTCCCACATAATGCTTCTACAGCCAAAACGAGCCCATCCCTTGAAGATTGCATTCAGTTACACTCTTGTCATAGGCCACTATGATTTTCTTTAAAAAGCATAAGCTTAAGAAAAAATTCTCATTTCCTATTTAGCTTTATTTCTGGCCTTTTTATGTCATGAGAATTTCCATTTGAGTTTAAATGATGATTACAAAGAAAGATTCTGATAGAATATCTGAGTAATAAGGGATGTTAGGAGATTTTTTAAATAATGAAAGTTCTCAAGTGTCCTAACAACTTTTTTTACTGTAAATTTCCCTTTAATGGAGAGGCAACTTACTCTTTTTTTATGCAAGTGATTTCTACATATATTTAGTAACATTGGAAAGCCACCACCAAACTTAAATGAAATTACAAGTATGTGTTATTCTAAAACTCTGTGGAATCACGAATGTAGCTTTCCAAAGGGCTCTCAGGGCTTAATTTTAGATTTGTAACATTTGAAGGATAGTTATATCAGAATTGGTGCTGAACATTTTGTGAAATTCCATGCTTTCTGGAGTAACTTTGTGATGATCACTGTGTATGACAAGGTTTATTTTTTGTTTCACCCTAGGCCAATAAAAAGGGGAGACATTTTGCCACCAGAAAGAGGCAGAGAGGTTGCCAAGGAACTCGGGATACCATACTATGAAACCAGTGTGTTTGACCAGTTTGGGATTAAAGATGTGTTTGACAATGCAATTAGAGCTGCCCTGATCTCCAGAAGACACCTGCAGTTCTGGAAATCTCATTTGAAGAAGGTCCAAAAACCTCTGCTTCAGGCTCCATTCCTACCTCCAAAAGCCCCTCCTCCGGTTATCAAAATTCCTGAGTGTCCCGTGCCGAGCATGAATGAAGCTGGATATTTATTGGACAGCCCACTATGTGCAGATGTCATGTTTGTTCTCCAGGAGCAGGACTATATTTTTGCTCACAAGATTTACCTAGCTACCTCCTCTTCAAAGTTTTATGACCTTTTCTTAATGGAATGTGAGGAAAGTCCAGACATGGATGAAACACAATGTAATAAAGAAAATACAAATAAGGATGCTCTGACAAGTCAACCTGAGACAAATAGTGACAGTGATGAGACATCCTTGAAAACTGCTGATGTTAAAATTCCCCCACCCGAAAGTACTGACTCTTTAAATGTGCTAGAACCTGAATCTGGTGAAACAAACTCTGCAGTGAGATCTCTGTCGTCCTGGGGCAAGGGGTTTGTTAGTGTGCACAAGGAAATGCAAGTGAATCCCGTCTCCAATCGGACGTGTCCTGTAACTGTGGTAAAAATGGATTCATCTGTGCAGGCGGGACCTTTTAAAACTGTTTTGCAGTTTCTGTACACAGGACAACTGGATGAAAATGAAAAAGACCTCACAAGGCTCGCTCAGATTGCTGAAATCCTGGAAGTATTTGATTTGCGAATGATGGTGGAGAATATTATGAATAAAGAAGCCTTCATGAATCAAGAGATTACTAAAGCATTTCATGTCAGAAAAGCTAATAGGATAAAGGAGTGTCTTTGCAAAGGGACGTTTTCTGGTAAGTAAATACGTGCTTAAACAGGAAGAGCACTAATTCTTTTTCATTCATGTTACTGTCGCTGCACAGCCTTCAAAAACTGACAGCTTACGTTGTTTTGAGAGGAAGGATGACCCCAAAATTGCAGTGTTACTCAGGCCAGCTGTTCGAACCTGGGATTCTCTAGTTTAATTTCTCAAAATCTACCCACAGCTTTTAAATAAGTGATCCAATTCTTCAAAGTGTTGGATGCCCAATATCCATCCCCCTTTTATATAAGGCTTTTCATTTAACTACATAAAACTGAGGGTTATTTTTGGGGTGGGGGTCATAGGAAATGACAGAAGTCCGTGGTTAACAACAGGCAAGTGGCACACCCGTTCTGAAGGCACAATGTCACTTCCAACACAGCCTTGCAGCACGTCTGTTTCTTTCTTCCCATGGCAGATGTGACATTTAAATTGGACGACGGAAGCATAAAGGCCCACAAGCCACTGCTGATCTGTAGTTGTGAATGGATGTCTGCTATGTTTGGAGGGTCATTTATTGAAAGCTCCAACAGTGAGGTATTTGTCTGTTTTTGTCCATTTTGCTTACAATGTCTGATGGATTTAGGGTGATGGAAGCATCATTCTCCATCTCTTTGAAAGGTTGCAATAATCCCTGGAATCAGTCTTTATTCTTCCCTTGCAAACCTGGGATGCTTTTCTTCTTGAGGCATTAAATAAGATTGCCTAGGAAGATAACATCCTTTCTGCATAAGGCTTCCTTCCAGCACTGCAGCACATGTTGAAACCCAAACTCCTTTAAAATATTAAATATGCGAGGGGAAATTAAGTATGAATTTGTGAATTTCTTTTAAATGATTTTTTAAGCAGTGTCGGTATATGTTTATACCATCAGAAGCATTGCAAAGCATATTCGAGGCAGGGTCATTGGTGAAGGAATTAAAGAGAAAAAAGCATTAAAGAACACAGAGTGTTCAGCTAGAAAAGGGGGCTGGTTTCATGGTAGGAACTAAGTGAACTTTGGTGGAAGTTCTGCTTCAGTAGAAACTCGGCTCAGATTCTGTAAGGCATCAGTTTGTCCTCTGGAACAAAGCAGGTGTGCAATACAGTTTGAAAGATCTCAATGCTTTGAACTAAGATTTTGCAGCAGAAGCCTTGTGTTTTCAGTTGCCTTCATGGTCTGATTTGCACATTTCAAACACTGTTAATATATTTTCTTGTGCCTTATCCATGCCCAGAGTTTTATTTTTGTTTTCATTTTCTCATCCCTTTTCATACTCATGGGTCTTGCTCATATGAAATTTCAAGTTTTTTGTGTTTAATATTCTGGTAGATTTTGTTCTTCTTAGATTTTTCTGCCTTCTTCTAATACAGCTGTAAACATAATTCCTTTCCCAGAGGCATACTCAACAAGTGGTTCATTAAAAATACATAGTTTCATTCTAGTAAGCAACATTTGGCAATGAAGGATATGCATTTATTTTCTACCAGCCTATTTTTAATGATTAGTTTAACAATCTTAGCTCATCTTTCCAATTTAAAATATTTAGCTTCCATTTTGTAGTTTAAAGCATTCAGTAATGCTTCTGGAAGTTTTAAAATATAGGTAGATAGGAATTGAATGGTTTCCTTTGACTGGTTTACAAAAATTAAACCCATCTATTTTTATGTATTACCTTTTCTGTATTTGGGGCAAATTTTGTAAACCCTTTCATTGAATTTACAGGCCTCTGCACTAACAAAAATATGTTAATAATGAATGAGTTTCACAGCTAGCTGCTCTTGTTGGAAAACTGAGCTGCTTCCTGGGGTGGCTGATATGCCTGAGAGCTCCATGCTTTCGCACTAGCAGATCTGGGTTGGGATCCCACCCATCCAGGCAGGACTGAGAACAAAAATTCACAAATCCCTGAAGATTAACATCCAGCTACCTGAGAACAATTAACCCCTTCTAGCAGGAAGTACGTGCTGACTGCTTCCAGGCAGCCAGGTTGAGTTGCATGTACTTTTAATTCCACACCATTATTTTATTATTATTTTTCTGCTGTGTCATTTTTTTTCTGCAATTTCTTCAGAATAAATACCACAGTGCATTCTCCAGTGCTGGCATCTCTTTCTTGAGTTATGAAGATGTACATTACAAATTGCTGATGGATAGGCATCCACTAGCTCGGGCATTGGAGGCAGATTTACCTGCTGCAACCTTGAGCCCTGCAAGGATCAGTTCTACCCCGTTCTTGTAGGATTCATCGTGTGTGCAGGCTGTGGTTGAGGTGCTACAGTGATAGGTTACAGTGGGGCTTTTGAGCTGTCCTTCCTCCTCTTCCAGGCCTCCCTGCAGTGAAATGGAGTTAGGGTTGTGCTGGGGAGAAAATAGACAGCTTTTGTCCTAATTTTGGTAGCTTCATTCCATGCTGGTTACACTAATTACATGTGTGTGGCAAAAACAGCTTACTTTCCCACCCCCCTCCCCGCCCCATTTCTTCAGTTCTCAGTTCCTTCCCAACCTTGTTTACTTGGCTAATTTGACTATTTACAAGCAGACTGAGAGGGGTGGGTTTATTGTTGTCCTTTGGTTTTTGTTGTTCTCAGAATATCCCGTGCCAGGACCGGATAGATTACATTCCTTAAGAGCTCTTCCAGGGGAGGTTTGGCCTGGGGAGTGCTCAGTGACTTTTCTGTATCACACAGAGCTGTCCATTTGCAGGCTAGAAAGCACTGAACAGTTTCACTGCTTGATGTGGATCCAATTCCAGCAACTTGGTACCGACTTGCTTGTATATAAACTGGCAAAGGCTCTGCCTCTGGAGATGTGCTTACCTGCTGGCAGCTTCTTAAACTTCAGCACGAGATTTCTGTTTTGAGAAATGTTTTCCCTGCATTTCTAAAAGAACTTGAAGAGAAGAGAAAGTCCAGCAAAGTGAGAGAGGTGAAATATGGCCTCTATATCAAAATCCCTTAATTATTAGAGACTTTTTTCCTTAAATATCTTTTCCAGGTAGTTCTTCCCAACATAAACAAGACTTCCATGCAAGCGGTTTTAGATTACTTGTATACCAAGCAACTGTCCTCCAGTCAGGAACTGGACACACTTGAGTTAATTGCATTGGCAAATAGGTTTTGCCTTCCTCACCTGATTGCTCTTGCAGGTAAGAATTTGTGGCCTTGTACAATGCAGTACCTTCTGCAGTGGCTGAAACGTGTTTTAATGGCTTTTGGAACACACAAGATTTTCCCAAGTGACAGAGAAAATATTTTTATTTTTTTTTCTTAGAGGCATATTGTAACACAAATTGGTATCTCTGTATAGAGAAGTATGTTTGCCTTTCTCTTGCCATTTTTAGTTTTGTGCTAAGTCAGTGCAGAATATTGAAGTTTTCTGTGCTTTAAAAACAGAATGAGCAAACGTTCTCTTTAGCATTGAATATAATGTCTGTGGATTGTAATATCCATTCTGTTGTTGTTCATTTACCTTTCTTTACAGGAAGAACTCCAGGTTTTCCATTAAGTAATAATTTAAGTGCTCAATTTTACATTTCTGTTCAAAGAGGGTAACCAGAACTGATCTAGATGATCATGTTTTTCAGAAATGCTGTCTACATTCCTTTTCACTGTCTAGGTGGGAATTGGGTACTTTAGTATATACATGGTGATTCAACCCTCATTTCACAAAGAAAACCTTTTCAATACCTTTTTTGGAGAAAAATTACAGAATGCAATTCCACATAGGTTTTAAAATTAAATCTATACGCACCCCAGGCCTCTGTGTTTGTTTGGGTTTTATTGTTGTTTATTTGTTTCTCTCTATGTATGTCACTTGTCTTGTCTTGAAGACATTGCCAAGGCCAAAACTCAGGCAGATGAAGCAAAGCTACACATATCTACAGGACAACATTTAGGCAAAATTTAATCACATACCAAACCCTAGATCTCCTTCATTTGTGCATCAGAACTGTGTCTCCTGTCTTCACTGGTTCTGACAGACCAAATCTTTATTGCTGATTTTACATGTACATTTTATATGAAGTTTTGCTTAAATTTTTTTTAAGTAATTGCAACACAAACATGCATACAGTATTAAGAATATTCATTCAATTTAATCCTTGATGAAATGATTTTGAGCCCAAAGGCTACTGCCAACAGCTAAACCCAGCACAATCAAGTCTACTGACAACTTGTCCCAAAAAACAGTCAAACTCCTAACTTTCTAGGAAATGGTTCTAGGAAAGGGTTAGGGAGAATCTTGAACTGAAGTGACTTTTATTGGGGGCCAGCTGGTCAGCCTTCATCTGGATTCTTGGGAACAGGTAATCAGGAAATCTGAAGAGGTCCTTATGTGACCTTTTCTCTATCGCTGCTGTTTATACTCATTAATAAATCCACAAGTTAATGAGAAGTGCACTGTTCCCTAAAAACTTTGTATTACCCAAAAGAGACAGCTGATCCATATTGCTAATTTATATTGAATATTGTACCCATCCATTCTGCCAGAAAGGGACTAGTGGCTGCTGAACTTTGTCCTTCCCTAAGTGGTTATTAACTGCAGGCTTGCTTTCTGTCAGAAAGAGATAAGAGTTGTGTGAAACCAAAATAAATTGGTTGATTTGAGGCAAAGGGGCAGGTCCTCCTGGGGACTGGGTTCAACTGGAGCAAGACAGGTGGTACCTGTGATACACAATCTTCAGCCACTGCTCTAAAGGTCAGAATTTGACTTCACCCAAATGTAAAGTTGCTGAGGGGATGTGGCTGAATGTGACCTGTGCATAATGTCAGTCAACAGCAGGAGGAGGGAGAACGTGCTGCCTTTGTTCTTTGCCACCTGTAGATGATGTGACCTTGAGATGTGACTATTTCCCATGAGTGATGAGTTTTCTCCTCCAACAGAACAGCACGCAGTACAAGAGCTGACAAAAGCCTCCATGAGCGGCATTGCAATAGATGGAGAGGTGCTCTCCTATTTGGAATTGGCACAGGTCAGTGTACATGGCTTTTTTAAGAAATTCTGGTCAGCTGCAGGACTCACTTTTAGCACCTTAATGGTTCTGAACATTGCTTCTAAGTGGCTCAAAGTCTGCAGTTCTGAGAGGGACTGACAATAAAAACTTAGTTTATCATCTATTTTAAAGAAGGTTTTTCCATTAGTTCAAAGATTAAACATCCTTTTAAGTAATCTCAGAGGAGTTTGTCTTTCAAACATATATTTTAGTTTTTCTTGACTGTGGAACTTCCAAGCTCCATGTTCTCATGACCATGGCTCAGTAACATGAAAAGCAACGTAATGAAGCTGTTCAGCTTTGTAATGGTGACCGATTGTTGCCTTCCTTTCAATTCAGCTCTTGTAGATTTATTTAGACTTGTGTTGCAAAGGCAACATTGTTTGAATACTTAGACTGGCTACTCAAAGTCAGTCATCTGGTAATTCAGAGTGAGTGTAAATCCTCTTTATGTTTAAATATGTTTCAGTGTTTTTTGAGTCCAAGAAATCATTAAAAAAGAGAGCCCCCATCTCACAGTTAAACTGCACAATGCTGTTTTCCAAAAGGAATCATACAGCAGACTCCCAGATACTGTAGAAAAGGCTAAAATATTTTTAAAATGTTATTATTCTTGATTGCACACTAATGAGTCAGCAGCAGATTGGCTTGAAGTCTGGGGTTTAAGCAGCACTAAAATACTGCCCAAGCTGGCCACCATGCAAGATTTTCTGCAGCAGTTATAATAATATACAATGAGACTATTGCAAAACCAGAAGTGAATCCCTCCCAAGAAAAAGCAGCTCATTTTGGTTTTACTAGCAGTGAGTTTTATGTTATTTTTTTTCTCCTGGTTGAAGACAGAAGCAATATCTTTAACTACTGTTCGAATATCCTCTGTGCCCGGTACCTATCTCAATATGATGTGTTTATAACCTGGTATCACAGCAGACAGAATGCTGAAATCCATACCCAGGCTGTACAATTTGACTTGCGTTTTAGCTGTGCTTCCTTGTGACTACAGGAAGCTTGTACAAGATTCTGCCTTGGGCTCTCAGTGTACCCAGTTCCTGTGAAGGAGCAGTTCTCCAGGGAGTTACTTCAGTGCTGGGTTTGCAGTAAGTGTAGGGCTGTATGACAGGTACAATCACACCAGGAAATTCAGTTCCAGCGTGCCTTGAGTTCCGATCCTGCGTGGGACTGAACCCACTTTGCCAGATGCTGGGCATGTTAAGCACCTGTTCATGAGCCTTTGGAGCCACTGGTTGTTCCAGCAGAATGGTGCAACAAGGTCTAGGGCATCTAAAGGCAACCTTGGCCTCAAAAGCTCCCTGTGTGCTTGGGAGAGTTCTGCCAGTTCAATCTGCTGGGGACCATTCTGGTTTTAGCTGTTAATGGGGGCTGCAAAATGAATGATAACCTCAGGAAATGGACTAAGCTCTTTGTTTTTCTTCCCAGTTTCACAATGCTAACCAGCTGGCAGCTTGGTGCTTGCACTACATCTGCACCAATTACAACAGCGTTTGCTCCAAATTCCGCAAGGAAATCAAAGCTAAATCTTCAGGTACGGGCAACTTCCCTCCACTGTTTTCATGAGGTTTCCCCCTCTTTCTCCCCACCCAGCTGATTAACCATGAAGACAAAGATGAGCTCAGACAGCTAAGCCATGAGACTGAACCTCTGCAATATCTTGAATAGCGTTCATAAATTCTTATCTGCAAAAGAAAGGTCATAATCATTAGCCTGATTGCTGGGCAAGCATTATGTTCTTTACCTAATTCAGTGATGCTCAAAGGAACAGAGCTATTTTGAGGCTCTGCAATGAAAAAATACACTCTGTAAAAGGCCTTGCTTTTTTATAGCTTGTGGTGGACTGCAGCCTCTTTAGTGCAACCACTTTCAAAGTCATGTCAGACTGTAAGTAAGGCCTTTGTGGAAACTGGGTGAATCTGTGACAAGCCAGAGACTGGATGAATGATTAGCTGCATAGCTTTTTGCAGACACTCAGTTTCTGGGATTTGTATATCTTATTCACTTGTTTTTTGGGTTTTTTTCATGGTCTCTTTTTAATCAGATAATCAAGAATATTTTGAGAGGCATCGGTGGCCGCCAGTGTGGTATTTAAAGGAAGAAGATCACTACCAGAGAGTGAAAAAAGAAAGAGAAAAGGAAGATGTTGCATTGAACAAACATCATTCAAAGCGGAAGTGGTGCTTCTGGAATTCCTCTGCTGTAGTTGCCTGAACAAAGCAAAGAAGTGGAAATCCATAGCCAGAAATTAGTCTTATTGTTAGAAATAAGATGTAGTTCAGGTTTTCAGGAAACTGCGTTCCAAGTGTGCATTTATTACTGCTAGAGGTCAAAAGCACAAGCTCACTGAAAGTGAGCCTGGAACAGCTCCTCGAAGTCATATGAATATTTTTGACTGGTAAGCAGATAAATGTTGACCATTACTACATTTCTTTTTATACAAAAAGAAACCAAATCCAGCATTAATGTTTCAATCTCAAGTTGGGAAATATTTTTATACTGTCTGGTATATTTTGTTCAGATGAAATTCTGGATACCATTTTATTTTACAGACCACAAAATAACCATGTAGCAGCTTTGTAATTAGATTTTAACTATTTTTACTATGCGAGTACAGTGAAATAGACAATCTTCAGTCATAAGGGACTGCTTTTAGAGTATCTCATAAAAAGTCATCTTAGGAAAAAAATCTAGTTGCCTACTATAGGTTGTCTTTTTTAAACTAAGTACTGTGCACTGGTAATATAATTAGGTGGTTATTTCCCCTTTCTAAAGTAAAGGGTTAGAATAAGATCCAATAACTGCAAGATATAGAGTGCTTGATCTTTGCTCAGCTGAATAATAGGCAGCATAATTACCTGTTCAACTGCAGGCAAATGTATTTCTAATATTTGCCATGTAAGTGCAAATAATTACGACTATGTGGGCCATGTGAAATCTAGTGATTCTAAATATTCAGAGGTTTTTATATGTCTAGATCAAAGAGGATATTTCTAAAATCATTTAGAAGGGCTTATTAATTTATATCCTCATACAAGTATGGATCTGAATGCAAAAAGCAGTCACACTGCTTGCATTTGAATTACTGCATGGCAGTTACCTTGTTCTGCAGGATCTTAACCATGCAGCCATTTCTCATCCTGAATTCCTTTTTGCTTCAGTGCAAGCAAATGAAAGGGCTGCAGAAACAAGTAGATGTTCTCTAGTGTTACAGCATTTTGTAAGTGAAGAAGAGTCTTCACATACAAGATTACTTCAGTTTGATCCAAACTATTTTATAGCTTTTCCCAGGTAGAACTCAAAATCTTAGATTATTTTTAAGTAGATGATATATTTCCCCTGGAAGCGGATTCCCAAAACGCTGGGGGCAAACTGATGGCAGAAAGGCAGGAGTTCTGCACAAGTGATACCAGAAAAGGAAAAGCTTCCACTCTTTTCAAATAGCCTGTGTGTTTGACTTTTTATCAACCATTACTCTAAAGCTGCAGTGTTACACTAGATTATGTAAGGATGAGAGCATTTTTTAAAAGACCAAAACTGAAATACATAGACTGTAGAACATACACATGCAATCCTGTGCAGCGTCTCAGGCACAGCTCTGTAACCAAGGTAGTATTGTGTGTTAGGTTCGTTAGTACTGTTTTGTGCTGGCAGCTCAGCACACCAATGTGAAAAGCTGTTTGTTTGTTTGTTTATTTGTGGTTTTGTTCTGTATCCAAAGGCAAGGCAGTACAGGCACACCCCAGCACTGTAGGTCAGGAAAGGCTTTGGCCTGAAAGCCATACACACCTCCACGTATTTGCATTCTGAATGGACTGATTCTTGGCAGATGCTACCACAGGATGGTAGAAGCCACCCAGCACAGAAAGAGATGCTGCTCTACAAACTTCTGTAAGGAAAGCAAGTGAGAGAGTCCTACCCCGTGAAGATTCATCACCTTGTAGTGATAAAGAAGGGCTATAAATGGTGGTTGCAAATATATCTCCTTAATTCTCAGTCAGTGACAATGTATAGTGTGGAGAACATCGAATGAGAGAAGACATGTCAAGGCTAAGATGAGATAAATAGCTGTTGTCATAAGTCCCATTTTAAGTAAGTATTGCTACTAGGTTTTACACAACCAAAGCTACTGTATGATTGTAATCTTGCCAAACTGTAATGGATATATAAATGAACCTGAGGTATATGCAATAATATCCAGTTATTCTAGTTATCAGCTACTATAACCAAGTGGCTGGTTCATTTGGTTAATGCTGTCTATGGCCTTTAATCTTGGTGGTTATTTTGTGTTTTTTATTTTGGAAAAAAAAGTCAATAAAACTGTTTAGTTACAAATTGTCTCCCAGCTCTTTGAAGAAACTTCCTGAATTTTGCATTATGTGCTTCCCTTTTGAGTGCTGCTTGTAAACATTCGGTTGTGGTATCATTCATTGAATTTTACCAAACTGGTATTTGCACAGCACATTAGGGTTTATGGTTGGGAATGGCACAAGGAAATCCTGCAGTGGTTGTGTATGATGGTGGAAGGTTGGTGCTTGTCACTCACTTACTGTTAAACTGCATAGCAAAAAAAAAAAGAAAAAATCTCCTGCCACTTTTCCCCATGGTTTCTGATATTTAATTAGCATGATATTACCCAAGGGACATGAAACTAATTGGTCATGACAGACACGGGGAGGAAAAATGTAGGTAAACAGCAGGAAGTCTGTAAGGTTTTCAGTATGCTCTAAACTTTGTACAAACGCTGTTTTCCCTGCCTTTCTCACTGCCTTATTTGCCAGCCATTATGCAAAATTCCTCATTAACTGCTCACAGACCCTCAACAATTACCTCCCTGAATATAGCTTGTTTAATTGATAGATGTAGAAGGTTGGTACTTTTCTACAGAATTTTTGCAAGATGTCATGCAAAGAATGCCATTTTAAGAGCTTTGAAAAAAAAAATCACAAACCAATGCCAAGGACACTGAAAGTAAGCACATTCAGTACACAGTGTTCTTTTTTTTTTTTTCAAGTGCTAATTTATGAAAATGTTACATACCTACTTTATTTTTGGAAGCAAAAGTTGATTTCTTTGAACTTACTATTAGAAAAGATAATAGGCTAAAAAGAAAAAGTGGTGACAGTAAATGTAAAAATGTTTCTCTTGATTATGAGAACAGCAGTAGCATGGAAGGAAGGAACAAATCAGAAGCATTGCTCTCCTGGGCATTCTTTTTTTAAATATTAAGACCAATATTAAGAAGTTGCATGTCCTTTGTTTCTGGGGAGTCTCATTCATCTTATTTCTTAGAAACAGTGTTTTTCTATTTGTTCTTTAAGACAGAATTTCTGTGAGCAAGTTTCTCTGCAGCACAGCACAAACCAGTTTCTGCAGCTTCCTACCCACAAACAGCACACCAGAGCCAGGAATAGAATTGTGTTGTGAGTGAGATGGGACTGGCCAGACCTCAGCTACAACTCAGTAATTTCATTCACTGAAGACCTACTCATCACAGTCTTTTAGTCAGATCAGGCCTGCAATGTGCAAAGGTAAGCCAGACAGTACGAAATATGTGGGTATGGTAGGAAGGGCTGCGTAGTAGAAGAGACTAATCTGGAAATCCCTTTTGAGCACTGAAAGCACGACTCTGCCTAAAGGAGTAAGGAAAAACAGCACAGTGATTTATTGCCTTAATTCTTCAGCAACTTACCTACAGATAGGCCTCCAGAATTACGTATGCCTAGAAGTGTTTGATTTGTAAAATCAGGTGATTTTTTTTCCCATGTTTGAATAACAAGCACTGAAAGACCAGCTGAAGGCGTCTTGGAAATCCTTCTCTCAGGGTCAAGTCTTTCATCCTCTGTACAAAGAGGTTTAGATAAAGATCTGATGTACTAAATAGGATTAATTTTGGTACGTAAACTCCAGGGTGGTGACATATTTCAATTCTTCCAGACTTTAAGATTGCAGTCTGGTGAAGAGATTTGCTTTGTCAGATGAAACTATGTTTTGTCCCTATTCTGTCCCCTTTTTTTTAGATCACAATCTTTATACTGTTGTCACTGGATAGACCAGTATTTATTTACTCTGGATTGGAATCCAAATTATGTACTGTGCAGTGAGATGTCTTTAAGGTGTCTGCTTGCCACTCCTGAATCCCCTTAGATTTTCGGTCTATTAAAATGATCTAACGGCATTTGCATGAGTTTACTTCTCCTGCAGGCAAAATTCCTATTGAAATGGATGAGATACTGCACGCATACACACTTTGGGCTTTGAGGTGCCACCTAATGAATTTACACGTTATCGCTTGCCTGTGTTCCAGATCTTCCAAAGAAGTTTGCTCTGTGTACTGCATGTGGGATAAGACAGTGTGTTAGCACTGATAATCCCATCCTGCAGGCTCTACAATAGGATAATTCATTGTCAGTTAACTTATGCCTTCGCCTTTAGCTAAGGGAATATAACCCATGTCACGGATTCACTCTGCACTAGCAGCCGGAGTGGGGAGACTATTGTAAATTTATGTATGCAAACTAAATCCCTCACTGCTGCTTACATAAAAATCTTGATTTCTGGTATAAATATGAAAAGCTTTTGGATGAAAGCTGCAGGAGGCTAAGATGAAAATTTGAACATTAGAAGATGCGAGAATGGTTATGCTAATGTATCCCAACTCTAGAGAAAATGAAATTGAGAAGGTGAAGATGTGATTCAGAGTGAGCAGTTAGCATGGGACAACAGAGTCATGATGGCTCCTCTCTAGTTTTTCAGCCTTAACATCTGATTTGTAAGCAGGCCACAGCTGTAACATCCCTCTGGGATGTTCTGCTGCAACAAACGTTCCCAAGATGCAGGTCCTGCATCCCACCCCCACAGGTTCCAGTGATAAAGTTATATTACATTGCTAATTTGATCTCAAGTCATTTTCTGTAAAGCACTGGTACTCGTCAGCCTGTCCTTTGGCCTGCAGAGGAGCCCAGTACCACCTCCTGGACAAGGTATATCTGCTTTTGTCTCACGTTGAAGGATATTCCAGAACAGCAAGGATCTTACCCCAGCGTATGAAGGATCTCCAGCCAGTTGCCTTCACTGGGACAGCAGATAGTGGAGCAAACCTCTGTGCCAGCCAGCTGTTGGCCTCTTCAGGGATTTCATGATAAGAGATATAAAATTAACAACTTGGAAAAAACTCTCCAACTCAGAGACTGAGTCAGAGAACACACAGATGAGCTGTGTGACAGTGTGGACAGCAGTATTTCAGGTACCATTTAAAGATGCTACACTGGGGAGGGGTATATTCTCTGTAGGTAGTAGCTCTGGTTTTCATCTTGAAAGAAATTCAGCCTTCACCATTAGATAAAATTAGCAAGCTGGGTGCCATCCCTCTGCACTGCACAAGTCTGAGCAGCCACACTGGAGGGTTGTCTCACCCCCCAGCCCCCCATTCTGGCTGCTCTAAGTTTTATATAAGCAGCCAGGTGATGACACGTCACAGTGAAGATTTTTTTAAGAAATTTTCTTGCTTTTGACGTTTATTAAAAAAAACCAAAATGCAAGGATTCTTTATTCCCCACTGGGATTCACATTTTTCTCAGTTATGGCTGCATAATAAGGATTACATGGCATTCCAGGTATTAGTGCTGAGGATTCAAATTATCCTCACACGTTAAAATAACCCCCTAAAATTAGCAGCAGTTTGTGAGTATATGATTAAACTTGTATCTTAGTCATTAAATACAAGCTGGTCATTCAGACTGGATGATCGGATGTGATTGCCCCCACCTCCCAGCTATTTTAAATATTAGCTGTGCATTACGAATTGCAAAGGAATTTCTTTACATTTGTCCCCTGGGACCTCAATTAGACTTCCAGCCTTGTAAAATTTTGTAGATCCTTGTGCTCTTTATATCACGTGTACATTTTTCAACTATAGAGCATCTGGGGTTAGTTTTTAAATAATTGGCAGATCTCACCAAATGATGAAAGCCTTTTAGATGATGCCTTTTCCCACAAGCAGTATAAAGGAGGAGGAGCCCCCAGGGACTCTCTGGGGCCAGGGGAGCTCTGTGAATCCTCACCAGTCCCACACAGCAGAGTCCACAGGAAGAGCTGTGTTGGCTTGCAGGGGATGTGATCAAGTGTCCCCAGTCCTGCAGTCTGTAAGACATCCAACAGCACTCTAAAACAGCCTCAGCCAAGTGTAAGTACTCACACACTTACCACTCATTCTGGATGTCTCCCTCAGGCTGGGCTGCTGAGGCGGGTCCTCCCCTGTTTTGCTCCCCCGTCACTTTGGCTGGCCAAGGGCAGTGAAGTTGGAGTGAGCAGGAGGGATTTGCAGCCTGCTGAGCAGAGTCCCTCTCAGCTGCTCAGCCTTGCATTTCTCAAGTTTCCAGGGCTAGGAAAGGTAACAAACTGATGTCTGCCCTTAATGTGGTTTTTTATCTGCTCAGGGGGTCTGTTTGTTTGCTGTAGTCACAGCAAGGTTTGTTTTGTGGAAGCTATTAGTTAAGAAGATAGGAGGAATAAGAAATAAAAAAAATGACTGCATCAAAAGATAATTGGGTGATTATGTAAAGATAATTGAGTAATTAAGTTAAAGACTTGCTTTCCTTTCTGCTTAGGCCTCCAGTGTGTCTGAAGGTGAGGAGGGGACTGAAGGTCAGTGCAGGGACTGTTGGGCAGAATTTTCCAGACTATTAGTAGAACAGATTGCTTCTCTGTAGCTGAACAGAGGGGCAAGGAGGCTGGTGCCTCGGGGATTGTTAGAAGCCATGAAAGGATTCACCTTCACTTTGTTCTGCTACCTCTTGGCAAGGCACTCCAGTGGGTGCTGTTGGTCTGACTTTGTTGTAGGATTCCAGGAAGTGTTCTGTGCCCTGCACTGAGTGTTGTTCAGAGGGCACATGTGCCATGCACCTGTAAAATGCAGGCACTTGCTGCATGACCTGCAACTATAGGGACAGCATTTGATGACCTCACTGCTCTCTTCTAGATCCATGCCTTTTGTTTTGACATTGCTCACCCTCCCAGCCCATTAACGCAGGGTAACTTAGAACTACATTCCCCCCTTAGGCTTCAAAAGCTTGTTTCCTTAAACTTGGTACCCAGACACTGAACAGAAATCCATCAATTCTACCCCCTGCACTTCCCAGCTGTTTTTTCAGTTCCTGTCAACCAGCCTGCCCACACAGAGCAGTCAAGCTGCAGAACTTGCCACGTGACACTTGGGGGTGTGAAGAGCTTGCATAAGTTCCCAGGTAACCTGAAAGTTTCAGAGATGAGAAGTTTACTGGGAGTTAATGAATACATAGAGAATATGCCTGACTGAGCAGCTTCCAAAGTCAAATAGCTGGGGGGCTTCAGAAGAAGCACTGCTAACTGGTCGTGCTGTTCTTTGTTTCTCTGGGCATCAGGTTTTGGCTGCTGTCAGAAGGGCTCTGTTCAGCCTGGGGTGGAAATTGGAGAAGTCCAAACTCATGGAAGGTGGAAAGGCTATCAGGGAGTAACTAAGCACTCCCTTAGTATTAGAGGTGAATGGCAGCAAATGAAACTAGCACATGGCAGGTTCACAACCAAGAACGTCTCTCCACACCAGTGTTAACTGAGCTGCAGAATTTCTTGCCAGAGAACACTGGTTGGAAAGTCACGCAACTCCCAAATGAAACCTTTCAGGAGGAACCCTGTCAAATACACATCATAACCTCTGCCTCAGGAACTTAAACCCAAGGCACTGCACATTGGGAGCATGCTCCCAAATACCATTTTGTGCTTACCTTTGCTTTATGTTTCCTGAAGCATCTGCTGTTGGCCTCTGTCAGAAGCAGGAATGGGATGAGCCGACCTGTGTTGATGTCCTTGTGGCTCTTGCTGAGATCTGACTAAGGAGTGCCCTGCTTCACTGCAGAGAGACCCAAACCTGCTCTTTCCCTCCCTGTGCTGCAGGCAGAGTCCCTTGTGTTTGAACAGGCTGGTGTCCTTTCAGGAGTTCATCACTTACCTGTTGGCACCTATAAGCTCAGGCTATGAAGGGGGAAAGCAGAGGGATTCATCCTTCATCCATTCCTGGAAGACTGTAGTGTTCCACCGTTGTGTGCCAAAGTTTAGTCTTTTAGAAGAGGTCAGATCCATGAAGTGACTGAGTCTACAGATAGAAAGACTGCAAAACAGACATCTCTGGAGCCAGACCCAGGCATCAGCTCCTGGGACTGAGACAGATTAGTCTTGCCCTATATTCTTAATGATGAAATCTGGCCTCACAGTCTACAGTGAATGCTGGTGGTTGTTCTGGATGATGCTAAATCATATAAGAATACACAGCACCAACACAGTGTCTGCCAGGGATTTTGAGTCATCTTGGCTCATTTTGCCCTAACCAAGCACCCAAGTAACACGTTAGATTCAGCTTTGTGTTGTGATCCCCAGGGTCACCTACGCTGCCCTGCTCTTTAGCAGTCCCTTTTGCCTGTTGGGAATGAATCAGTTTCCAGTTCTGGAGCTGCACAGTAGCATACTAGACAAAGAAATCAGTGCTGTGAGTAGTGATAGTAGGAAAATATGGAGATATGTCTTGCCTTAAGTGTGGCCATCAGCCTGTAGCTGACTGTAGAGAGCCAAGGTAAACACTGTGTCCTGCCTGCCCTCAGTCCTGCTTCTTACTCCCCTGGCTGATTTTCACAGACAAAGCTGACAAAGCAACATCACTTAGTGTGATACACATTTCTTCTATTGCACTGGGAATAATCTTTCATTACCATAAGCTTTTTCAATTTTCTTAAGGCCTTTTACCACTTTGCCAGCGTAGCATAATTTATTTTGTTGAGCAGTTTACACATTAAAGTGTGTGAAGTTTTATTTATATGTCTCTGATGAGTTCCTTCCTGGCTAGTGGATCAGTGTTTTGGGTTTTGTGGGTTTTTTTAACATAGCTTTCTGCTTTCACAATGCAATTTTTCACCTAAAAATGAGACTTCTAACCTGCTGGCTTCTGCCTCCTCACACCAGTTCGATTCTCAGCTCCAGCAGACAGAGTAGAGCCAGGCACGCCCCCTGTCCAGAGCAGCTGAGGACCCTCCAAACAGCAAACTGTAACTATGCCTCTGAGCTGCTGTCCTTAGGTTTTCTGGCTTCATGCCCTTAGTTTCAGTAGCATGGTTTTTCCATATTTTTATATATATAGTTTCAAAAGTTTAGTTACTGTTTACTCTTGCCTTTAAGACTGAAATGGCTCTTTCTTCCCCATACATCCTCCTCCCTCTTGAAAATTAAGCTGTTTGTAAGCTATATAGCAAATCGGGGGCATCAGGTGTGATTAAAGATGACTGTGGGTGTATTCACATCTGAGCACAAGGAAAACCACACTTGGTTTTGTGCAAGTGCCATTGGTGACTGAGAGCTTATGCAGCACCTCGGGTAGGACAGAGCCATCAGACATTGCCCAGTCCTCGCTGCTTCTTGTGAAAGAAAGAAGGAGCAACATATTCCTCCCAGATATGCTGATACCAGATTGCAGTCACACCACATCACTTATCCACCATAAATGTCTTTTGGGAAGTGCCCAGGTTCAGCTGAGAGCCTTCTTTATGTGAGACTTAGGGACAGGGTTTTTTAACAGGGACCCAAACCTTGACAAAACACCTGTATTTGTCAATAGAGTAAACCTTGAGTCTATTGGTACTAAACTAAGCTGGCTAGCAAAAATTACAGCTTTTTCTAAAAACAGGTTCAGAGGATTTGAATTTCAGGGAGAAGAGCACCTTCTGTCCTTGCTCTACCTCAGTGGCATCCTGTTTGGCAGACTGGGCCCCTGGAAGTACTGTGCATCCTTTACCACCTTTTGGACTGGTAGGAAGAAAAACTGAATAATATTCAGAGGAGGCTGGAGAGTGCAAGGTAGCAAAGACCAGGAGAAACCAGGAATTATTAGATGCACAATCACCACCATGAGTGGATTCACCTGCATTCACCTTAACTGAGAAGAGTCTTTATAAGCCTCATGCAGTCACTGGGCTTCAGGTCCTTCCTCTTGTACCACCACTCTCTGACCGCCAGCTGCAGGAAAGTGCTGGAGCAGCTCATGAGGCAGTACCACAGGTGAGTCCTTAGGACAACCTTCCCACCCTTCCCTTTGGATGAGTGCCACCTGCACAGATGGCTTCCTTTTGGCTCTGCTTTCTGCTGAGTTGTACCTATTAGAACCTGCCTCTGATCAAATCTGCCTTTGCAGAGCCAGCTAAAATGGAGCTGTGCAGCTGGTTGTGAAAGAACATCATGTTCCCTCATAAATTTGAGGCTCCGTTCCTGTTTTGGGGTATTTTACCCACTTGCTGAGGGTTTTGAAGGTTGCTAGGAGAAGAGGAAAATATGTCAAACAAAAAAATGCATTACACCATCTAAAGAGGGTGAATTGAAAACTGAATGGGCTGTTGAAATACTAATTCAAGCAATAGGAGTGGCTGATCATTAACTTTTCTGTAGTAGACCAGGCAGCGCTATAAAAGCATATTACTAAGATTAATTAACTTAGCACCATAACACCTCTTTTAAGTAGGTGGATTACCTCACTGAATAGGGAAAAAGTAATAGAAATAAGCACTCTGTGGAAGTTAATTGTAAGTACATCAGTTACACAGAGCCCCACACCTATTTGTCCTCACTTATTTTATAAAGCTACAGCAACAATACCCTCTCATAGCTCTGAGCAAAGCCTTTCCCTGCTATTAGTGACCAGCTGGGACTTGTGGTCAAGACACCCCACATGGCAGCTCATCCCTACAGTTATTACATGTTTTACTACTCATTCCTTAATTAAACACCTCTTTCTTTAGCACAATAGTGTAGCATAGCAGCAGGGAGCAGAGACTGAAGTCCAAAGATGGTGGGAATTTACAACTATTTCCTTAACAGAGGCATCCAGCAATGTTATGAAAAGTACAAGCCAACTGCAGTGAAATCAGAAGAAGGCTTATAGCCAGCCAAAGTGCTGGAAGCCAAAACGGGACAGAAGAAGGTGTAAGGAACCCTTAGTTCAGTCTGGGAGCAAACACACAGGTTAAACAAACACAGACCTAAACTGCTAACAGCAGGTAACCACTGAAGTGCCATGGCATGGACGATTTTATGTAAGGGAGAGAGCGCTCCTATAGGTCTTGGAGGGTATATATCTCCTTTTCCAGTTTACACTTCTTCAATAAAAAAGAAAACCAGCAATCTACCTTTTAGTTCCTTTAGCTCTGAGCACTACTCTGGCTCTCCATCAACAGGCTCTGGAGGGGTCACCTCTGCTCTGTTTCAGCTTTTGGAGCCCTCCCATGCCCCAGGAGCCTTTGCAGCCTCTNACAGGCTCTGGAAGGGTCACCTCAGCTCTGTTTCAGCCCCAGGAGCCTTTGCAGCCTCTCCCCTCCTCTTCTTCCTCCTCTCTTGGGCTTTATTTCAGTGGGCTTTAACCTACTAAGCCCAGCATAGGCTTTAATTGTTACAGCCATCTTTTTCTGCTGGAATCGTGTTCTATTAAGTGCAATAATGTCTTCTTCCTTTCATTTTGCAAGGAAAAGCATTTGAATGAAAAAATATTTTAAAATCTTAGTGGAAACCTACTCATAAGCTTTGACATGTTCTTTTGTATGCAGTCATCTACTACAGCCCTATGTTTGGATCTCAAAGAGGACATCTCTTCAGAGGATCTTGAGGAAAAAAGCTAAGAGAATTCTGCTGATCATGAAAGAGATAGTGGTGTTTAATCCTTTTGTGCGTGCTGGTGCTTCACCTTCAGTCTACAGCTGAATTTTTCCTGAAATTGTTCAAATATAGCCTTTTTTCCTTGGTTCCATTAGGCAGCAAGGCCTTAGGAAAGAGGGTGTTTCAGTGCTCTTGTCCTTTGCACAGTGGAAGGGAAATGCTCACGTGTACTGCATCCTTGGGGAAGTGTTTCCTGGGATGTTTCCTGTGCCCCATCACACACTGCCTTTGGTGACAGCCTGTGGTTTTGTAGGGAATACATGCACATGACTAAGCATATGAAGGAGTTACTAGAATATTGCCATGCTTTGAATGTGTTCATCTGGGCCTCTCTGGAGCTGTATGTTTTCCTCAGCATGATGAAGCTCCTGGGGCTGCTCTGTCAGTCTGGTTTGTGGTCCAGGTTAATGCTCTGTGTGCTGTAATTTTACCTGCTGGAGGGAAGATCCCTCCTGCCAGGAGAGCGATTGGCAGTTTATAAAACAGGTCTGGGTGGGTTTGGCTGGATCTGTTCCCTTCTCCTTCCTTTTGCAAATGGGGTTTGCTGATGGGGCAGGGACTTCCCGGGTGGTCACAGGACATTAAGCCTCCAGTACTGATGTCTCAGCTTGACTATTTCATCAGGTCAGAAAGTCTTGTGGGGCCAATTGAAATCACATAGCTCGTAATTTTATAGCCAGAAATTATAAAAATAATTATAATAAAGTAATAATAATAAACCTTCACTTACTTTAATGGCAAGTCTTTCTGACACTGACAATTCCTCCAGCTTGCATGTAACTCGCATAGCCTGAAACTCTCCTGAATGAGTCCCATGCTCTTGTTCCACAATCCCATGGGTAAAATCTGAAAAGCTGACTTAAACTCCTCAATAGGTGAAAGGCTTTCTGGCCCTTATAACAGATTTTATTGAATGGGAAAATCTTTCCTCTAGAAGCCAAGTTATTAAAATGGCAAAGTCAAGCACTGTCAATATCATAGCAAGTACTGTGAGCCTGTCACTTTGAAATTGTAGGGGCAGATGGTGAGAAACAGTCCTGCTGGTCAGGGAACTTTCCGAAGGCTCGGTTTCTTAGACCAGGCTGATATTTTACGTTTTTTTTTCTTTTTTTTTTTAATATGTTTTTTGTAAGAACTAAACTTGGGTTACCTCCCATTTGTCATAGGCTCAAAGCACATATCACCTAATATAGGTCAGCAGCTTCATGGTAATGTCACATCCCAGAATAGCCTTTTCATTTGACCATGCCTTTGGTAAAGCAGGGAAGTCTGTGAGCTTATTCCTTGTTCTGTGTTCCTCCTCAGCCTCAGCAAGCCACACTTGTAACGCCGTGGCATGTTGGTTTTGTTTTGTTTTGGGGTTTTTATCCCAGGAGACCTGAAGTAACAGAATCCTTTCAGGGCAGCGTTTAAGATCCAGACAGCAGGACAGTCCCTGCCCAAACACAAAGAATGACTTGGAAGAATAAGCAGGGCTGGATGTGGGCTGGCTACTGAACCAAGAGCTGCCTGGGGTGTGCCCATAACACCATCTGAGGCTGTTCAGAGCTTTGGGGATTTGGTTTTGTTTATCTGGGTGCTGCTGAAGAAGCTTTCCCTTCCCGAGTATTTTCATGGCATATGTTGTGACCTATCGCTTGCTAGATTTGTTTGATGTGAAATCTGAGTCTGGCCATGGAAAAAAACACTGCAGGAATGTGTTTATTTTGCTCTCTGCTGGAGGTAACACTGAACAGCTTACTCTTTCTAGTTTTCTTGTAGTTTCAGCTTAGTGTTGTGTTGTAAATGTAATAATCACATTTAGGAGGAAAACTGGCATGGGTGGTCTACAATTAGAAGGCCTGGAGTCTGCAACTTTGCTTGAGCTTCTCCCAGGCAAACAGCCATGCTCATACATAACTTTTTGCAGAAATGGTGCTGGAAACACCAAAGCTCAAATTCCCATCTTCCCTAGACACTACAGGCTTCTCTAAGTCACATCTACTGCCACTGTTGGCTGCATCAGCTGGGAGATGCTCTGCAGATTGCAAAATGCCGGATGGATTTTAAGGCCATTTACTCCTTTTATAAGAATTAAAGAAATCAAATCAAACAAGCAATGGAACGAAAGGAAAACCATTTTTAATGCTGCTTGGCTACAGAGAGATTGTAAAACAAAATCTTTGCTTTGCAAACACTTCCTCTGTTTGAAATAACTGGTAGATGTGTGCAGAAAATGCTCTCAGTTCAAATGACAATATAAAGGTGTTGAGGGCTAATTAAAACAGTTGATGTTTGTTCAAAGCTTGAAGAAGGGAAAGCCTGGACAAGCACTGCTTTTTGTTATCCATGAACTTGTCCTTTTCGAAATCAGGGCTATTCTTAAATAAAGTATTTTCAAGTAGAAATATTACATGAAAAAAATTATATATAGGTGAGTAACTCGCTATATATAATTTTTTCATTGCAGTAGACCATAATGTCAGAGCTAATTTTTTTTCTTCTTACTGATATGAGAGCAAATTAAACCCTACCTTATTTCTCTAGTTTTCTTTCTTTGAAAAGACCAGTCTAATTTTTATTGTACATGGCAGGAACAGTCTGAGGCCTCTAGTTGGGATACATCTAATACTTTTCTAAGAAAAAAAAGCATCTTCCATAGATTTCTTTCCTGTAGCTTTTCACTAAGAAGCTGAGTGTTGTGTCGAGCTGCCCAAGCACAGGGTCATTCCCACCTGCAGTGACTGGTCGTGCCTCTCCTGTCCCTGAGAGTGCAATACACCATTGCAGTGCAGTGTATTGTGACTGAGAACACCTCTCTGGGAGTGAACACCAGCTGTGAGGTTCAGCATTCCTGCTGGGAAGGAGCTCAGCCTGGCTTATGATCTGGGGCGCTGAGGATGTGCAGGAGGAGTTAAATCACAGAGTGGATCTTTGGCAGGGATTCCACAAGCTGGGCAATGATATATGGAGTCTCTCCAAGCTAAGTCAATGACAGATTTTACTAAAGACTCTCTTTACCTTTGTACTCAATCTCTGTCCTTAAAATTAATGTTACTTGTGGAGATGGGTATGTTACGTGTGATTTTTACTTCTCTTTGAAAACCACCCCATTACAAAGAAGCAGCATTAGTATTTTTCCCCATTTACCAGAACGGGTACTGTCACATGTCATAAGAGAGGACACTTGCTGTGTATTTACATTTACTTATGCTCTTTGATTATGTGTGAAATGCAATTTTACCTAGATCATATTATAAGCACTTGAATGAGAATTAGAAAATTATTAATGTGTTTTTTCATTGCCAAGGATAACTATCAAAGCACAGCTCCTACACATCGGCACTTGCATTTCTGCCTCAAGCAGTTCAGTGGACAGAATTATTAGTGTAAACTTATGCTAGTTATGTAGCTGTACATCACTCTCTACATTGAGAGAAAAAAAGTCCTAATCCTTCATGTACCAGCACTGGGGGAATTTTACCAGGCATGTGACTGTATAATCCCAGGCCTCTGAGAGCACATCGAGTCATCTGGGAAGTATTTGACATAGTCCTGCTTTTAGCCAAAAGCTTTTGCATTTAGGAGAATACATATCAACAAGTAAAAACAAGACCTTATATTTAAAGTCAGTGTTGAGGACCAGATTTTGAACTGCTATAAATTTGACTGTATTATTATTACTTTTTCCAGCAGAGAATTTAGTCAAGCTTATGAAAGGTCCTTAGAAAATGACAGACTGCAAAACAAAACCAGAGGTGCAATTTTGCACACACGTATCAAATGAAGAGTGGAAAATCTAGAGATTAAGCATGCAGACTTCAAAAAAATCCACTGCAAAACTGGCCACTGTGGACAATTGATAGTGATTTGAGACACTGATTATGAGCCTGTTGTAGTTTAACTATATTGACTGGCACTCCTGTGATACTTGCTTTAT
The DNA here is from genome assembly GCA_013396655.1 of Campylorhamphus procurvoides. NCBI lineage: Eukaryota > Metazoa > Chordata > Aves > Passeriformes > Dendrocolaptidae > Campylorhamphus > Campylorhamphus procurvoides. Next base: position 329,306 of record WBMV01001906.1, read on the forward strand.
TGAGCATAGTCATTCTGATCATTAATTTCAGCATGAAATGGTTTTTACAGAGGCTTTTGTGCATTAGCCTAAGTGATTCTTCACTAAAGAAAGAAATCAGTATGTTAGTGCAGTACTGGACATCTTTGAAGTTTGCAAAATTTAACTGCCCAGATGTTTCATGAAAGGCTTTCAATTCAGATAGTATTTTCAGCCTGGCTGCCTACCAGAAAATAAATACCCTTCAATTTTTCATGGAGCCAGGAGAGTCTGACAGAATTTTCTCCTCTTCCCTGCCCTGGCTGCCAGTACCGAGGTGCCAGAGTGACACCATGTGGCCGCGGGAGAGGCAGCACAAAGAAACTTCAGAAATAATATAAGAATGTAACTTGTATCCTAAATATACATCAGCACTTTGTCTTGTCGCAGCCCTTCTAAAATAATGTTTGCTACAGCTCCATTGTTTTTATTTTCATACATTAATGTACTAAACCTCAAACACTAAGAAAGGAAACAAAATCTATTAATTAGTGATCCAGGGAAAAGCACCAGATTTCTGCAATAAGATTAAAAAAAATAATAATAATTACACTTTACCAAAGTATTTACAATTTTATTTTACTATCCATGATTATTTCTTTGACAACTTCTAAGAAAGACTTTTTTTTTCCTCATAGGAACATAAAGTAGTTTAAGCTTTCTCATCCATCTGCCAATTTTATGTTTTCTACACTGTTCAGCTTCTTCCTTTTATCCTTTTGCTTGTCACCAAAGGATGTTGAGTAACTTTTAGCTTCTCAGCAACTCAGTAATTCCAGTACTCCTAAGGATAATTAATAGAAGCTGTAATTCCTCATCCTGAGATTATGGTTTTAAAATCAAAATAGAACAAAATAAATCTAATAGAAGAGAACTCCCTCCTTTCTTGCAGCCAGTGAATAATAGATATTTCAGAAACACATTTCTGCACTGTGGGGGGAAAAATTGGCAGGTGTCAGGCACATTTGTAATACAAAGTATTACATGCTCAGAGCACAGAGCAAACACAGTTCAAAAGCAGCTGTGAAATATTTACACTTCTGTCCATGGTTTACACAGCAAAGGGCTGAAATGGAGCGTAGAAGCTCAGACTTGCTTGCACTGAGTGATGGGAGGCTGTTCTAACACAGAAAAGGTCAAGATCCTGTGGGACCAAAGATGACCCACAAAGAGGGACACTGAGAGACTTAAGTCTTTTCCCTGCCTTGCTTCAACTAGTCAAATCCTCCCTGATCTCCACAGGGGTCTGGACACCTGCTAGGCCACACCATGATCCATTAAGAGAACCTACAGGGTGAAAAGGACTGACCTTTCCTTTCATCCCCCCATGCCACCAATTGAGAGCATTTTAGAGCCTGAGCCCTCCTCTGATATGAAAGAGTCAAGATGGGACAACCTCAGGTATTAGATAACCCTCCTGCATCATCTTTAGTCCCCACTGGAAGCAAGACAAGCAGAGCCAGCCCCACTCTTCTTCCTCTAATCACTGTGAAGAATAACTGTTTTAGGTCTATCTCTGATACCTCTTAAGGCAACAGACTAGATAAGAGAGGGGAAGAAAAATAGCACTGAAGGATAGTCGGAAATGGAGGGAATAAGCAGTGAGGATTTTTAATGATACAGGTACAAAGTCTTTTTTTTTTTTTTAAACACAAAAAACCTCTTCCAAAAGACCAACAATTGACAGGAAAAGTTGTAGTTAATGGGTCTCGTGCAACAAAAAAGTAGTAGGTACAGAGCAAATCAAAGAAAGGAAAGCTCTTTTACCTCGTTTGGGTTAGAAGAGCCCATGGACATCCCTTGCTAAGCAAGTCTTAAGCTGCCATGGGAAATACATGTTACTCCAGGACTAAGGATCCATGCTGGAAATCACCCACATCACAGGTTTCAGTTCTCAAACACATTGCCTCACACTTACTGGATGTTTTGTGAGTGGTAGGCAGGGCCTTTTAAAAATTAAGTTCAACAGATTGCCATGGGAATAGTTTTGGAAAATAATTTCCAAAACAACCTCCTCCAACAGTCTAGCCTAAACCTACAGAGGTCACCAGAAAGGTTTTCACTAAATTCAAAGAACTGAATATAACTATTCTTGTAAAGCCACTAATTATCCCCAAGGGCATAATTCCTGTCACTTTAGCAACTACAGGGACCAGCTACCACCTCCAATTCTTGCATTAAAGGCAGGCAGCCACCTCTACAGGAGATATATGTTTGGGATCAGTCAATTAATCTGTTAGCAGCAGCATCAATAGAAACTGTATTGATTCAAACACAACAAGAATATATTGAAATAGCCAGGCTGAAGTAAAATATGCCCAACAACAGAGGGAAACACCCAGTACCCTGCTGACATTTACATGCAAGGAGACAATACTTTACACAGGAATACAGCAGGAACAAAATCAAAAGCCATTACCTGAAATCAGCCATTGACGCAGCAAATGTAAACCAGAGCAGCTGGTGGTCCAAGCAATGGGAAATTTTTAGATTACTCCATAAATTGATGCAGTTTGTCAGAAAATAAGGCAAGAAGCTTGGTTGAGAAGGAGGCTTAATGAAATAGGGCCTCTATATCAGTGTTTCCTTATTCCTCCTCAGTCTTTATGAAGCTGATGCCAAATAAAATCAAATTGAGCCAGGGGTAGTGCAGTGTTCATGCAGGTCTGTAGGCACCGAGCAGGAAATACTGCTGTTCAAACCTGGCTGTTCAGAAGTAACCCCAGATACCAACATGGGAGCACTGGTAAGTTCTCATTTGTTGCAGAAGTTTTATTTGCTGCTTAAAAGTAATTTTAAGCATAGCAAATACAATTGCAATCTGACTGAATAGCTATCTTCTTTCCGACTTCAGTAGGTACATTTCCCCCCTCCCCAGTGGATCAATATAAATCTTACACCCACCCAATGTTTCAACAGATGAAATAGAAAAGAAGCACTTTGCAGGGCATGTTCCTGAACAAACTGAAGGTTCCTTAGTAATTAATAGCAGGGGAGGTTGTTTACACAATCCTTTTAGCAACAGCACAATAGCTTGACATCCCCTCCCTCAGAGAAACCTGATTATACAGATATGGGAAACAGATCTATCTACTCAACAGTGAAAAAGTGCAGTCAGTGCTCTTTACACCACAGGGATCACACCAACCCTGCAGGTACCAGCTGCTGCAGGACCATCCTGAGGCAGTGCCTCCTCAGCCCCTGAAAGCCTGGCACCTCCCCAGGCTGCTCCATTGACTGACTTGGCAGCAGCTTTAGTCCTCATTCAGAAACAAGTTTATGCATAGGGGACATGTTCCCACTTTCATTGTTCAGAGGTGTGCGGCATTTTCCTTCATTTAATAAGATACTTTTAATCATTAACCTCCTTCCTCTTGTCACACACATCACCACCTTAACCTTCTTCTCTCTAGCACTAACTGCACAGTGTCCCATGACAAGTAACATCCCCATTTCCTGGCAGATTCTGTGTTCCAGTGGCCTCAGCTTGGCCTAGCACAGGGAATACACTGTTTAGTTAATGCTAATGCAAAGAATTCCAGCCTCGAGGTGGGGACTGCCAGGGATTTAACCTTCCTGCAGTTGTCCTTACCTGAAACATCATCTTTTCTCTTTCATGAAACTTTGGGCTTCTCCAACCCCAGTAAAACACTGGGCAGAAAATATGATTTGTAACAGCACATGCAGCCACTGAGTTTTCTTCTTCCCCCCTGCCTTCAATTAAGTAACTTTAAGTAACATACAACTATTAGGACATACATAGTTGAACTTTTTACAATACTTTCACCTGCTCAGTTAATGCTGGGAACCTTTAAAACACTCCCGCTGTAATTATGGGAAAATCTGTAGCCATGTGGTATTTCAGTCTTTGATTACAATTCCTAGCAGTCACATTAAGTCAACATTTACTTGACTATTCCTATATGAAGACAGACTAGTTTCTAAATTCAATCATAATCCAGGGGATTCTCCTCTGATTTTTATTCCAGTGGAACTGCATTACTAGTAGCAGTTGAAAGGGGCCCTAATGGGCAGTTATACAGTTGTAGAGAGATAGTACAGGTAAAATTTAAGATAACATACCATAACTGGTCCAGGAGTTGGAAATATGCCAATTCACTAGTTAACATGCCAACATCTAGGTAAATTCTTAAAAACAACCTCAACATATCTCAATGTATAAATCCTTTGGCACATCAATTGCTATGCTCGAGTCAAATGGGAACTGACATCACACTGAAACAACTCAAACTTAAGAATTTCCTATCCTATCAAGAAAAACAATTTAGTGTTAGCAGCTTTTCTTTAGCCAACCAGAAGCATCCAAGTGCATTCCAAAGAAAATGAGTCCTTTTGCAGAGGAACAGTAGTCTGGAAACAAGTTCAGTCCTTCAGTGGGTTTAAAGCTTTATTTATAGAAAGATGGCTGCATTAATTGCAGCAATATTTGCATTTTATTTGAACACAGCATTAAAAGGTTAATATTTACACTTAGACAACACTTAAACCAAAACAAACTGAATACAGCCACAGTTTTAGAGCAGAAAGACAGACAAAAATTACAGACTTAAGTGTGAAAGTAACCACAATTATTTCACTCTGGATTTAGTCCAAAGGCCTATTATTTCTTAATTAGACTTGCAGGAAGAGTGGATTTGTCCAAGTCATCAAAATATGGATGGTTCAAGGCCATTTTTCCAGAAATTCTTTTTGCAGGATCATAAATTAACATTTTCTGGAAGAAAAAGGAAACACATTTATTCCCTCATGAAATGTGAATTAAAGTCACATTAAATAGGTAGATATTTAACCATAATAATCAAGTAAACATAAAGACTATAAAGTAAAGAAGCACATTTACCCTCCTATTGAGTAACTAAGCCCTTGCCTGGATCTGGGTACCACATGCACCAAACTAAATCCAGAACTGGCATCAAGTGGCAATAATTCTTTGTCTCAGCCTCTTACTATGGAAATCAATAAGGTTTAAATTGTTAAAGCCCAAAGCGCTTATACAGACAAGTGGTCTTACACTTGTTTCATTACTGACATTGAAAAAAAAGTGATGTCAAATTGCTTCTACTCAGCTTGGTGAAGTGCTTTACAGTTAAAATGTAAGGGAGTGATCACTCAGTTTCAAAACCCAAACAGGAAAGTGGATTACAAGTAGGTAGAACCAAAAAAAAGGTAACTAAAACTTGAGTTTCTTTGCAATAAGTTACTTCAACTGAATACATCAATAAAGGGAATGAGAGAAGAAAGCTGTAGTGTCATGGCCCCTAAAATAGCCCCAGAACTTTCTAGAACAGGCAGAAAATTTGTTTTGTTTGCCGTTTAAAAGAATTATCTGCAGTTTATATGATACAAGGGGTCAAAAAAAGAATGAAGTGTTCAGTGCTTTACTACTTTTGGGTCTGGTAGAAAAGTCTCTGCAAAGTCTTTATTTCTCCTCGCTAAAGGACAGCCCATTTCAAATTTAAGCAGTCAGGATTCTACCAGCTGCCTCACCCATCCCCACAACAAATCTGTGTTCCAAAACAAAACTTAACCAGCATTACTCTGCCCAGTATTCAGTCTTGACTTAACCGTCTTAACACTTCATCCTACAGGGAGTCTTCCAGGTTTAATAATTTATATAAATAATAATTTAATAAATGCCTCTGAACTCGCATTTATATTCTCTGAACTTCTACCAAATACTACACTGCCCTAGATGTAACCTTTCATGTCCAATTTTAGCTGTGACAGGTTCCCATTAGCTGTACCTCAGAACAGTGTCCTATAGTTAATACTGGTATCAAAAGTTCTCTTAAAGTTGACTCAGAGGCAAATTTCTCTGGAAAAGGGATGGTGACACTGAGACTACAGCACTTCAGCTGATGGATTATGTGATCATTTCTTCTCTGAGCAGTCTGGAACAGTTTTTCCGGGAATCTATCATTTTGATAATTCAAAGCTTTTGATGACAGCCACTGAGGGCTTTCCAATGCTGGCCACAGAAGTCATTTAGCTTATGAAGGTCTTAAATTTACAACCTCACTCAAGCAACTTGAATTATACATTTTTGTGTTAAGATGTTTTCAAAGACAGCTACTTTATATACTAATTATATATGTTCTATTACTGCTTCAAGCTTCAAAGTGCCATAGGAAACAGATTCCCGTCAGAAATACCAGTCACCAGGCATTAATAGGAAACTGAAATGTCAACATTTATTGAATTAAGGCAAAACTGCACAAGACCTTGGAGAATTTAATATGCTTTGGGATTAGGATTGTGTCAACACTCTGATGAACAAGTAAGTTTTTTTTTGCCTTTATTCACAGCAGCTCAAAACACTGGTTTTATACAGTGAAGCCCACCTAAGCTCAGGTCAGTTTCATATGAGTGTATTAACAAGATTCTCTTGCCTATTCAACTGATTTTAGTTTGTAAATACAAATCAATAACCATTCTATTTCAAACTGATTTAGTAATGATGCTCTCAGTGATCACAGGGGACCCTGTCAGTTTAAGTCACTAATCTCTCAGACAATTCAGCTGCAAGGTTCAGAGCTATCCAAAACAACTACATGTTTAACCAATGTTCAGGTTGTCAGTGTAAACCGTGGCTCTGTTCCTTCCACACCCCACAAAAAAAAAAACCTAAAACCAAACAAAAAAACCCAAAAAAACAACCCAGAACTCACAAACTGTAGCAGTTGAGCTTCTTGGGCAACACTGCTTCAGGGTATTTTGCCATAGCCCACCAATATGAGTAAGAAACTACTCTGTGACCAGTTACACAGGTAATGAACGGCTGTACAAGCTTGCCCTTGTACCAAGGTGGTTCTGAAGTGTCAGCTTGTCTTAAGACACACAGAGCACCCACCCCACATCACCAGAGCTAAGTCTGCACTGTATAAATGCAGCTTTAGAACAACCAACTTCAGGATATCCAAAAGCACCCTTAAGTTGTCACCTAACTTACTCCACAGTAGCAGCACATGGGCTGGGAGAGCACTAAACTGAAAAGCCTGATGAAGAGGCTATCAATTAAAAGCCTGGTGTGGTAGTTCCAAGTAGATCAGCAGACATACAGCCACATCACAATTAGTGCTGGCAGCAGGAAGGTGAGTTTACAGGCAGGAGCCTTCAATCAGACCTGGCTGTAAAAGCTCATCCTCACTTTCAAGCTGTACCTGGCTTATTAGTATAAAAAACTGCTTAATGTGAAAAGTAGCCTGGTATTATTTAGGAAAGAAGTGAATGTCACACAAGGTGTCAGTTCTACAAGAATGAAAGCTCACACCACTGCTGATATTTTGAAAATCCCCGTATCTTCCTTCTAGCCATGACTATAAATGTAGCTTTGTGTATTCTGGAGTGTGTGAAACAGCCTGTTTCAGTTCAGCAGCTTAAGAAAGACTACTTACAGCCAGCAGATCAAGTCCATCTTTATCCAAGTTTTTGACATGTGTATCGAGGCTGACAGGTTTCCATTTTGGGAAGGTGTTCTTGTAGTCTTGCAGGGATTCCACATCAGGCCATACCTCATTGTTGGGGGTCCCTAAAGCTCTATGCAAGCATAACCAAAGTATTAAGCAGTTTAGTCTGAAGTCTGTATGCACTACTGTGCTTTTAACAGGCACGCAACTACTGTGTGGTGCCACAGCAGCAGCAAGGGAAGGTTCAGCGTAACACACCTGAAGATTCTGAAGATCTGGTCAATCTCTGAATCCCCGTGGAAAAGTGGCTTCTTAGTTGCCAGCTCAGCAAATATGGTACCTATGCTCCATATATCTACAGGAGTAGAGTAACGAACAGATCCCAGCAACACCTCTGGAGACCTGTACCACAGCGTCACTACCTGTTGGACAAGGAAAGTTGTTGAAGTTTATAAAATCAGGTCCTCTAACTGACAGCAAACACAATGCTTCATCTGTTATTAAGCAGGATTCTCAGTTTCTTTGGTTAAAATAATAGCTGGTACTAGAAGTTGTAGTGAAAATACTAGTTTAAAACTGATTTGAAGACAAACAAGTTCCACTGCAGCAGTTTCTACTGCAATCCAAGCAGTTGCCTACACTACTTCCCAAAGAGCAGGAAGCCTGCTGCACCCAGTCAGTAAACCCCTCAAACCTGAGTGCTTTGTGAAGCAGAAGTGCCCTTATGAGACAGTGAGCAAAAAGTTCCAGCCCATCTGATTCACTCTCAGGGTAACAGTGGGACTCATAAGATGCTTTGGAACCTTGACCACAGCCAAAGAGGTGGAAAACTGTTTTAGAAAACCAAAATGTAACTTCAAAACCTGCATTATTCCTTTTATAGCTGTTTCACATTCAAATAGTGGGAATCTAGTAAGCATTGTCCGAACCAGCAAAAGTATTTTCCAATCACTCACTTCATGAGTGTAGACCCGTACTGGAATTCCAAAGGCTCGAGCCAGTCCAAAGTCTGCCAGTTTAATGACCCCCTTGTCATCTATTAAGAGATTCTGAGGCTTCAAGTCTCTGTGCAGAACTCTTCTGGAGTGGCAGAAAACAATGCCTTGCAGGATTTGGTACAGGTAGCTCTAGAAATATTAAATGGGATGAAAAAGCAAAGGAGTTACCTTTAGTACATGTCAGTGTCTGCCACACACAGCTCTCCCAATAGCAGTAGGAAACGGAGATCCAAAGCACTGCAGATACTGAGTTAATATCAATCAAAAAGTCATACAATTTAATTATTAAGATTTTAAGGCAGTTTATTCTCAGTAATTAAAAGAATTTGAAGTGGCATTTGAGAGCAAAACCCACATTCATCTTAGTATCCACAGGTGCTTATTTAACCTTTCATTTCTCTTCAAGGAGTTAATTATACTGAAAGTAAAAGCTGCTCATAGCTTACTAGGTCATCCTTACATTTCCCTCTTATGTTAAGAAATTGTCCTCATTACCTTAACACGTGAACGCTCCAAATATTGGCCAGATGGAATACTATCCAAGTATTTCTTGAGATCCATGGAAAGGAATTCAAAGACAAGGTACAGTCGTGAATCCTGCATAAGAACATCCTGAAGACTAAAAATGGAGTATACAATTAACTCCCACTGCAAAATGCATGCAATCACAGTTATATTTCCCCTTTCAACAGGGATACAAGCTGACATTTCCAGGTTATTATGGAAGTCCTAAAAGTCTTCAAACATCAGGCTTAGTGAGCTATACTGTCATCTGAACAATCAAGTCTATCTGAAACAGTGTCACTGAGACAAAAACCTATTCCCACTAATTGATAAAAGCCTTCTTAAACTTATAACCCCTCGTATCAGACACAGGAAGTCTGAGGAAAAAATACTGTTGCCTTTTAGAAAAAAAACAAGTAAACACCTGTGGGTGTTGGTACCTGGCTTCTCTTTGAAGCTGGCTTATTACAGCAGAGCCTGAATTACTAGGAGGGTCTAAGGGAACATTACAGTAGGAACCTAGCAGCCACAGCAGGATTTGCACATTTTTTTTAATTATCTCCTTCTTTAAAAGAGTTTAAAGTTTCCTAGACCCAAGCATACATATATTGAGAGGCTACCAGGCTGGAACTTGCCCAGTTTTCATGCACATTAAAGAGGAAGTATTTTGCTACATCAAAGAGCAAGTAAATATTTTGTGGGGAAGACAATAGCTGCAATCAATTTTTAGATGTCAAATAGTCATTTGATGAAAGTTTCACTCCTCTGATGTGCCAGCTATGACAGCATCATACACAACATGTAAACTCCTGCTACAGAACAGCAGGGAAGTGATTGATGACAGAGGCTCACATAAGAACACTTAACTCAAATGGTCTATTCCAAGGCAGTAAATTAAGTTTTGAGACTGCCTAAAGTAACAGCTTCAGCCAGTCTTCAATGATGTGGCCTCCATTCTCACAATAACCTTTCTGAACATAATTTACATAATTTTCTAAATCCACAAAAATTTGTTAGGTTCCTTGAATGAGAAGAGGCAGCACAAGGAAGGCTTAATTAGAAAACTGGCCTAAATATGAAATTTGTGTATTTAACTATTTTCTGCAAAACAGACACTGTATTAAAGAGTGGTTCTCAGTGGAAAAGTAATTTATTATCTGAAGGGACCTAGTGCCCTTCAAAGTTCAGCTAAATACCAGTATATGCATACCAGACTATATTGGGATGATTCAGCTCTTTTAATAAAGAAATTTCTCGGATAGCAGTACTTGGAACACCTTCCTCCTCACTTTCTAGACGTATTTTCTTCATTGCAACCACCTGGCCTGTGGTTTTGTGACGACCTTTATACACAACACCATAGGTACCTGAACAAAAAGACAGTGAAACACACATGGGAAGTACCAGCCTCAGGTACAGATAACTTATTGCAAATACGAACTGCTAACATAGGCAAAGTCCTTGCAGATCAGAGTCACAGAATATGCTGAGTTGGAAGGGATGCAAAAGGATCATCAAGTCCAACTCATAGTCCTGGTTTGACTGTGAACTACTATTTAGCTTTGGCAGTTTACCAAGCAATGGTCTTGTTTGTTTAAAGCATGCCACCCATAAACTGTAGCATTTGTTAAGATAGGGTACTTAGGCTAAGTGTAAAGGTGAATATGGAGAAGATGTAGTTGTAAAATCAGACATTATTTGAGTTTTAGGTTAACTTCCAGGCAGGATCATTATACTGCTTCATCCCTGAGGGGCTATGATTTTGCCATTGATAAATCACATTAAAACATTGAAGGTTTAGCTGCAAAGAAAAGTAATGCTCCTTTTGCAATCTGAGATCCAGCCATCAATATGTCTGATCTGTAGAAACACCTCTAGCACAATCCTCAGTGCAGGAGGGAAGTGCTGTGGGTCTCAGCAGAAGCTAAAATTTGAACCAGTATCAAATTTCAAATCAACCCACTTTAACCATCAGTGTTCACAGAAGTAGAACCCTCAAACCAAAATAGCATAAGCATTCTCTTTTTACCATTCTTGAAGCATTAATCCCTCACAAAAAGCTGAGACCAGTTCCTTTCAAAGATTCATGCACAGGGCCTTGCTTACAAAGCATTGTTGCAAGATCCAAGCACACACATTTTGCTATTGGCTGATAAAACACTCTCAGAGCAACATACTTCAAATTCTCAAGTCTACATAAGATTAAAACATTGTAAAACACACTGACTCCTACAGCTAACAGAGGCTGGATTCCCAGTGAAACAGGGTTGTGACTAACATCTGCATTGAAGCCATCTTCTTAGTGCCTCATAATAAGTTAGCTGTTAAAATTCACTTCTCCACAGAGATTTACAGTCTGCACTTTCCCTTGACAACCGTACTGCCTGGATATAATCAAAGCAGGATAATCCACAAACCTCTATTTCCTACCAGCAGCTCCAAGCAAAAGTATGCCATGTCACACAACTTCAGGAGCAACTGGTAAGTTCATACATGCAGGAACAGGGGAGCTTCCTAAACTGTAAAGGTTCAGGACTCAGAACACAGTTTTTCCCCTCTCTTGGAAGAATATTACACCATCAACATGAAGGCAGACACTTTTCAACACTGGTCAGTTTTTTTCTAAGAGACCATGTCCATTTTCAAAAGGGCTGGCTGAAAGCTTTTACATATAATTACCACAGTGAGCCACAGCCTTATTTAGCCAGTTAGTTGAATCTCAATAGTTTCTTTAATAACCAGAGTGCACAGAGCTTCTGTGACACCGGAGAGCTCAAACTGTGGAGCATTACAAGGCTCACTGTTCCCCCTACTTACCTTCCCCAATCTTCTCTATTTTTGTGTAATCATCCATTGCTGTGGTTATCCCTGAATGAACAGGAAAAAGAAACAGAAAATGAGGGTGAACAGTTGCTGTCCTGGACACAGCCAAGTCCCTGAAGCTGCGCCAAGTCTTTAGAAGCTGGTTGTGTCTTACTAATTAAGATGTAATGTGAAATACTTACTGTCCTCAACAAGCGCACGGGGTTTTACTCCGAGCTCCAGCTAGAAAACTTACAGCCCAAAGTGCGACTCAAAGGAGAAGTTTTTGTGTGTGAAAAGCTCCTCCACGGAACCCCAAAAAACAGACGCTACACTTACGTACCTACTCACAGGACTCCCACCATGCAAAAACCCCAGGTTTCCGTATTAGCCACGGCAGGGAACACCAGCCCCTGTGTCGCTGGGTAAGGACAGGGGGCGAGAGGAGCCAGCCGGGGCCGGCCCTTCATTCACACCTTCCCCGCCGGGGCCCGGGGGGTCAGGGGGTGCGGAGGGGACCGGCGGGCNCCGCCGCCGCGCGCGCTGCCCGAGCCGCCGCACCGGGGAGGGAGGGGCGGGGCCGCGGCGCGTTCAAACCGTCCGCCCGCCGCGCTCAGCCAATGGCGCCGCGCCGCCGCCGTTCAAAGCGGCCAATCAGCGCGCTCCGCGCCAAAGCGAGGCAGAAAGGGCGGCTACCGGCCGCTGCGCGGGTGGGCGGGGAAAGCGGGCGCGACAAACTGAGGATACAGCGCGCGTCCTATTGGTTCGCAGGGCAGGAGCGCGGGCGCGGCCGGCCGGCCGGGCTGTTCGCTGCAGGCTGAAGCCACGCTGTCCCCAGGGTGGGGACACCGCGACACTGGGTGGGACAGCGGGGGTGGGTGGGCTGGTCACAGGCACAGCGTCACAGACCGGGGCAGGCTGGGGCGGGCCGCCGTGGTCAGCTGGCCCCACCTCCCTGCTCAAGCAGGGTCATGCCAGAAGAGCACAGGGCACAGGATTGTGCCCAGTGGGCGCTGGAATATCTCCCGTGGGGGAGACTCCACAGCCTGTCTGGGCAATCTGTTCCAGTGCTCCGTCACGGCACAGTGAGGAAGTTCTTCCTCACGTTCAGATGGAGCATCATTTTCTGCCCCTTGCCTCGCATCCTGCTGCTGGGCACTACCGAGCAGAACCTGGTCCATCCCCCTGGCTCCATCCTGGCTCCATCGCCCCCTCTGGCTCTATCTCCCCCCGGCTCCATCCTCCTGGTCCATCGCCCCCTGGCTCCATCCTCCTACCTCCATCTTCCTTAGCTCCATCCCCCTNCGGGCACCCGGGAGGAGGGGCTCCGGTCACCGAGGGGCTGCGGGAGGGGACCCGCGGGCACCCGGGAGGAGGGGCTCCGGTCACCTACGGGCTCCGGCCACCGCCGAGCCGGACACGGCCCCGGTCGCCGCGCAGGCCTCCCCACGCCCCGCTGTCGGCAGCCCCAAGAGCGGCGGTGCCGGTGGCGATGGCAGTGCCCGTGGCAGTGACAATGTCGANGGGTGGGGACACCGCGACACTGGGTGGGACAGCGGGGGTGGGTGGGCTGGTCACAGGCACAGCGTCACAGACCGGGGCAGGCTGGGGCGGGCCGCCGTGGTCAGCTGGCCCCACCTCCCTGCTCAAGCAGGGTCATGCCAGAAGAGCACAGGGCACAGGATTGTGCCCAGTGGGCGCTGGAATATCTCCCGTGGGGGAGACTCCACAGCCTGTCTGGGCAATCTGTTCCAGTGCTCCGTCACGGCACAGTGAGGAAGTTCTTCCTCACGTTCAGATGGAGCATCATTTTCTGCCCCTTGCCTCGCATCCTGCTGCTGGGCACTACCGAGCAGAACCTGGTCCATCCCCCTGGCTCCATCCTGGCTCCATCGCCCCCTCTGGCTCTATCTCCCCCCGGCTCCATCCTCCTGGTCCATCGCCCCCTGGCTCCATCCTCCTACCTCCATCTTCCTTAGCTCCATCCCCCTGGCTCCATCCTCCTGGCACCCCCTTTATACATGTGGATACACACTGATGACGTCCCATTTCAGCTGTCTTTTCTGAGGCTGAACAGACCCAGATCCCTCAGCCTTTCCTCCTAGGAGAGACTCTTCAGTCCCTTTAATCAACTTTGTGGCTCTGCACCCTGATTGCTGCTGGGTCGGGCTGTTGGTGTGGTCAGGGGAGCATAATCACGTTTGGACCAGGATAAGCTTTGGCTGCAGCTGCTCCTTTTAATCAAGTCTGTTAGATTTGGATGCCACGGCCGGCCAGGGCATAAATTCATTATTTCTGGCTGCATGGGTGCTGATCTGTGAAGTGCTGCTGCGGCCTCTGAAGCTGCTTTTAAAGCACAGGCATTAATAAAAGGTCACTGGGTAAATTAATTCCCCAGGAGTGGGGACATATGAATGTAGGCAAATTAAAGTTCTGTATCCCTGCTCCCTGGTTAAGGACAGTTAGTCCCCGTGCTATCACAGCTTCTGAAAGAAGGGTCGGGGACATACCTGGAGAGGCACCCTGTGTCTCCATCCAAAGAGGGAATGCTCTGCCAGCTGGGACCTCTCTCCATTGGTACTCAGGGAAGTAGCACTGCAGTACACATGTATTAAAAAAAAAAACAGCCTGGGAAAATACTATTCCAAACATTACAATATTGTGTCACTGAGAAACTTGAATGCTAAACAGATTGGCAAAGTTGGTGTGTTTCTAGTTTCACAGGTCTTTCCCTGCAGGATAGTTCCACTGTGGGTTCTGTGATGCTGCTGGCCCCCTCTGGCATCCCTTCCCATGGGCACCGACAGTCCTGGGCCAGCACAGCACTGTGGAAAGCTGCAGGAGTGAGGCACAGGTGGTGTTGCAGTGTCATGAATATTCAGTACTATAAATAAATTATATACAGATTACATTTATGTGTAAAATACACTGTGCCTGAAAGTACTGAATACACTGATCTGAATTTTCTTGAAAGTTTTAATCAGCTTTAGTCTAAATATACACAAATACTTGTTAGTTGTGCTCAGGCTGCCATTTCTACTGGGCACTCCCTGCTCATTCTCTGAGTGCTCACTGAATTTTCCAATTCTTTAAGAACAGGCCTTTTTCCACACCTCTCGTTGCCTCATGAGCTTTGAGTGGGGAAGACCAGGAGGCACCAGGAGGAAAGCTGACTGAAGAACAGCTCTTACACAGGAGCCTCGTAGCCTTCCTTCTGTTTCACGCATGAGGAGACTCCAAGATACCTTGCTCAGGAGGCAGAGTGCATGTAAGTATAAACCTGCCATGGCATTAATTTGTCAAATATCAGCCTGACAGTTCTGCTTACTCAGCGTTTTCCTCCCTCTCGCTGCTGTCTGTGTGTCCTTAGGATACAAACCACGTCTCCTTTCTGACTTGATAGTGCTTATCTCAGCTGATCATTGCTTTGGGCATGGCAGGAGCTGATGATACTGCTTGAGACCAGCAATCCAACTACATTTGTATGACTTTTTGTGTTTGAAGGGATTTACTGTTCTGCTTGAAGGAACAGTAGCAGCGAGCCTGCTGACTGCTAAGTCACAGATGGACAGAAATGGGTGGATGTGGGAATCCCTAGGAATGCTGCTCCCCTTCACAGCAAAATGTGGATCATCCCAAGTGCAAAACTGAGGGAAAAGTCCAAGATGAACAGCAAAGGAATCTAGGTCTACCTTGACAACATGATGTTAAATTAATTTTATTTATGTAAATGACCAAGGGTTACATACATTAAAACATCTTTGGCATCCAGAACTTCCTCTTGCTTGAACTGCAGTGCTGTTTGTGCAAGGCACACAGGATCAGACCAACAATGCTGAGCTGGGATTATAGTATTACAGTTGTATTCATGGCTAAGAACCCAGTGTAATACTCTGAACAACTCCTTCTCTGCCGAGCAGAGGGCAGCTGCAAGAGTCAATATCGTCTTGTCTTTTGTATTTGAATCATATTCTCCTCAGCAATAACATCACTGTAAGGAAGAGAGAGAGTGTATTCTGTCTTTTACATAATGATGCAACTAAAAAAAAGGTCAACTGGTTGGTGAATACTAATGAGGGTATCTAAAATAGGTTGTGTTCACTGTGTTCCGAAGCAGATAAATACAGATATTGGTTGGCTTCTTTTAACATTTACTTAAAAGCAAAGATTATTTCGTTAGTATGACAAATGCAAAAGTACAGTAGGAGAAGTGTAATAGCATTCAGGAATGCAGATAATATTAGAGAGTTAATATTCTTTAATGCATATCTCAGTTAAATCTCTCCTGTTATGCAGGACAGTTCCCATTATCATGAAACAGAGAACTCCTCTGCTGCTCTTGTTCTCTATTAGTATTTTGACAAGATGCCAGAAAGAAAAAGCTCCTGAGAACTGTTTGAAAATAAAGCAAAAGGATGGAAGTAGCTAAGAAAAAAGAATTAAATTGTCAATGTCTCTTGAAAGCACGAATATAAATATTTTAAATGCATTTAAAGTACTTTGAATTTAGATTTTTCTAGCATGCCCTAAACCACTTTACTTAAAAAATCTGAACATTGATATGATTGCAATAACGAAAACACCATAAACCATCCCTTTATTTCAAGTGATGAGATTGTAGATAGAAGGAGCTGCCACTGGGGTGGTTATTCATGGGTTTGTATCTTCCTGGAGGAAAGCTCGGCTGAATTTGAAATATGGGAAGTTTTCCCATGAACTTTGCAGCAGCACACCAAGAGGACCGAGAGGAGAGCTGTGGGAGGGAGGGAAGGGGTGCACAGAGTCCCTGCTGAGATTGTTGGGGGGACTTCCAGGGGCTGAAATGTGTGTGACTTCTGGATGTAAAGACTGAAACCTTCCCTCAGCTCTGAGTTTGCCAAACTTCTGTCCCACCACAGGGAACACTTCACTGTCACTGCAGATCTTCCTTCATCATGGGGCACACAGCTGCTTTCATACAAACCTCTAGAGGAATACCTACAAATGCTCAACTTGGATTTTATTTTAATAATTGTAATTAAATGAGCAAGGTGAACAGGGCATGTGTATCAAACGAGGGGGTGGGAAAAGTGCCTTTTGTTTTTCTAGAGCATCTGGGCAAAAAGCCAGGCTCCACCAAAGTCACTGGCAGAACTCTCATTAACTTCAGCTGGGCAAAGCTTTCACTCCTGACCCACGAAAAATTAACTGTAGGAAAAGGTGGATGGTTCCTTATTTAAATTTTTGCATTTCACTTGGCTTACAACACAAGAAGAAAAATGGCAGAACCTGATAAAGTGCTTCTGAACTGCATGAGAGCAGGAGAGATGCATTCAGAGTTTTATTTGGAGATCCCTCACCCAGATGCAGGCGAGCAATCCCTGGTGGCCGGAGGAGGCTGGTTTTGAGGTGGGTGTTGAGGGCTGGATAGCAGAGCCCTCCAGGGAGAACAGCAACCACAAGCCCCATTCCCTGAGGCTGGTTACAAACATCAGTACGCAGGGACAGTGTGGCCACAGCAACACAACTCAATCAGCACCCTTCCTCACGTGGAGACACTTATACTAAAAATCTGCTTCCTGGTATAGCTGTTTCGTTTCAACAAAAAATACTCTTTTTTTTCCCAGGTTTTATCCATTTATCCTTTTTTGTCTCACAACAGCCACCTGCTCCTGTGCTTGATCAGATCAAATGCACTGCAACAGCACTTTTAAATTCCAAACCTCTGTTGGGGAAGCCTGACCTGAAACCTTTCCCAAAGTAAGGGAAGTTAACTTTTCCTTCCCTCCAGGTATCATTCCAGCTGCCAAAAGAGAAGCTGTACTCTTTCAGGTGGGAGTGTAGATGAGAAAATGAGGCATGTAAGCCTGTGGAAATGAAATCTGGATTTACATGTACACGTTACACTTGAATTTGCTTAAAAATTCCTCCTCCTATCAACTGTGAGAGTAGACTTAAAAAAAATTAATTTTAAGTAATTTTTTTTCCCTAAAGGTGCTATTTTCTTTTACAATCTGCAAATTCCATTTAAGCCTTCACAGTTTTCTTTCTCAAAGAGTGATGGAAGGTGGTACATGAGTTGTACAAAAGTAGTGTGTGACCCAGCCACAGAGCTGCTAATTGCCATTGCTCATCAGTGAACGTGACCAGCCTTGCTTCACGCTTGCTTTTAGCCATCGTAATCCCTTTTTTTTTTTCTCTGGCTTTGAGTTCCCTGAGGGGGCTGAGGAAATGACTCACATCCAAAATAAGAGGGATAAAAACATTCTGGGGAGCTACCTTCTCCATTCCAGACACAGCCAAAGTCTTTGGTTAAATATTTTTATTTGGCTCTATATACAAAGAAGAAAGTTTACACATTAGACAGGGAGGAACAAGCAATTAGTTACCAAGTATCCAAGGATGTATAAACACCTATAGTCAATTTATACAGCTGGGGATGCACTTCGTAAATTGCACGTACAGCACTAAGGCCCACGATAGGAAAAGTAACTGGATTAAGCTGTTATCAGCAATATTTGTAGGTAAATTCCTGCTTAAAAATATTTTTGTGTGTGTTTCACCACTGCTAATGGTTAAATTAACTTCTAATTAAAAGAAGAAAACAGGTTGATGCACAAAAAGAGGCTTGTGAGAGGGGAGGAAAAGTAAGGTGATGGAATAAAGTCATTTAAGTCAAAACTGAACCAATCCTATTTGGTTTTACCATATTTTCACTGTTTCAAGTGCTGTGGTAAAACACATGCTAATGAGATCGATTAAAATACTTTTTAAACTAAGAAAAAGTACAAGCAGCACTGACTGCTGGTTCGACCAACACAGCAGCAAAATGTGTGATGTTTGCAGAGCCCTCGGCTGGGGTCTGAGGGGGAAACGGGACCGATTCACCCCTGGGCTCAGGGATCAGCTCCCCGTGGTCACTGCCCGCTGCTCCGCACGTGTGAGCAATTCCGAATTTGCATCACGGTAAATGCGCTACACCTGTAGCACCGTGAGGGGGGACCCAGCTGGACGCCTTTAGCTGCGGAGCTCGAGCCCGCCTTAAATGCGGGCGCTGGGGTGGCTTTTCAGATTTGTTTAACAAAGCTCAGCTGCCGAGCCCAGGTGAGCCCCGGGCCAGGTGAGCCTCCCCTCGGAGCGCTCCGGGAGCAGCCGCCCTCCCGGTTCTCCAGCGGGGCGGACCTCGGGGCGCTGCCCCCGCCCTGTGGCACCTCCGGAGCTCTCGGCTGCAGCGGCGGGACGGGACGGGACGGCGGGGCCGGGACGGGAGAGGCAGAGACAGGGACAGAGACAGCGGCGGGGCCCGGCCCGGCCCCACCTGCGGGGCCGCGGAGCGGGGCAGCACAGCCCGCCCGTGGGGGCGAGGTGAGGAGCGGAGCCCGGAGCGCTGCAACATGGCCTCCTCCTCCTCCCCTTCCTCCTCCTCCTCCTCCTGTCCCGCGGGACGGCCCGGCAGGGACCAGGTGAGTGCGCGGCCCGGGGGCGCTTTCTGCTTCTCCTCTTTCCCCGCACTCCTCTCTCTCCTCCTCCTCTCCGCTCCCGGGCCGTGTCCCCCGGGCAGTGCCGAGGGGAGCGGGCGGCTCTGCCCCTCGCCCGCCCAGGTGTGCGGGGCTGGAGCCGGGACAGCCTTTCCCAGCCCCGGCCCGACTTATCCCCCTGCCCGGCCGGACTGGCCGCACCGCTCTGCCCCTCCCGAGGGTAGAAGCGTCTCCCAAAACAACCCCCGACCCCGCGTTAACACCTCCCCTCCCTGCTGGGGTGAGGCGCTTCGAGGTGTGTGGCATGTGCTTTGCGTGTCTGCCTTCCTTGTGTTTCACACCTCGGTGGCGAGGCAGTGATGTGCCGGTGGGACGGGGGCTGGGATGCCCCATCCCCGCCTGGCACCGCACCTGGGTGCTGGCCCAGGGCTGTGGGTGATCCCGGGCACCGTGAGGGTTCACACCTGGGCACCCCCATCAAACCACCTGCAGCGGGGCAGGTAAAGAGGAGATGCTGGTGAAGGTTTAGTTTCAGCACGGCACCAGCGGCCGCAGGAGTTGTTTTCCTCCCCCGGTCCTCTCTCCCTCCCTCCCCTGCAGTGGTCAGACCCAGGCCACAGGGGCAGGTGAAGGAGCTTCGCTGCCGTGGTCCGTGTCCCGCAGGTATTCGATGTGAGCGCTCTGTTTGTTGCTCTCACAAACGCTGCCTTGTGTCAGGAGCGGGCTGACTGCTCGGACGCTCTTCCCGCTGAACACAAATGGCATAATCCATTTAAACTGTGAAGACTTGTGTTCTCAGGGCAAAGAAAGAGCACATTTTGGACTATTACACAATGCCTGACCAGCAACATGACACTTCTCCCAGTAGAAGTAAGTTTTGGGGATAAGGATTGGGAAAGTATGATAACTGAAATACCCTTTTTTTTTTTTTTTTTTTGGGCTATATGCCCAGAACTCCTGAAACTAAAACTGAAAACTCTTAAGATTAAAGCTATAATTAATCAAGGCTGAATAAGCTTTATCCTTTGTTCCCTTTTTTTTTTGTGAAGTTGGTATTTTTTGAATCATTAAACTTTCCTGCTTTTAATGCTGCCTTTGCTACTACTTGAAACCCTTAACTGGACAGAGAAAATGGAATATTATCTCCCTTATTGTAAATTTGTATGGTTTCTCATATTTCTCCCTCAAATCTGTCCAGTGTTCATGCTTTGAAATGGAATGTAAATTAACACCCCAGGAGGACTGATCAGCTAGAAATAAATCAGTGCTCTGGCAGTCAGGCCCTTTAAGTTCTGGCCCAGTAATCTCAACTAGTGAGAAGACTTGGATTGTCTCCTCTCGACCCCGATGCTTCAGTCAAGGGCAGAAGATTTCCCATCAGTTTGGGAAGACTGTTGAGTCAGGCCCTAAACTTTTAGGGTGTCTCTTTGCCTGGTGGGTGTGTAAGATGCTCAGCTCTTAAGACACTGTTAATGTTTGGTGTTGGAAATGAGGGCACGCTTTGAACCAGCCAGTGTTTTTGGGGAGTTCCTTACAAAAATCTTTTCTGCCATCATAAGTTTTTCTCTGATTTCTGTGGGAATTTACTAATGTTCATTGCTTGATTGTTACTGTTGATACTGGACTGTTGTGTGCTTTTGCCTTCTTGCCACAAGAGGAGCTTGGGAATTTTTATTACTGAAAAAACTACCATCTCTCCCAGCTCTACCAGATACTAACTTATTTGCCATGTGCTTCTTTTTTGGGATAATGATATCTATCTGTTATAATGCAGTGATTTGCAAATTCAGGTGAATAATTGTGTGTGGTTAAATGCTTTCTTTTTTTTTTTTTTTTAAATCTACTTAGAGCTTTCCCTAAGGTAACTTCCAAGCTTTGCAGAGGGAGTCAAAATTGTTAATGGCATGAGAAAGAAAATAACATGTTAGTCAAGGGGTTTTAAGTTCCTGTACTATTTTGCTGTTGATTATTAAGAGCAAACACAATTCTTATTTAATTTCAATGAATAGAATGTACTTTCTTGTTTTAGTTCTTTTGTTGTGGTAGTTCTTGGCCTCAACACTATGACTACTATTAAAGTCAATACCTAGAAGCTAATTATGCTTGTAGGTCACTGGCAGTGTGGTGTTTTGTTCTGAAGTGTTTATATGTGGTTAATTTAAGGTACTGAAAATATGGGGGTAGTCTATGGTTTGTGCAAGATCTGACTTTGAATGTTAGAAATGAGGAACTTTTATACTTCTTGAAACTTTTAACTTAAAACTGGGGTGTTTGTGGGAAGAGGGAGGAGACTGGTCATGTTGTTGTGCAGGGAAGAAAATAAAACCCAAACTGTTCAAATATGAAAGCCATGTTGTTATCACATAAAATAAAATGTGAAAGTGGAAAACTTATTTCACAGAGTAAGCTTTTAAATGTGATCTGTAAGACCACAAGTTCAATCATAGCTGCTGTGAAACACAAAAATAAAAGTAAATTTTTTCAATCATTGAAAACTTTGGGAAAATGGCAGGTCTGCAGTTAAAAGACCACTAACAATCCCCTGCCTGTGTAGCATACAGGTCAGACTACCCAAGTCTCAATTCTAGCCAGTTGTTCAATGCAAATTCCTGCCCCTGCTGTTTCTTATAGTTTTATCCTATGTTTTTATCAATTTAACTTTTGTGTTATTTTCCCCCTCCACTCCAAGTTCTTGTAGTTCAGTTCTTACATACTCAGTTTCTCAAAATTCAGTACTCTTGACATCATGTAAAAACTGTTGAGTTACTAATCCAGTGGTTGATTACCCATTAAAAGTTACTTTTGCTGCCCTGTGTCCTCTGGAGTGTGAATATTTCCCATATGCATCAGGTTTCGTGATAAGCTGTTGACAATGGTACTTGTGCTCCTGCTGGCATGGCTCTCGGAATGACAAAATAAGACCTGGCATTAATTCTGAGAAAAGCATGGTTTTGCAATCTTTAATCAGGCAAAGTTTCATTAGCTCCTTGAGGGAGTTTGAAAATGACTTGGCCCAAGGAAGCCTGTCTTTTTTTTATTATTTATTTTTTTTAAAACAGCTGGTGGCACTTGTTAGCTTTTTCCAGAGAGGCAGAGTGATGTAGAACCAGGGGCATGAGGATAATATTTTATATTTCTGTGGGTTTTATGCTTGAGTTCTGGCATGTGTAGCATTAAATAGCTATTTACGATGCTGACATGTCTAAGAAGGAGAGTTTTGAAGTTGAATTTTCTGAAACAAATCCTTCCAAATAGTTTTAGACATACTTTTTCTTTAATGTGATAAAGCTAGTCTGGATTCCACTCCTTTCTTCCCTGAAAAATTTGGGAAATTAAACCACAATGGGAAAGGAAATGTTGCTTTCTTTTCTTTATTTTTTTGCTTTAGGAAAGAGAGGGGGAAAGGAATAACTCCGAACTGTTGCTCTCATCTTCAGTAGTTAAGAAATGTCTCAGCTTTGCTCCTCTCTTAGTAACTCACATGTACTGCCTGGTGGTTGGTGCTGGTAGCTCTTGCTCTCGGCTGTTGAATGACATCAGCGTGCACATAAAACATACAGAAAACCATAGGTGCTTGCACTGTGTGTTTCTGCTGCCCTTGCCATGGGAATGCAGTGTGGCTGTGGAGACAATTACAGGCTCTGAGGAGAATGAAGAGGACAGCAAAGAAAATGGTTCCAATAAAATATTTACTAGTGGGATTGTGAAATTCCGAGAAACCTTGCTCTGCTTGTGCCAGTCATTGCCTCACTGTTCATGTGGTGGTTGTGTACTCTGAGAGTCTTGCCCAGTTCTGGTAGTGTCTTGAGCAAAACCTGTCCTGTTTAGTCTCGGCATAGTGGCTGCTCTTCCATCTACACTGCCCTGGAATATCCTACAAAAATGAGTTTAATATTAGCTACTTCATTGTATTGTAATTTCTTCTGTTAAATCCATTTTAAACTTCAGTTCCCACTGACTTGGTGAAGAGGGAAAGGTACCTTGTTTCCTTCAATTGCTTCTGAAAATCCAGCAAATTATTCTTCTCCAAGAGCATACTGAGGTTGGTGCCCTTCAGAGGAGAAACTGGTCAGACTTTCCATGTAATATCTGAGGTATGCATCATGGCTTTATCAGTAGGTGCTATTGATTCTATCTGATCATAACTTAGAAAATATTATGAGCTAATGAAAGGAGTCCTGCATAGCTGCATTTGTGAGGGTTTCCTTTAACCCTGTGCTAAAGCAAGCCCTGGCTGAGCTTCTGCACTGACCTGCTGTTATTACTTTAAATAACAGGTTGTGATGACAGCTCCTGTTAGAAGGAGAGACTTGAGCAACATTCTGCAATGACAGAGGAGTTGATAGCATATGAATATCATATGAGAGCTGTTTGCTTAAGGCAGCCTTCATGGAGACATGATTTTAGGTTTTATAACCATGTGATGCAGGATTTCTTTTGGAAAATACTTTTAAAGCAATTTTAATAAAAACACTTTTCAGCTGACATGCACTGAACAGGTGTAAGCTAGTTTTATGATCTTTGCATGCTGTTGTTAGTAGTACTGTATTTTAAGTATGTGTGTCTTTTAAAGAAAAAAATACGGATTTTTTTAGGATCCATCATGATTAGTTTGCTCTATGAAAAAGCAGAAATCAGCAAGGTTGTGAGTGACCACACCCTGGTCTAAAAACCAGCAGAGCACAGAATATTCTGAGTTGGAAGGGAGAAGTTATTCTGCTTTTATTTTTGTGGGGTCAGAATTTCTGCCTGTTTGTGTAAACTACATCATTAGAGGCTACTAATGATGTAGTTGGTGAGCTATTGCTTAACACTAGGAAGATGTTCAACCAGCTATTTCTGTTTTTCTTCTGAATTTGAAATTTAGAAGTCTATAGTGCTCTGTGTTGGGAAACCTCCGTTTTCATAGAAACAGAATGAACATGGCTCTAACTTGTTTTTGCCTCAGCTTACTAATCTCTGGATTTTTGTTGCATGTGTCTTATCTTAAAAGATTATCTACTTTTCTGTTTCTTGTCCTCTTTTTTTTTTTTGGTGTATATATGTGAGGGGGATTTTATTTCTCTTTTCCACCCTGTAATTTCAGACTGGTTTCTGTCACTTTAATAGTTTAGTGCAGTCTTGGGCAACAGAGCAGTTTCTGTTTCCTCAAAACACCTGTTCAACCTCAGGTCAAAGAAAATTCATCCTGAAATTGCTGCACTTGCTGTGCCAAGAATTCCCCGTCACACCACAAAGCAGATCTGACAATGCTGAAAAATTATAATTAGTTTTAGGCTTTTCTCACTGAAAGAATCTGGTCTATATGTGAACCCACAGTAGTTTTAAAAGCACTTAATTCAGGCTCTTTTAATGGAAAAACAATGCTCATGGGAGGGGTCAGCAGCAGAACTGCAGGTGTTGTTTATTGAGGACAGTTCATTTGAGTAATTAGCATTTTCTTTTTCTTAACAACTTTCCCCTTATTTGGTAACTTTGTTTCAGCAGTGGAGGAATCCCAAGAAGCAGATTGTTTCACTACTGCGGGACTGACCTTTTCATGAAGGCCCTTTTAGGGATTGATGTGTAATGTTTGTTGAGGCAGTTGGGTGAGGAGGTAAAGAATGAGTCTTGTGCATGGGAGGGGGGAGGTATGCAAGGTCAAGTGATGCTGGTATGCTCTTTGAATTGTGTCTTTGTGGGATAATAGAGCACTAGAAACTTAACAGAAAAGGTGAGTCAGCTGGTCTTCTGATAGTCAATACAGCATTCAGGAAAAGAAAAAAGGCTGATGAGTCATCTGATTATAGGTGTAAGTATTCTATAATATTAAAAAGCAGCACTAGTAACATACAGTAGTAATCAGGTGGACAGGTTAATGAACTTGGCCAAGCCAGAAAGAGCAGCAGTGACTTTACAATAATCCTTCAAGGAAAAACTGTAGGAATTAGTAGATTTGGTAATGGTTTCAAAACTTATAAATTATTTGTTCTTTACCCTCCAGTGACCTCAGTGCTCTTCTGTAAAGGAAAATAATTATTGACAACTGTAAAAATAAAAGAGGGGCTCAGTATGACTTTTGTATTTTATTTAAAAAGATAAACTACCTGGTGTGTTTCATTTTGGTGGGTTTGGTTTTCACTTGTTTTTATAGTTATCTTAGGCCAATTCTGTAATTGACTATTATCAGATATTAGAGTTAAGGAACAGTAATTTGTGTTACTGCCCCATATCTCAACTCATATGACTCCATTGTGTAATATTTGAGGTGCACAGACTGGTACATATATCACCTAGAATGTGGAGCAAGTTGTCTTTAAGGTGTGGTAAGGTAAAGGAAGTCAAAGATGGAAGATGCTCTTAAGAGCCTCTTGCAACACTTCAGCTGAGAACATTACATGCACTTAGACTTGCCCTCTTGAAGCTGTGGAGGATTTTAGGCACAATAGCTACTACAAGATTGTGTTCAAATTTCCTTGGGCTTTAAGTTAGTAAAAGTAATGACCTCTTGTGCCATTGTGCAGGTGAACAATCCCTAAGTGTGGTTCAGTGTTTTAAATCTCTGATGGCAGAACCAATTTCCTTTTGTATTCCTTCCTACACCTTGATTCTGCTTGCTCCTGTTTAGAGAATACTGCAGAGGGAGCACATACTCATGTGTCTGAGAAGGCAAATAGTTTCACAGGTCATGACTTTGCAAATGCATGAGGCAGCCTTGCTCTGGGATAGGAACTTCTGCTGGGACCAGTTACAGGCAGTAGGGAAAAGGCCAGAACCTCCTAAATGGCATCCTAAATGTTTGCCATGTAGAACAGCAGCAATCAGTGCAGGGGCTCAGCTCTTATAACTGGGAGCACATGGAATTCACAGGGCTCAGCCTCAGGCTTAGATTTGGTGCTTGCTTCCTCAGCTGGGAGATCAACCTGTGCCTTCAGCATCTCATTCTGGTGCCTTAGTTCCAAATACCTAAACACAGTGAAAACTTTGTCTTCCCTCCCTTGGTACATAAATCTAGTCTGCTCTGGTGATGCTTGCAATCCTGTGCTAAAACCCCTGTTTACTGTCTTTCCTTCTTCTGTCACTCTGTGAAGACTTTAATTCAGTAAGGTCCTCTTGTTCTTGAAGTTTTTGCTTCATCCTTTTACTGATACAGGTTAAACTTTTCCAGCCTTTAGTCCCCTTGGTGGTGTGGCTCACAGCACAGCTCTGGGCAGTGCTCTGTAGCTGGGGAGAGATGGGCTGTAGGAATGTTGTGGAAGGGGAGCTGGGACAGGTGCTTTGCTACGTGGTTTTGCTGCTGCAGAAGGTGTTATGGAAATAGATTGAGCCTTGCCTCTGATTTCTGGGATATAATGTTTCATGAATGAGCACTGTGATGTTTAAAACTCAGGTGTCAGAGGTTGCAAGCCAAACATGAAGAAACAGTGTGACAAGTGTGAAGAGTAATATCCTTTTTCAAGGACCCTTGTGTAGAAGCTAATCCTGCATTCTAGAGAAATTAATTGGAAACAGCATCTTTCTGGAAGGGTATGGAAAATAGTGACATGTTTATCCAGTTTAGTGGTGGGAAAAGCTTGGGACTTGCAATAAAAGGGTCAGTAAGTCCCAAGTGAGGCTGTTTTATCAAGTCTCATAAAAACAGCAGTGTTTCCAATAGGAAGACGGGATATACAGTCTACTGTTCTATTTGAACCGTAAATCAAGCAAGTCAAAAAACAAAAAAAAAGGGAAGAATGCAGATGCATCAGTCTGTGTCAGCTCAGCATACTTTCTGTGTGGCCTGTGTTTCTTTTCATGGGTTCCATCCCTGCAAAGCTGCTTTGTGATCTTAGTCTGATGTGGGTCAAAAGGGGAAGATTGTTAACATTCCTCCTGCCCCTCTCCATCACCATCAGCAGCTCTCAGTGGGTATCAGTCCTTTGGGCTCGTGGGGGAGAGCACAGTGGAATTTGGTGCTGCTTGTAACCACTCTTCCAAATAATTCTGTCTCTTATCTGGAGAATAACGCAGCTCCCGGTTTTGCATGATTATTATGAGTTGTGATTGATTTATTAATTACACTGCTGACATATACATTCTTATTTTATTTGCATTCATGTGGCCATCACAAAGTCTGTGATACAGCTAAAGAAACAACTTTTTTTCCAAGAACTCATAATTCTAGGTAGTGTTCTCTGTAATCGCCCTTTAACAGTTGTCTTGTCCCTGGCTGGCACCTCTAATACCATTGTTTATGTGGCTCTTTCTCCCCACTTTAATGATTGTGCTGTATTTGCTTTCATTGTGGTGCACTTTTACTGTGACAGCCTTGGTTTTACAGGATAGAAATAATCACATTTTTGGCTAAATTTGGACTGCTTTCTAGGTGAAGTGTTCTTTGTTCTGCAAGTGAATTATACTGGATTGTTATAAGCAGTTTAGGATGGCTTGTTACAATGATACAAGGTACAACATGCCTCTGAAGTGATTAAGGGCTTTTCATTTAATGTTACATTTGTTCCAGTCATCATAATTCTAATGAAATGCATGTATCTTTCTTGCATTCTCTTTCTCGTGTCTTTAATGTGTCCATCTTCCTAAAGAACTTGTCAAAGAGTGTGATGTTGTCGAACAATATTCCCTTGATCAAACAAGAACAAAAGAAAATATAACATTCAGTAGCGATCTATAGTTTGAAAAGCAAATACACAAAGATCATTAACCTCATGCTGAGCTCAAATATATTCCCTGTTGGGAGGGAATATATTAAATATGGTTTTTACAAACGTTTGATACTGGGGAGGAAAAAAGCTTAGAAACAGAACCTGGTTCACATATCCACTATAGATAATCTTTACTGAAGAGGAATATGTGCAAAAAGGTACTCATAAGTAACACAAAGCTTGTGCATTTTATGGTAATGTTTCTTTTATGTCCTGCAGTTCACAAACACGGTGTATTGCCATGGAAGAGGCTAAAGTTTTTAGTTTAAGTTTTATTTAGTCAGCAATGTAGTATGTTTAACTTGATTGTGACATTTGAGCAACAAAAAAGGAATACATTCAGATTGCTCCATGAAAGGAGAACTAATTGTCTTGGACACCTGTAATTTCATCATCTGCTAATTTTTTTTGCCAGTTCCATACACTGCAGATGATTTTGGCATTTTAGCAGGGTAAGCATGTTAAGCCTTCTGCATGAAGGCCGCTTGTATCTGAAAGAACCCTTCAATACGACTGTAAATAAACCACTCAAATAGTTTGTTTTATTATACAAAACCCTTTATTTCTTGTTTGTGCCAGTTGTTGCTGATGTAAGTGTAGCACATCCATCTGTACCAGTCACTCAAAGCCTTTGCTACAGTTTATCAGTTAAAATTCTATACCGTACTCTTCGGCACAACTCTGGACTTTAAGCACTTTGGAAAGCATTGTTATAAGCTGTGTGTTTTAGTATAGTGTACAAACAAGTTTGACCTTGCTGGAAGTGTATCCACACGTTATAATGAGCTGCCTATAGAAAATACTGTTAAAATAATGATAGTGGAACACCTAAGAAATAGTGATAAATTTTACTATGACTGTACTAAAGGATGAAAAGAAAATATTTGACTTCTGCTATATGTGATCATTTCCATTGGCTGAAACATAAAATGTGATCCTGCTGTGATTGTTTTACTCCATTGCAAAATATCAATTTAAGTGCTATAATGACCAGGGGAAATAGCGACAGCAGTGTGCAGGGTCGAAATAGTTATTATTAATTTTTTACTTCTATGTCTATTTTTTTAGATTTGATGGGAGAAAAGATTAGGATGAAATGTAGAACAACTTTTCAGAGCTGTTAAGAGTTTCTATAGTTAAAATATTTAGAAGAATAAGTGATTTATATATGCATAAAGTGTATATATTTGATATTTGCGTGAAAAGATGATGTGTCACAAACATGAAATGTAGGGAGCAGACAACTGGTCAGTTAATGTGGCCAGACCACTAGGGCAGTAATATTGGTAGGAAATGTCAGCAGCTGAATTGTTTCCACCACAATGACATTGGCTCCTCAAACTCAGACTGCAGGTGCTCATTTCTGTCCTGCTGGCTTGTAGTTTTGGCAGCCACCCTGCAGGAGTTTCCAATGAAGGGAGGAAGGGGCCCATGAAGTATGGCCTGTGGAAGATAAGACACTCAGCAGAAGGTGGGGTAGAAGATGGACTAATCTGAGTCTTTCCTGTCCATCAGTGGTACTCCAGCAGTTCTGGCAGAGCCCAGGAGCTCAGTTTCTGGTTTTGGCAAGGTCCATCCCATACAAATGCTGTCTTCCATGGTTGCATGGAATCTTTACTGTTCATTTTTGCTGCTTGCAATGCAGGTATTGCTGTTCCCCCTGTATACCCAGGTGTGTTTGGTTGTGGTTGCAATTAATCTGGAACACAAAACTGGTTATTGAGAAACAGTTTTCTTATTTAATGAACCATGCCAAACAAAGCTGGGGCTCAAAAACCTGTTGGTAGCAATGGAAATCTTGAAGCTGATTACAGGTGTGGGAATGGGTCTCTTTGTAACTGACACTACAGGAACCTTCTCTACTTCAACATCAGTTTATTGTTATTTTTCATAGGGATTAGGTATACAATGATACAATTTGCACTGCTTGATATTCTCTTCTATTTGCAAAAACACATTTGAAAGCTAATTTTGTGGGATTCAATGTTCATTAAAAAGCCTGTAGGAGAAAGGTTATCCAAAACCTTTCTAGGTTTATCCAAAATCTTACCAGGAATCCCCCAGTTTCTAGAGGAATGTAGTAACTCTAGCATAGTGGAGTAAGCTGCAGTCTTACCTTCCCAAGCCCACTCAATTGCCTTCCAAGATAAAAAAAAAAAAAACACCAGGGAAAACTGTTTCCTTTTTCTTCAGAGATCTTGATCCTTTTCCTGATAAATGTTATAGGGAACTCCTGAATCCTACTGTGAGTGAGCTCTGTGCTTTCTGGGACTGCTGTATGCTCTGAGTGCTAAACCAGAAGGAACCATCCACAGCACTGATACCAGATTTTCCCCAAATCCTAAAATTTTTCCTGAAAATCTATGGTGAAAAACCATTTTCTGGTCTTTGAGATTTGCAGTAATGCTGTTAGTTGCTCATCTGAAATTTATTTCTTCTTGTCACTTTTTAATTGTGATTGTTATCTCTTGGCCACTGGGTTTGTGCTCCCTTCTCCTTCAAGGAGGGTCAGGTGTTTGGCACTCTTGTCCTGCTGTTCGTTCTGCTCTGCCCTCCTGGCAGTCACTCGTACCTGCCACGTGGGTGACAGGTCTGGGGCAGAAAACTTGAGTGCTGGTTGGGCTTTTGTCCATCTGAACTAGTGATCCCCTTGAAGCACTGGCTGGAGTTTTGGGATGCTCTGATCATGCCAAACATAAAAGCTCTTTCATTCTGAGGGAAGTAGTCTTGTCTGTTTTTAGTAATGCTATGAGTTAATGATTAATTTACCTTATACCAGGTATCAATGTCTGTACTGCTGCAGTTGTGTTGCTAAACAGACCTTTGTATGCTGATACGTGGTAATTTGGGAGGAAAAAACTCATTGAAATGAGCAAATGTTTTATTAAAGATGGGAAGGCTGCTGGACTGTGCACCTGCTAGTTGTAGAAAATGAATTTGACAATGTTTCATTTCACTATCAGTTAAATCAGTTAAGAGCAAAGATTAGGTAGCAATGTCACTCAATCTTTTTTAATATATATCTTAATATGGCATAAGGATTTTTTAATTTGCATTGAAACTCATAGATTGCTATTCATTATGAAATATTGTAGTTTATTTTTAATAATGATTACCATAAACAACAATAAATCTAAATAATGTTAAATAATGGGCTGCAATAATTTTTCTCCTTTCCCCATCCCCTGCCACAGCCTGAGGGGGGCAAAATGGGTATGAAAAGTGATGTTGTTTTGATGCTAGTCAGCAGTAAAACTCCCTTCATCTGCTTTCATTTCTTTGACATGGCTAACTTGTAATAAATGAGCTTCGTGCTCTTCAATTGGGACTCAGTGATGTGTATATTCCTGTTTCATAATCATGTCTAAATGATTAGTCAAGTAGAAAATTGCATGCTCAGTACAAAAAAAAACTTGAAGAGAGTAACATTGTCATATTATTCTTCCCTAAATTGTAGTAAATGCTTTGAAATGGAAGAAATATGTATTTCAGGACATATTTTAGTACTAGCAGAAAGTACTTTAATTTTCATTTGTATACAAATAGGTTTTTTTCTTGTTTTTATTTCAGTGAACAAGTAATCATAAATGATTCATTCAGAACATATATAATGTTTGGGGATTTCTATCCAGCTCCTGGTTTGGAAGTCTTTTAAATGTATAAGCTTAAATGTCCTAACATTTACTGATGCATATCAGATTTAAACAAATGCTTTTGATACATTATGTGTTTTCCCAGCCTTTAGAGATCCTAAAGGATCCAGAATATTTTAGGAAGGAATTATAAACTATCCAGGACTGCATAAATTTTCACAGATTTTCCACTCCTTTTAGTACATGCTGAGCATCAGTTATGTTCTAAACAAGTTACTTCAGGGAGCTTTAAGGCACAAATTACCCCAGCCTGAAGACAATGTCTGTGGTTGCAAACAGCTTGGGTTCATCCTCTGATGTTCCCTCTGTCATGACTATAGGGCAGTCTGGGTTGCTTGTTTCTCAGAACACTGGGTGTTTAGGTCACATATTCTTGTATTGATTCCTCAGAAGGATTTTGAAGATTACTGCAGGCCTTATTCTCAGTTCTAAGCTCATCACTCTGCCTGGCCTGACAGCTGAGTGAGCTCAGATGGTGTCTGTGCCCTGCACATTCCTGTGGTCAGGGGCTCTCTTAGAACATGGCATTTAGGAAGAGATCAGTTTTGAACAGACTTAACAACAGGTATCCTGTGCTGTCATAGAGGTACCAACCCTTCTCAGAGTCCAAGGCTTCCTAGGGATGACCTGTGGGTCTCTGAATTCAGCTGATTTCTACAACTGAGGGTCTCTCATCTCTAGCAATGTCTCCTACAGGGGGCTTTGACTGCTGTATGGCTGCTCATGCCAAATAGGTTAGAGACAGGCCTAGGAAAGAGTCCCCCACAGGCATGGGACTTGGGAGAGCATAGGGGAAGAAATGGAGTGCTGAAGGAATTGCACCTGTTAATTGGTCAGGCAAGAGAATGGTTAGAAACAGCTAAAGAATAGGAAATTGTAATGTTTGTGTCATAGAATAGGGTGAAGGGGGAGCAAGCAGGGCTGGGCTGGTGAGGGAGGTGGAGAACTAGAACAGGCAGGGAAAAGGTCAGACTTGTGAGCACAGTGTGTAGGTGGAGGCACTTTCTCATGTCAGATCCTGCTCATGTGCTGAGCCTTGGTCTCCTGACGGGTGTTTGACAATGGCCACATTGTCCAAGTAGCACCTGGTTGCTCTCATCCTTCATGGGATCCTTCAGGACCTGTGCAAGAAGAGGTCAAAGTCTTTTGAGCCCTTTA
The DNA here is from genome assembly GCA_013396655.1 of Campylorhamphus procurvoides. Taxonomy (NCBI): domain Eukaryota; kingdom Metazoa; phylum Chordata; class Aves; order Passeriformes; family Dendrocolaptidae; genus Campylorhamphus; species Campylorhamphus procurvoides. The sequence continues at coordinate 362,004 of WBMV01001906.1, forward strand.
AAGGCGTGATGCTACTTTTGTGTCTGACTTGGTCTCTAACATTTATGATGTAATGGGATTTTCTTCTGTTTGTCGTAAGTTTAAAACAGTAGCTAACATGTGCATGAAATGAGACTTAATTTAATGGTCTTCTACTGTAGATCTACTCATTATGATATATTCTTGTTGAAACAAGGTGTTTAGAATACTTTTTAATTTTTGATTGTGTGCAGTACTGGGAATAGCACCATTTTTTACCCCAAACAACCATCTTGCAATGTAAGGCAGCTCCAAATGCTACTGTCTATGAAAACGTGATGCAGAGTATTTTTTTTCTTTTTGTTTGTTACCACATTCTTTCTTGTCCTACAAAACTTTAAATGCAGCTGGATGTGCTATCAGACAGGGTGGAGCACTTCAGAATTAGCAGGTGGGCTTTGTTTTTCTTTCAGAAGGGTTGGAGGTTTAGGTGAGGGAAAAGAATATTCTTTTAGTTCTAAAAAACTTGCATTTTTAAAAATGGTATGCTCCTGGAGAACTGTAGGTGCAGCACATGTACATAAGCTGGAAATGTATATAGTTATTAGCTTCAGAACTATATGTGTGACAGCTATCCTGAAGCAGTGAGAAGGGGGCAGGGAAAAAGCATTACATTTTGACTAAACAATATTTCCTAGTGCTATTGAAAACTCAGATGGATGTAGTGTAAGTTAGTAATAGATGGAAAATTTAGAACAGGCAGAATATAGGTCTTGCCTCACTTCTTTTTTTTCCCTAAATGAATGATAAATGTTTTGCTTCTGAAAGCCATATTTGTATACATAAGCACTGACTGCAATGTATTGGGAAGTGCCAAACCATCAAACTGCAGTGGGGTTGATGTTTAGGGTGTCTCAGGTAGAAGATGCAGTGAAGTCATTACGAAGCTAGACACTCTGGATTGTTTTGGTCTGACATCTTTTCCCCAATCTGACCTGAGTATGTTTGTTTGCTCCTCGTTCATTCTTCCCTCCCTATGCCCATCCAGGTGTGCCTTCCTGTAAAGTTTCCCCATCAAAAAATGGTATTTCAGAGAGCTGTTGTTCTATGTGGCTTTCACTAACACTCAGATTTATTTGAAATGCGAAACACAAGGAGTTTGTGCTGTGGCAAGTGAGGTGGGACATTTTACCTGTGAGTTGTGATGTGTCAGAAGTATTTCAGTTTCCTCCTCCCTACACAGACTGTTGTGAGAGATGCCTTGAAAGAAACTCAAAGAGCAGTTGGTGCCAGATACAGCCCGGTTTTGGGCTGATGCTTGGAAAGCTTCTTACAAAACTTAAAGAACTTAAACTTGCACGTGGCAAGAACAGGCTTGCTTTGCTCATTGATGTTTAACTAGTGTCTGAAGCAGATGGAAATGAGTCTGATAATGCTTTCACTCCCCTATAAGTGACAAAAGCAATGGATGTGATGCAACTGAGGGACCTTCCAGGTAACAGCAACCCAAAAGAGGTGGGAAAATCCCAGAGCTGGGGGTTGGGATAGGTGTTTGCATCTNGTACCAACCCTTCTCAGAGTCCAAGGCTTCCTAGGGATGACCTGTGGGTCTCTGAATTCAGCTGATTTCTACAACTGAGGGTCTCTCATCTCTAGCAATGTCTCCTACAGGGGGCTTTGACTGCTGTATGGCTGCTCATGCCAAATAGGTTAGAGACAGGCCTAGGAAAGAGTCCCCCACAGGCATGGGACTTGGGAGAGCATAGGGGAAGAAATGGAGTGCTGAAGGAATTGCACCTGTTAATTGGTCAGGCAAGAGAATGGTTAGAAACAGCTAAAGAGTAGGAAATTGCAATGTTTGTGTCATAGAATAGGGTGCAGGGGGAGCAAGCAGGGCTGGGCTGGTGAGGGAAGTGGAGAACTAGAACAGGCAGGGAAAAGGTCAGACTTGTGAGCACAGAGTGTAGGTGAAGGCACTTTCTCATGTTAGATCCTGCTCACGTGCTGAGCTTTGGTCTCCTGATTTGTGTTTGACAATAGCCACATTGTCCAGATGGCACCTGGTTGCTCTCATCCTTCATGGGATCCTTCAGGACCTGTGCAAGAAGAGGTCAAAGTCTTTTGAGCCCTTTAAAGGCGTGATGCTACTTTTGTGTCTGACTTGGTCTCTAACATTTATGATGTCATGGGATTTTCTTCTGTTTGTCGTAAGTTTAAAACAGTAGCTAACATGTGCATGAAATGAGACTTAATTTAATGGTCTTCTACTGTAGATCTACTCATTATGATATATTCTTGTTGAAACAAGGTGTTTAGAATACTTTTTAATTTTTGATTGTGTGCAGTACTGGGAATAGCACCATTTTTTACCCCAAACAACCATCTTGCAATGTAAGGCAGCTCCAAATGCTACTGTCTATGAAAACGTGATGCAGAGTATTTTTTTTCTTTTTGTTTGTTACCACATTCTTTCTTGTCCTACAAAACTTTAAATGCAGCTGGATGTGCTATCAGACAGGGTGGAGCACTTCAGAATTAGCAGGTGGGCTTTGTTTTTCTTTCAGAAGGGTTGGAGGTTTAGGTGAGGGAAAAGAATATTCTTTTAGTTCTAAAAAACTTGCATTTTTAAAAATGGTATGCTCCTGGAGAACTGTAGGTGCAGCACATGTACATAAGCTGGAAATGTATATAGTTATTAGCTTCAGAACTATATGTGTGACAGCTATCCTGAAGCAGTGAGAAGGGGGCAGGGAAAAAGCATTACATTTTGACTAAACAATATTTCCTAGTGCTATTGAAAACTCAGATGGATGTAGTGTAAGTTAGTAATAGATGGAAAATTTAGAACAGGCAGAATATAGGTCTTGCCTCACTTCTTTTTTTTTCCTAAATGAATGATAAATGTTTTGCTTCTGAAAGCCATATTTGTATACATAAGCACTGACTGCAATGTATTGGGAAGTGCCAAACCATCAAACTGCAGTGGGGTTGATGTTTAGGGTGTCTCAGGTAGAAGATGCAGTGAAGTCATTACGAAGCTAGACACTCTGGATTGTTTTGGTCTGACATCTTTTCCCCAATCTGACCTGAGTATGTTTGTTTGCTCCTCGTTCATTCTTCCCTCCCTATGCCCATCCAGGTGTGCCTTCCTGTAAAGTTTCCCCATCAAAAAATGGTATTTCAGAGAGCTGTTGTTCTATGTGGCTTTCACTAACACTCAGATTTATTTGAAATGCGAAACACAAGGAGTTTGTGCTGTGGCAAGTGAGGTGGGACATTTTACCTGTGAGTTGTGATGTGTCAGAAGTATTTCAGTTTCCTCCTCCCTACACAGACTGTTGTGAGAGATGCCTTGAAAGAAACTCAAAGAGCAGTTGGTGCCAGATACAGCCCGGTTTTGGGCTGATGCTTGGAAAGCTTCTTACAAAACTTAAAGAACTTAAACTTGCACGTGGCAAGAACAGGCTTGCTTTGCTCATTGATGTTTAACTAGTGTCNATGGGATCCTTCAGGACCTGTGCAAGAAGAGGTCAAAGTCTTTTGAGCCCTTTAAAGGCGTGATGCTACTTTTGTGTCTGACTTGGTCTCTAACATTTATGATGTCATGGGATTTTCTTCTGTTTGTCATAAGTTTAAAACAGTAGCTAACATGTGCATGAGATGAGACTTAATTTAATGGTCTTCTACTGTAGATCTACTCATTATGATATATTCTTGTTGAAACAAGGTGTTTAGAATACTTTTTAATTTTTGATTGTGTGCAGTACTGGGAATAGCACCATTTTTTACCCCAAACAACCATCTTGCAATGTAAGGCAGCTCCAAATGCTACTGTCTATGAAAACGTGATGCAGAGTATTTTTTTTCTTTTTGTTTGTTACCACATTCTTTCTTGTCCTACAAAACTTTAAATGCAGCTGGATGTGCTATCAGACAGGGTGGAGCACTTCAGAATTAGCAGGTGGGCTTTGTTTTTCTTTCAGAAGGGTTGGAGGTTTAGGTGAGGGAAAAGAATATTCTTTTAGTTCTAAAAAACTTGCATTTTTAAAAATGGTATGCTCCTGGAGAACTGTAGGTGCAGCACATGTACATAAGCTGGAAATGTATATAGTTATTAGCTTCAGAACTATATGTGTGACAGCTATCCTGAAGCAGTGAGAAGGGGGCAGGGAAAAAGCATTACATTTTGACTAAACAATATTTCCTAGTGCTATTGAAAACTCAGATGGATGTAGTGTAAGTTAGTAATAGATGGAAAATTTAGAACAGGCAGAATATAGGTCTTGCCTCACTTCTTTTTTTTTCCTAAATGAATGATAAATGTTTTGCTTCTGAAAGCCATATTTGTATACATAAGCACTGACTGCAATGTATTGGGAAGTGCCAAACCATCAAACTGCAGTGGGGTTGATGTTTAGGGTGTCTCAGGTAGAAGATGCAGTGAAGTCATTACGAAGCTAGACACTCTGGATTGTTTTGGTCTGACATCTTTTCCCCAATCTGACCTGAGTATGTTTGTTTGCTCCTCGTTCATTCTTCCCTCCCTATGCCCATCCAGGTGTGCCTTCCTGTAAAGTTTCCCCATCAAAAAATGGTATTTCAGAGAGCTGTTGTTCTATGTGGCTTTCACTAACACTCAGATTTATTTGAAATGCGAAACACAAGGAGTTTGTGCTGTGGCAAGTGAGGTGGGACATTTTACCTGTGAGTTGTGATGTGTCAGAAGTATTTCAGTTTCCTCCTCCCTACACAGACTGTTGTGAGAGATGCCTTGAAAGAAACTCAAAGAGCAGTTGGTGCCAGATACAGCCCGGTTTTGGGCTGATGCTTGGAAAGCTTCTTACAAAACTTAAAGAACTTAAACTTGCACGTGGCAAGAACAGGCTTGCTTTGCTCATTGATGTTTAACTAGTGTCTGAAGCAGATGGAAATGAGTCTGATAATGCTTTCACTCCCCTATAAGTGACAAAAGCAATGGATGTGATGCAACTGAGGGACCTTCCAGGTAACAGCAACCCAAAAGAGGTGGGAAAATCCCAGAGCTGGGGGTTGGGATAGGTGTTTGCATCTTCTCCCTCTGTCTCACCAGTCAGTTTGGATTCAGGCAGCCCCAAGTGAACAAGCAGAGAAAAAAATTCGGGAAATGTAGTGTAGCACATGGGATCAGGCCCTGTGATGGGAATTCCCTCAGCTCTCTATGCCCTGTGGTTCTGGAAATCTCTCGATATGGCCAAGTGAAAGTGTGATTTTAAGTGTGTAAACATTCACTCCTCCAGGCTGTTTCTGAGGTGTAAATAACCATTCAACTTTAAGAATCCTAAATGGTTCTACATTGTCAGGTATTTCACGACCTTTATTGCCGGTGGGCTTTGATCTAGAAAGAAAGCAGATTTTTATCCCTTTTCACAAACTGATCTTCTCCTGTATGCACACCTAAATCATTGGAGTTTCTTTCAAGACTTCTTGCCCTTGACACTACTTTTATAGAACAGTTAAAAGTGCTTTTGTTTACTCTGGTGCATGTGAGGGGGTTTCTTCTGCAGTGAATAAGTAGATAGGGAAGAACTCTTGGAAGAGTTCTTGAAGAAATTTACTGCAGTAAATAGAGTATCACTGTTTGAACTAGTGATAAAAATTCGGCACATTCACTGTTGAAAGCCAACTTCAATTAAAGGAAAAAAGCTAAAAATATCACAGTCAAATGATTCGCCAAAGAAGCTGCAATCCCTGTTTTGATGTAAGTGGTTATACTCAATTTGTAGTGTCTATCCTGAAGTGAGAGGAGAAATGTGGCCTTTTTATCTTTAGAACTGCTGTAGGAATTTTTTAGTCTGTTTTGGTTTTGTTTTATGAAAGGGGTTGTTCCTACCATGAGAATAAAATCAAACCAGAAACTGGCTTGATACAGGGGCTAAAAAGTGTGAAAATCTTACTGTTTATCAGCGAAAGAAGGTAATTTAATTCAGAAATGGGAATTATTTTGGCAAAAAAATGGCAAAGATGGCAATAGCTATTTTATTTCAAATTTAAGATTTTGGCCTTAAGGTGCCTGACTGTGGATTTTGCCAGATTAGGTCTGGTCTGTTTTTCATCACATTTAATGTAATTACAAGTAGTGCTGAGAGTTCCCTTCAACAGCTGCACTAAAAAACATTTGGGGAGCCACAAGTGATACAAATGAATACTAAATGTGCTTTTGTCAAGTCAGACTTCCAAGAATCAGCTTTTACGAAAGAAAAAGATGATATACATGCATTTTTATACTTGCCAACTATTCCCGCCTTTCTGTTATTTGATTTGGGCTAATCTGATCCCTTTTAATCACAGGGTTTTGGGGCTCACTCTTTTGAAAAAGTGAGCAAATACGAGTACCATGTAGAGAGGGACTGAGAACCAAAATCTTTAGGGTCTGTTGATAATATTCACGAAATGTAGGCTGCAATAATTTCTTGCAGAACTGTGAGGTCCCTGAGGGTGTGAATTGTTTCAAGATTGATGTGAACTCTTCTGTATGCTGAGGGCCTTGTGGTCTAAGAAATTTCTGTGAGCTCTTTCTTTCCAGTTCTATTTGCAGGCTATTTTCTTCTGGAGAGTTTAGCTGTATTTATATATGAATTCAATGAACTTGATTTCTTGCCTATAAGAAGTTGAATGTGGATTCTCAACCTCAAAGCCACCATCATTTTGCAGGACCAAGTCTTTAGGTGGAAAAAAAAAAAGTAGGATAAATGCCCCCACAGAGCTGTTGCTTTTTTTAACCTGGTTTTGTGACCCAAGTTTATTACTCTACTTCCTAAATGGCTATTCAGAGTCTGGAGTGGATGTTTAATTTTACACTGAAATTAATGTATTCCGGATCACTTTCCACCCTTCCACTGCAGTGTCCTTCAGTACAAACATCTCTGCTGATTCCCTGACAAGAACAGCAAAGAATTTCTACCCAATTAATACTAATATCATGCTGATTTTTCTTGCTTTTGACTGTATTTCGGGAAAGTTCCTAAGAATATTTGTGCTTTCTGCTGCACTACAGCACCTGATGAACTGTTCTCTGGACCGGGAATGTATTCCTGCACTAGGGCCAGAAATCAGTAGCAGTGTCGTGACTGGGAGTGAGAGTCTTCCTGAAAGATTCAGTGCAAAATGTAGAAAACTGAAGTCCTAAAGCTGAACTAAAACACTTGTGTCAAGTTCACTTAATAAATGATAGGTCTGTTAATTGGTTATGTAGGCAAGTTTGGTTCAAGTAGGTATAGTAAGTGTGAAAATTCTGTTTGTTATAAATCACGCCATTGGAGAATGAAAGGAAAGAACTTAGCTTCCCCCCTGCCCCAAACCTATATGTGATTCCAGAGGTAGCAGGTTGAACAGCTCTAGGATGGGGAAACTGCAAGTTCCTTTTATTGTTTTATGCTGCTCTGAGTTTTTTGGCCATTGAGGATGCATTAAGAACTGTTTCATGTGAGCCCTATGTAGGTTGTTGAATCACAGCATCAACGTTCAGCTAAATCACCGGTGAGCCTTGCAATTGTTTCTTTTGGGGAGGAATTGCAGGTGGGAGGTAAAAAGTTCAGGGTAATTATTTCTCTACTGTGTTGAAAACAAGCTCTATACCTATTGTATGCACTTGCCTCTGAAGTATAAACAGTTTATGCTGTTGAAATGTTTTGGGAAAGCAGTGAAGGTATTGCAGGAAGGGTGTGACTTGGAGCTATTTAAACTTCTGTATTTAGTCAAAGGAGAACGATTATTTCATTTTCACTTACATTTAATTGGTTTAGCTCCAAAATTGATGCTAAACCAATGTAAGGATTGGTCTCATGTAGGGTATCTGATATGCCAGGACCTTTACTTGTCCAGTGCCCCACGGAGGCTGAAGCTCTGCAGGTCTGAGGAACTTCTGTAGCAACACCACTCTTGTGTGGGGAGGTCGGTGGTGGAAAGCTGTGAGCTCCCTGGTAGCTGCTCCCATTCCTGTGTCCTGTGTGCAGCTGCTTTCCTGTTTCCCACAGCCTCCTCCAGCTCCTCTGGCTGCTGCCATCAGCTCTGCAGCCGCAGCCAGAGGAGCCTGTGCAAGCTGCAGGAGAGAGGAGAGCACACAATGCTGAATTCTTCAACCTGCTGTCCCAGTTCTCATGTTCACAGCCTCTGCTGGCTGGTAAGAACTCCCATAGGAGCTGACAGGAGCAAGAAGGGAGAGAGAAGTTGTGAGCAGAGCCAAATATGGGAAGGAGTCTGAACCCTAAAACTGCCCATGGTGGTAATCAGCTGGGGATAGCTAGTTGAGAAGACAAAGATCCCAGCCAAATAACTTATATACTTTCATCTGCCAAGTGTGTTACTGTATGACCTATTACATACATAACTCTGCAATGAGCTGACAGTGTTTTTTGGTGAGAGAATGCACTTTTCAACTGGGTTTTCCTGCACAGTAATCCTTTCTGTCAGCCCCTCTCTACCGACACTTAAGACATTTTGAACTTCTTGGCTCTTTTGATTAAATTTGACAGAGCAGAAATAGTTCAAAGCTAGTTTTCCACAAGGTTCATGAAAATAGGTGTGCAGACAGGTTTACATTCCCAGTTTATCCACTGTAGTGTGAGCTTAGCTGTATTACTGCTCAGCAAAGAATCTAAGCGGACAGGGTAAGTTCCAGAGCTTACAAAATGACCTGCTTAATTGTGTCACATGCCCATAAAACAGCTTTGCCACCAGCCTTTGTTAAAGTTTACCAAAAATAAAGTTGAGAGCCCGCTCGGAGACTCTGTGCAAAGGTGTGGAACACTTTTAAGAACCAAAGAGGGTTTTTGGTTCTGTTCGTTACAGAGTTACTAGGGTTATGTGCCCAGTGGGAATACATTTCTCATCCTTAGAAAAACAGGGTTGTGGCATAGGCAGGCACTGCTAAAAAGTTAAAAATTGTGATAATGGCATCTCTGTGGTCCCTTCCTGTACCTTTGGCACTGCAGGACCTAAACCAGTCCTGTCTGTGGGATCTGTGGGCAGAACTCAGGCTTTGGTTGTGCAGCAGGACCGTGCAGAGTGACCAGCACAGGGTTTCAGCTGTGAGAACGCCAAGTCTCCAGGGGTAGAATCCTTGGAATGGAACAAGCCTGCAGTGTGCCAGGAGGAGGGACAGGCGTTTTTCAATTTAACTCTGGGTAGGAGACCAATTGTCAGTCTTGTACCTGTCGAAGAATAGAAGAGCTGGATTTTTACTTGGGAAGAAATCAGTCTGACATGAGGCTTTGCATACTTATTACAAGAAGATTTTTTGTTGAACAGTGGTTAATTATTAGTGAGCTGGGAAGCCTGTCCAGTGTGAGGTTTCCTTGAAGTCTGCCATGGGCAGTTGTGGAAACTAATTTGAAGGACCTGCAGGTTTTCACTTAACTTTTGGTTTTGTCCATGTCAGGCTTTTTGTGTGAGGAATCACATTATGAATTCAAAGTAATACAATCCTCTCCCATGACATGGGATCTGAGCACTTAATTTTCTGAGACTTGACTTGTCTGTTTTTTAAGTGAAAAAAAAATCTTATGGGGAAATGTCATCACTTCTGTTTGAGAAAGTAATAATTGGTGTATGTTATTCTAGAATATGGATCATATATATAAAACATGTAAAAGCAATGTTTCTGGAACATCTGAGAACAGTGATAAAACAATGTAGCAGTGGTAAAGATGAATGCATTTCCTGATAAATGAGTAGGCTTGGAAGCACCCTGCTACTCTCATTAGCTGAGATACAGATGTGCTCACAACTGAGCCTTTAGAAAATAAATAGCAGGTATTTTCACTGCTCATAGAACCACCATGCAAATCAGAGATCGAGTTTAAAACTATATTTAAATGCATAGGGAGAGCTGAAGGAAGCAAATGAATATTTTGTTTACTCTTGGTTTAGACAAATGGCCATTAAATAAAAAGTTCACGAGTGCAATTGGAGTCCACTTTGTGGCCACTGACCATAATAATGTTAAGCATTGACACTTCCGAAGGTGTTTGGAGCATTAAAAAGGATACCTTGACTTTTTGATATTTAATGCCCTGGTAAATGTGATATTTTGATTAGTGCGTTTGTGTGCCTGTTTGTCAAGTAAAAAGATAAATTAAGTAGAAACGTGTTCAGTAGCCAAAGATGTTTACATAAAATACAAACATTTGTTGTTGTCTGTACAGAGTCTTAGAAAGGAAAAGAGTTTTTCCTCTTTCCTTTTAGGCTTACATTTTTGTTGTAACTTGCAAACAACTTGGTAAGAGTTTCTGCCTCTGGCAACTTCAGTTCCACTCACTTATTCAGTCTCCTGTCTGTTGGCTTTTGACAAACTTAAATGACCAATTTGCATAAGGCCAGTCCCTACTACATCAAGGCAGATCAAGGTGATCCCACAATTCACTTCTTAAATCTAGTTTCCTTAAATTTGGATTCAGAACACTAATTTAAGTGCTGTATGACAAGTAACTCTAAAGTTTTATTATGTAACATGTTAACATTAGTATTGCTAAACATGCCTTTTGTATTTTTGCCTTATGTTATTTCCTTATCACGGGTCAAGAAGCCCTCTAGAAGTCTAATTTTAAGCATTTTTCTAGTTCACTAACTGTATCTGTAACTCGAGTTTCAGTACTCTGCACCCTTACAGACTTGCTGGGCACCATCTTCATTAGAATTACCTTTGCAACCACTGGGGAAAAAGCTATGTCACATGAAAAGAGAAAGGGTGTGTACTTTTGGTTTTAACTTTTATCTACAATTTCTTTGAGTTCAGTCTTAAAATTGAATCATATACTAGTGCTGAAGTAGTGCACATGGCAGATCTGCATAGGGAGAAAGGTAGCTTTGTATTATTTTTTCTTAAATGTGTTTGAAGGTGATATGCAAAGAGCATGTGATGCATTCAGAAAAGAATGGGGAAGAAAAAAGCTTTCCTTTTACAGTAAGGCATAAATGAGGTATTAAAATTATAGTTTTGGATCAAAACGCTGGTCTTAAGAACCGTGACTGTGTGGGCAAGAACACATAAGGATGATGCTGCAAACAGTGACATTAATTGTATGACCCATTTCATAATGTGTATTCACATATAATTTTGTTACCCTTTAAAAATATTCTGGTCATTGACTTAATACATGTAAAATGAAAATAAGGAATGATGATTTTTTCTATGCCACTTTGTAATAAGTTATGAACTGATAGATTTTAAGGTTGCATTTTCTGCTTTGCACATTACTTTTTATAAGCAGTAAATTAATAAATAAATACTTTTTAGGTATTTACTTGTATCATGTATGAAACCTGACCTATAGATTTAGGGATGTGTTTAGAGCTTAATTATAGTTTAGCTCCCAAACATAACTGTTTTACAGAAATGGTTTTTGTTGTTCAAACATGCTTTGGAATTTGAATTTGATTAAAGAATGGACTGTGATGAATATCTGGTGGTGGTTTTCCCCCTGGTGCTATGATAAAATAATAGATCTATCAGAGTGAAAATGCTGCAGTGTTTGAAATGTTGATTTATTCCCTACATAAGTTCCGGGTGGTTAGTGGGATGTGTATGTTTGTTTTTAGGGGGTGGGTGAGAAGTTACTACTTTAAAAAGGCTTGGTGTGTGCTGAGGGCAGGCAGGAATGTCACTGGAGGAAGGTGATGGGAAGGACCTCTCCCTTTTGAGGGCAGTTCTGCCTGGAACTGCATCTCTTCCAGTTCCCAGAACTCCAAAAGTGAGTGGTTCTTCAGTATCTTAACTATTAGCCTGGAGCTTAAGAGTTCTTTTGCAATGCTATTGCAAGACAGAAGTTTGTTGTTTTAGTATAAGAAGGCCCCTAGAATTTAGAAATAACCAAAAATTGCTTTTTGTAATGGTATGACTGAATTTAATCCTGATATGTACAGTATATGTCAATGGATAGAGCCAAAAACATATTCCTGTCTTGTAAGGGCTATGAATTACATCAATGATATTGTTATTCAGACTTCATTTTCTTAGTAGTATTTAACTTGCTTATTTTGATACTACTTCCCAAATACTCATAAGCATATGCTTGTATGTCACCACTATAGATTATATCACAGTTCTCTGCAGGAAACTTGTCATGTGGTGATTGACATATATATATTTTTTTTTACCAGAGAGAAGGACATTAGTAAATGCATAGAAACTTCATAAAATGTTTTTTTCTGGAACAGAAGGTTGCTCATTAGATACTCCAGGATCCTGCCCATTGAGAAAATGTAAAGAAAATACACGACTCAATTACTTAATGAAAAGCTTGGAGGGGGTCTAATAATTGTTACTAGCGGCAGTACAGATGTCAGTATTAGGAAATGGTGGCTGTTGTGCTTGGATTATGTTTGCAAACTTCTAACTCTGATTGCACAAACCCAATACAAATACAGCGTTCTCCATGTGCAGTAACATGTTTGTTCAGTGAACCATGGGCCAGCAAGGCAGACAATAGTGTTTTTAGACTTCATAGTACAGATGCAATGGTGCTTCAAAGGTCATCTACAGCAGCTCAGGGTGTTCTGCGCCGGATGGGGTTGGTAGGTTAAAAACATTGGAGAGAATGTTTATGTTGCAGAGCTTTGTCTTGTACCATGTGACTCCAGGAAACGAGAAAGGTCTTGGAGAATGGCAACCAGCAGGAACACTCTTGCAGTAATAGGGATTTGGAATTGATCTGAAGGTATTAATATTCATCACCTGTTCCTGTGCTTTTAGACTTCCAGCTCTGTTCCACAGTCTGGTATGCGCTGCACAACCACAGCAACAAAGCTTGTGCATAATGACCCCAGGTGTTGTATTTTTAGCCTTCACTGAAAGCAGTCAGTTTGTCTTCCTTAGGTGACCTGACTAAATTAGTAAATTTACTTGTTTAATTCGTTTTCCAATGGTAATTTACCATTGCCTTAATGGGGGAGGAGGGAAGTGCAGAAACAACCAAGATAATAAGAGAAAGGGTGTTTATTTTGTAGTCTTTTAATGGTGTAGTTAAAACCTATCGATTTTGGTCTTTTGTGCCATTTTTCAGTTGAAAGACATATTTTCTCATAAACCATGGGAAGGTCTATGGGTAGGCTTGTAAAACTTCTGATGGTGGCCAAGAGCTTTAAATTGCTTAGCAGGCTGACTGGTCAGAATCTGTATCAGAGCCAGAGAAAATCCAACAGATATTGGATGTCATGGCTCTTGTCCCATATGCATGGCTTTCCTTTTTCTGTGTATAACGGCTTTCTATAAAGCAGTATGAACATTTGTTTTTAAAATTGTTTTGTGTGTTCAGTGCTTCTAGGCAGCAGCAGACTTGCAGTTCATGTGTTGTTTCACCTTTCTGCAAATGTGCAGTATGGCTTGATGCAAACCAAAATTAAAGGCTTTGCAGCACATGTGGAAAACTTTCTTCATCTGTGCTGTGGGTCTGATGCTTTCTCAAAGGCACAAAGCTTTCCAGAGGACAAAGTAGTTGGGCTACCCTTAAAGCTTTGTGCTTACGGTGCATGGCTAGAAAGTGTGCTGCCCTGCATTGCCAGTGTGGGAGAGCAGGATATGCATATTGCATTTAGGAGTTTTTACTCTTAAATTATCTTATAATAATGCCTGGATGAAGGTCATAACTTCCTTTTTTTCCCTGTATAACTCTTTTTCTGTAGAGGTCCCTTACTTGTCAGAAACCAAACTCCATTCCTTCATAACACTTTGACCTCTGTATGTGCCTGCTCTTGGTATCAGAGCGTCCTGTTACCATCTTTGCTGCTCAGCTGCGTTCTCTAAGTTATGCTCCATGTACTCAGACCATTTTCGGGAGCGGAGGAAGGAAGCTACTTTAATTTCCTGCATATTTGCTAGAAGCAATCACCCATTCTATCCCTCTTCCCAGCAATCACTGTATGGTATTATTTTGCCACATTTCACTGATTCAAGTCAAGGAGAATGACTACAAAGATGTGTATCTGTTTCCAGATAAATACTGGAATATAGCCTGGGCACCGTGTCCCAATTATTACTTATTTCTTTGTTTCAAACATTCTAGCATTATTTTTTCTGCAAGACATTTAGCTTTCTGTGAATAGCTTACTGATTTTGAAAGACCAAAGAAGAGACATGTATGACTCACCACCTTTTCAGTATTTGATGGATCTTAAGAAAAAGTAGTAGAAGGATGAATTTGAGTTTGGTCACTCCTGTTTACAAGTCCTTACTTCACTGTTTCTCCCTTTGCTTGTGACTGTGTTTTATGGCTTGTTCAACAAATGTGTGTAGCATGTGCAACAAACTCATTCCATTTTTATTTGTGTTAAAGAAATCCACCTCTGTGCCTCCTTGCAAGGAAGGCTCTGAATTGTAGCTGCCAGTGTGTGCTCCCCACACCCCTGCCTGCTGTCTGCCCCAGTGTTATAAATGACATGGCATGCCCTTACAGTGTCATGGGACAGTGGGAATTTTTTTAAATATCACTCATATAGTATGTTCCAAAGCAGACTTTTCTGTCTGTATGATGGCAATGGCAGATATTCCCCTTGAAAGGAAAACCCTGGAGCTGGGTGACATGTACTAAGAAAAAGCAAAAGAAACACGGGTCCTGGAGCTACTAGTGGGTGGGTGGTGTTAGTAATTTCAGTGGCAGTGTTTTAGCAGTAGTAATTTCAAGATATAAAAAGGTCTCATATAAACTTGCATAACCTTTGGCTTTTGTAATATGTCAGGAACAGAGGAAACTGCAAGGCTTTCATTGTATGAAATGTCTTTGTCCTTTTCTCCCACCTGTATAAATCAATTTAATAAAAGGTAACACCTCGTTGTTTTTGGGTTTGGTTTTTTTTTTTGCTGAAGCTTATAACTACATAATGGCTCTGAAGCTGGTACCATTGGGAAATGAATGAAAAGCGTAGGGGAAAGATGAATTCATTCACAGAACAAGTGAAAACAGTAGGAACTGAACAATAAGCCATTGTCATTGCCACATTTACGTGGAGGTTTTTGTCCTCCCAAAATCCTAAGTGAGTGTTGTAAAGAAGTGCCTGGGTGAGGAGGCAGAGCCGTTTAACTCTGCCCGCTGGTTTGGGTAGCCCGTAACTAGGTGGAAGCTCCTTCGTGTCCCCGTTTCAGACCTTTTGGGAGCGCAGGGCCGGCAGCAGCAGAGCGAGTGGCCACCAGATGGCACCGGGGCCCTGCGGATGTGGCACCTGAGCGTGCCAAGGTCCCCCGTGGGCTCTTGGACGTGCAGCATCATGTGCCCTGCCTGTGTTTTTCCACTTCGGATACTCGCGTGTTTAGATGCGTATCTTGTTTAAACAATCCTATATGAAGTGTTGTCCCAAGAAGTTCAGAGAGGGCACGGTTTTGTTCCTAAAAGTTACTGAATAACATCAGACTATTACACAGTCAGAAAATTCCTTTTGGGTCGTGACAGGTTTTGTTTTGTTTTGGGGATTTTATGTGGGGGTGTGTTTGTTTTTTGATCCTGCTCAAAAATGTTATGCTTTTTATACTGGCTATTTTTTTACAGAACATCTTGTTCCAAAAGTGAACAAAATTGCTGCTCTTTCATTCCCATGTACAACCTGGAAGTGCTTTGCTGAACAGGGTGGCTATGCTTGGGAAGGTTGTAGCTTTGTGGTATCTCCTGTGCTTTCCCTTGCATGCATTTAAACAAGGGCACTTGGAAGTGAATGCCTTTTATCATAAATGCATCGCTAATAGACCTTTAATGTCCTAATGGATAGGTGGGTGTTGAGGGAAACATTGGAAAGAGCAATCTGCCTCTGCCCAAACACGTAGTTCCTTTCCCTCCCTCATCCTTCTGAGAAGTTTGTCTGAGTGCGTGTTGCTCTTGCCTGACCATTGTGGTGAAAAGTGGATACCCTCAGCTGCAATGGAGAAAGCATTTCTAAATGCTTCTTTCCTCTCTTTTTTTTTCTGCTGTACAGATTGTGCCTAAGCTGGGGCAGTAGGAGCTCTTTGTTCTGGCTGCAGTGTGTTATGTATGGCTCCCCAGCTTGCCTTTCTCTGGTAATTGATCCTTCCTTTCAGCATTTAATCAGTTTAGCCGGTTCAAGTGCCATCAGTCACATTTATGACTGGTCCCTGAAGTAACACAGCTATTCAATATCTGTACTGTGAGGGGCTGAGGGGGAAGAAAGAAGTTATCACAAGCTTAGTATATTAACTGAGTAAAGGGGTTAAAAAAACCGAAACACCCAAATACGCAGAAAGGTGTTGATTTTTTTCCTTTTTCCTTTTTTTTTCCTACAGAGAAACACAGAATAAGTAAGTAGTATGGGAAGGATTAAGAGGATTTAAGGCCCAAATAGCCTGAACTGACTGGGGTGGCTTTTAATGTGTATATCTTAGATGGGGCTCATGGGACTTCACACAACTTCCAGGAGATGAGACCTTTGTAATTGTTGTTATAATTATCTCAGTTATTTAGGGAGGAATTACTCAGTCATTCATCTGGTATATTTGGGAAATGACATCTTGTTACTTAACATGCCTTGCTTTCCTGGCTGCCATCTATCACAGTGCTGCCTGTAGGAGATGGATCCTTGTATTTACCAGAGGAATGCAGAGATGTCTATAGTCACATTGTGCCTGTGCATCTCACATATGGGTCTTCTGTGTGCGTTTCTTATTGTGAGGAAATGGAAGGTGCAGATATGCAACCAGGGCTCCAGGCACGGAGAAATCATTGAATTCTCTTAGGACAGCTGCCCCCACCAACACAATGTTCTGGGTTCATCACTCAGTGCCCATCCCAGTGTCTTGGGCCATTAATGTGAGCAAAGGCTTCCTGTGCTTTAGATCAGGGAATAGGCAAAAGATGAGGATATCTGCTGGACAGGGCAGTGAGTGGGTAAGTTCTGGTCTTGCTTTTTGGTCTGGCAACTTTGTGTGCAGAGCTGTCTGTCCTGCTAAACCTGCTGAGGATAAGGAGTGCTTTCAGGACTAATGGTCCTCCTGGGTTAAGTAATGAGGTTAGTTCTAGCTGCAGGTTTTCTTAGGGTTTCTCTTCTATTGCAACTAGAGGGGAGCTGTTAGTTCTTAAAACAAACCAAAACCCACCCCGGGAAAAAACCTCTAATTTCTTCCTTTAATTCACTAGCTAATGACATAAAGTATTCTAGTGAACAAGTCTTCCACCCCCACCTTGTTTTTTTGGTGATTAATTATTAATTGCTACTGCTGACCCCATATCAATTAAATTCTGTATTTTTCTTGGTAGGAGCTAATGTTGAACTGCCTATCATGTTGCCTCACGTAATATAAAATAGTCTCAAAGAAAGAGGAGTGCAAGAGAAAAAGTGACAAATACAAGTTTGGAGGAAAAGGATCTGAAACCACAAGCCAAAATATCAATGGAAAAATAAGAGAATAGAAGAGTAGTCTTTGCCACATGCACGTAGGTGGGCTGACACAGGTAGGCTGTTGTGTAATCTTGAAATTTAATGTGAATGTGTTTTTCCTGTCTTAATAGTCAGCTCCTGTTAAAACTGGATCTCTTCAGTGCTGACAGAAGAAAGGCTGGGCTGTGTCTTGGGCTCTGTAGTATTCAAAGAAATTAGTTGAAAATGAATAATTGGAATCAGTTCTGTGAAACCAGATTGGATTCAAGAAGATAAATTTTGCTAAGTAATGCTGTTTGTTACCACAAAAATAATGTAAGCTCCTCTCCTCTTTGGAAAACTTTACCTGAAGGCTCCCTCTGGGTTGTGTTTGTTGCAATGTGTTAATCTGCATTGTTAGACTGCTTAAAAAAACAGTTGGCCTTTTTTCTCTTTTTTTGTGACTTAATCTGTATCAATTAAAGTTTATGAAGCAAAAATGCTAATTTTTTCTAATACAGTTTTGGTTTTGTTGTTGTTTTTGTTTGGGTTTTTTGTTTTTGTCCTGCAATGCTATTCCAAGGAGATAGACCTTAAATTCAATGCCAAGGCAATGGCCTCCATCTTGTGTTGCTATTTCATCCCACACCTTTTCCTCAGGTCTCTCCAATTAACATGTTTCTGCATTTCACTGAAAACTCTTGATGTGATCATAGCCAGTGCTTACACTGATCTGTATTCTGAATGTCATTGCATTGATTTAATAGTGTGTTTATATATATGTGTTCAGTCCATTGTGGCCACAGCCAGCATCATTTGTAGGTTGCACTGCTCCTGGGATGTTCTGGAATGCTTTGGCCTCAGATGAAGAGCCATAGAATAACTTAAGCTGAAAGAGACCCTTAAGATCACCCAGTCCAACTGTAAAGTTAACGCTGCAAAGTCCACCACTAAACAATGTCCCCAGGTGCCACATGCACACATCTTAAATACCTCCAGGGATGGTGACTCCACCACTTGGATGGGTAGGAATCTCTCCCACAGCAACTGGAGAATGACTTGTTTGGGTTCCAGCTGCGAGAGGGTTCTGTCAGTGGTGCAGACCCTGTTTCATACCCTGTCTTGTGCAGTTCCTAAGTGTGTGTCCTTGTGGCTCTTTCTGGGCTCCGCAGGCTGCCAGCACAGGAGGATGGGGGACTGTAATTGGTGTGTCTGGTCTGGGTCAGAAAGGTAATGTCTGTTGTGGGGCTGCCTCTTCTGGGCTTGAGGAGCCCTGCTGAAGGAAAGGTACATTGGGGTTTTACCACTGGGGTAGCATGGGTTGTTGCAGTCACTCAAAGGCAGTGAGAATCTGGCAACTGAGCAGCTCTGCAACTGGGAGACTATTGTGAAATATGATAGAGGAGGAACACTCCTTTTTCCCTTTTTGCTGACCTTGGTGCTCTGTCAGTTAGGAAATTCAGTAATTGTGGTCTATTTGCATCTGAATGATGGCTAATAAATACATGCCATAAATCATGTTGCATGGATGTTGAGGGAGAAAAGAAAATAAATCTTGGATCTAATGCTTTTCTGATTTCTCTAATTTTGAGGAGGAGCTCATGCAAGGAGGCTTACAACCTAGTAAACTTTTATAACCTAATAAAAGCAAATAATAAGACATAAGGGAAGTTCTTAGGTATGATTTGTTATCTTTGGTTTCTGTGCTGGTGGTGTGAGCTGAATCCTGGCACTTGTGGTCCCTGGGACCTAAAATTTTTGTCTCTTGCTGACCTATCACAAGCAGTGCTTCTCGGCCAAGCAATTTCCAACTGGTGCCACCTTTTTTAAGTGATAGGAAATTGCTGGCAGGATGCCTGAAAGTGTCTTAGACTTTGATAATATGTAAAATATCTAGAAAGTGTTCTGAAATTCATCTTTAGAGAGAGTATTTTTTTTTTAAAAAGGCAGCAGATGTCACTTAACTGATGATTTTATCACTTTTAATACCAACATTTTGTTCTGATGTGTAACTTGCAAGAGTGCATCCTTTTTCTGTAAACAAATACATGGGAAATGCTCCTCGTGGATTGAGTTGCTGGAACATTCCTATAAATTACAAAGTAACAGAGATCTCTTGTTTCTGAAATAGCAAAAGTGCTTTCTGTCTTCACAACATGAACTACAGTAGCTGCCATATGGAGAACAGATCCATGCTCAGTACAGGATTCTGCACCTTTTTGGTGGATGTAGCATCCATGAAACACTGTGTGCAGGTAGCTGTTACATCATGGGCTGACAACAGTGTTTCTGTGCAAGCTGATGCAAACATGGGCAGTGTTGATTACGGGTATTTCTATTGTTTGTGGAATTGAAATTCAGCTGTAGCGTTGCCTTGAAATAGGATTTTCCATTTATACTGCAGCCATATCATTTTTTACACGTTGCAACATTGCCCCATATGTAGCGTTTTGCAGGGAGCCAAACCCCTCCGATTCTCACACAGGAAACGTACAGATATATTTATAGGGGATTTTTTATAAATGATACATGAAATAGTTGGTCTCCAGACATCTTGTCTTTAGCTTTGCGTTGCCATGGGCACTCATTAGTATTCCAGGGAGGCCTGGTTGTCATGGCAAAGTGTGTAGTTGTACCGTGTTCCCATGGCAACCTCCACCATTAGGTACCCTGAGCAGATCTGCTAGCAAATCTGTTTGGGTAAATCTGAGATCATCCTAGGGTAGCACTGGTGTTTTAAATAACATTGCCATCCTCTCCCTGGGTGATTGGCATTGCAGAGGGGTTTGGTATGTTAGTAAGGACCATTGGGTCAGTATAACACAGAATGGTTTTGGACTCCAGGAGGATTGTTTTCAAAAAGCAGCATCAGGGGATAGCTCGACCTCTAAAGAGGTTAAACCAAAATCGTGGTGTTGAGGCTGTTTACATTTTTTCACATGTTTTTGCATGTGTCTGGGTTTGAGCTTGCAGCTCCTGCCTTGAATGACCTTGAGCAGTAACCACAATCCTGTGTGCATCCCAGGGCGTCTGAGAATTGTGGTCTTTGAACTTTTCCCATTTTTTAATTTTATTTTCTATTTAAGGAAGAGAGAAAGCAAATTGCCCTCTGGCACATGCCTTGCTGAGGGGGAAGCAAGGTGGTGTTGCTGGTGTGGAACAGCATTGTAGGTGCTTATCTTTGGATCAGTCAAGTTTCTGAGCCATTGATGGAGAATCTGTTCTGATGCTGGAGATGTTTAGAAAAGTGGTAAACAAATAAACATCTGTCAGCTCCTTGCTAATGACAGGCTTTTTGCTTGTCTCAAATTGTTTTCCATTTGTATGTTTTTTAAGCCTATGTAATGTACACACTCATGGAGCTGATGAAAAAGCTGTGGGTTTTCAAAATGCTTTGAGATGTGGAGTGCTATAATTTGGAAGGGGAACGTGCCTGTGTAGCCTGCTTAGATGGGACAGCTTGGTTAGCCCCTGTGGAGACATCCATCCATCCAGTGTCTGCTGCTCAGTCATAGAAAAATACTCAGCTGGGTGGAATGTCCAGTTTGGAAAATCAAATATCAAGAACTGATGGTGCAGAGTCCTGAGAAGGACACACTTGGGAGGGTTTTGGTCTGCTCAGCCACAGAGCATAAGGCTCCCTGCAGCCCTAGAGAATGTAAATTCTCTCATGGCTCTGATTGTTTCTTTGCTGTGGTTACCTGGTAAAAACAGCAAGTTACAACAAACAAAATTTTTAAGTTGAATCAAGTTATTTAAAGACTTAAACATTCAAAAATCTCTCTATGAGCTCATGGTATTTTTTTTGCCTTAAGTTGATAAAGTGGGTTTGCACAGATCCCTTGGCCTCTTTCCGAACCACATTTAGAATTTCAGATGTTTCTTGGAGTCTTTTCTGTAAGCTCTGTCACTTTTCAAATGTCTGTGCTGAAAAAAGACTTTCTTGATACCCTTGCTTAGGGAACACCATGAACTTAAATGTGAATTGATAATCAAATGGCTGAGCTGTGTTTTCAAGCAGTGCTGTCTTTCAACACACTGAAAGCTGACAGCCTGGAAGGCCAATGCTTTTTGTCTTTCCTACCTCAAATTGGGTTTGCTTTCCAACTGAGTCAGACAGCATGGCTTGAATCACACCAGTACTCCTGAAAATGCTGTCTCACAGCACTCTCAAACTTGATTAAGAGCAGCATGCTTTTAAGTGCTTGGGTGAAGAGAAAAAACAAAACACAGTCCAAAACCAAACCACTTTGTGCGGGGGGGGAAAAAATGTACTTTTACTTCATATATTTGTTAATCCATTTTAACAACAGCTTTTTGCTTCAACATTGGTGAAGTTTTGTTTGCAATGCCTTAAGAATCTCAGTAAGCAGCTGCTGTCTTTGTTAAATAATTGTAATTTATATGTGGGCACAGCAACAGTTAAGCTTTGAATCAATGAGAGCAAATGACCTGCAATGACCAGGTCAGGCTTTAGTTTTGTCCTGACTGCCATTGATCCTTTGTGGAGCCCTTTCTTACTCTAGATAGGACTTTTTTGTAATAAAGGGAAAAGGGTTTTAAAACACTGATCTATATTAAAAGCAAAGGCAGGAAGTGGAATATGATTAATCTGCACAGTGAAGAGCTGTGCTAATATGAGCAGACCTTTAAGCATCTTTTTTTCCTATAAATCTAGAACTGAGCAGTAAAAAGTGATGGGAAGCTCATTTTTATGTATTTTCTTTTCTGTCTGTCACTTTTCCCCCAAGTGACTGGCAAACTAGTTTAGAGAAATGAAGAATAACTAATGGAAATCTGGAAACAAACACTTTCAAAAGACCTAAGATTGTGGAATAAACTGGCAGAATTGCAGTGGGATTGTGGGAGGTTTTAACTGGCATCACCTGCTGTAACATTTTTTTCTCTACCTCTTTATGCTGCTGATATTGGTGGTGTGGGGCATTTCTGTGTATTTCTATCCTTTATTCTCATATTAAGGAGGAGGAGGATACAGGAGGGGAGTATAAAGCTTCTCAGTCATCCTCATAGGTATAGAAACACAAATCCTAAGAGACACTTGGCTGTAGCCTGCAGTTTTCATGTTTGTATTTTGGAAGGTGAAAACACTGCTCAAGCTTGAGCTTTCCTGGAGACCTTCAAGTTTTTGTGTTCTGTCAGAAATACCAGAGGCTCTGCCTGTGGATGGCCTTTCCCTGAAACGCTGGAATTATTGTGCAAAAGAAAAGGAGAGTATGGAATATCTGACATGACATAAGAAAGAATTGTGCTTCAATGTGTATTCTTGTGCCCTTAACCTAACCTTGCAAGCTTGGCTATTTGGAGACATTGTCTGTGATCTTTTACATAGAAACATAACTGTTGCATAACCGAATAACCCAAGCTACTGCCTGGTAACTTCAAATTGTGAGTTTTGTTTTCTTCTCGTCGACTGGAAAAATATATTGAAAGCAAAATTCGGTCTTGAAATAGTGTTAGTCTGTAGGTGGTTTGTGTGCAGTTGAGCTGAAGTGCTCGCTCGAAGTATGAGCAGCTCTTACAGAATGATCCTCTTCTCTAGCAGGGGGAATATAACTCTTAAGCACTCACACAAAAAGTTGTTTGTTACATAACTTAGACTTTTTGAACAGCCTCTCATAGTCACTTTAGTTGTCATTGCAGGTATCTATTGATTGTTGGTACCAATGTGTTGTGAAGGTGCCAGTGTATGCCACATAAACCTGATACATGTGTAGTATGTGAACACTTCCAGTATTGGCAAGTATCCTAATGCTAGATGGATTAATCATGGCATTTCTCCATCAACAGCCTCTTAAGCAATCAAATGTTAATATAATTCTAAGTGTAATGAGTGTCGTAGAATAATAGGTGAGATGAGTGACCCTCTCCATGGCCCATCTGGGCACAGCAGAGAACAGAACACATCTGTCCGTGTCACTGCTGGGGAGAGGGAAGTGGCACAGTTGTCCTTCCATAATTTGAACTTGGAATTCTCTGCCAGTCATAGAAGTAGATAAAAGCTTCATGTGACCAGGGCACTAATCAGATCCTTGACAGAAGGGCTCAGCATTCAGTCACAGCTTGTTGGTTTGCCAAGCCATTTTCTGGGGTTTGGTTTTATTTTTCCCTTTTTTTTCCCATAGCAATGAATGAACCTTGGGCTTTATTCCCCTTGTATGTAAATAGATGCCTCTGTTGATGAGGGTACAGAGTGAATTGCATGAAATTAGATGTAGTCTGTTAACGTGCTATGTGAGCTCTCTTAATATAAATGTTGATTATGCATGGGTAGGTGGGAGGGAGTTTAGAAAAATAAATCTCATGCGATGATATCCATGGAATTTCATGTTTGCCACTATTTTTGCTGTCCTAATATTGATGATACCATCACAGAAGTGCATTTTGGGTGCAAGCTAATTATTCTTTTCTGGAAAATATTTGAAGTAAATTGGGTGGCATGGGATTACTTTGATTTATTTTCACCATTCTAAATGCTTTAAGTTATCAGCCTTTAAAAATAACAAGTGTGAATCTAAATATCTGGTATAGTTATTAGGAGCTTTCTGATTAGCTATTAATTAGCATGTCAGTAGGTTGCAATGGAATTTAAACTGAATGCTGAGCCTACTTGCAGGTCTTTAACTTGGCAAACATAGATTGTCTAATGCACACAACACTTCTGTACAAAATTATTACTGCAACTTCAATCCTGAAAGAAATTTTTCTTTTTTTAGTAGAGCAATTAAATCCAAGCTAATAGTATATTCTGTTGCTGTTGATATATTGGAGCTGTAATTAATTAAAATGAGAACAGAGAAGGCACAGAGCTTAAAATGAACCAACCAAGACAACTTAAACCATATAACATTCTAGAAGTTCAATCTTGTAATATGTTAAATAAGGAGCATTTTGTTTATTATTATGATACTAGGAGAGAAGTTGCTCTTTGTCTTCATAATATTTTTGTTTGAGAGAGTTCTTTTTTTGTTAGTTAGATGATACTGGCATTTCATCAACAGTCTTGCAATACTAATCATGTTTTAAAAGGCTGCATGAAAATGCAAATTTGAAGTTGTGTCAACAACTGTGGGTCCTGGCAAGTATATGGGTGTCTCTAGGGACACTTCAGAGAGTTTGGGTGGTCTCCCAGCTGACCACTCCTGAGATAGAAATTGTTTTGCCTGGAAGTGTAACCTGAACGAACCAAGTTCTCAGTAAGTCCTTGCTGGGCTGAGATCAAAAGTGTGGCTTGCACTTGGAGATAAAGAAAACATAAAGTAATTTCAAAAGCTTGGACTTGAGGGTCTGGCATTTTTGAATGGTTCTACACTGTATGTATGGAGGAAGAGAAGAGGCACAGAAGGAAGGATTGAGGGTATCATCATGGCTTATCATGCAGTTATATAGAGAGAATTCCAAAAATGGGTGACTCACAACTTGTCTATGTGTCTCCAGCAGCAGCAGTGGTGGCTGAGTGAGAATACTCTGCATTCTGCAGCTGTGGCAGTAGTTGCAGACTTGCATACACGTGGCTCAGGAGCAATGCTTTGAAGCTGCTCTTGAGAACAGCCTGTGCCAAAGGCAGCCTTCCTAAGGGTGGTATCTCCAATTCCAGCCAGTGGCTGCAGTGTGTGCCTCTCCAGCACTGGGGGCTTAACCCTTCCTTATGGAGAGTGATACTGGGAGTGATTATAATCTTGCAGGAATGCTGCTTCAAAGCAGGGCTAGGCTGTGTTGTGGGGATGTCTCTACAGCAATAAAGAGTATAATCATGTGAGGGTGTTTTTTGTTGCTGAGAGAGCCCTGAAAACTGAGCAAGGATGTGACTTGTGTCTGGTGGCCAAGTGCAGCACACACTGTAGTGACTCGCAGCAGTGTGTGGAGCAGATGACCCAGGCAGGCACAAACTGTACGAGCACAGCTGGGAGGCAGTGGCACATCTTCAGTGGGGCAGCTCAAAAAGGATAGTTGTCTGCTGTTACTGCATAGTCTTTAAGTGCATTTTTTCCAGAATAATGCTCTGAATAAAAGGCCATTTTAACATGAGAATAGGAAGGGACTGTATATGGAAATGTGTCCATATACATGACTTGTGGAATTGGATGTGACCTGCATAAACTTATTATGTAATGACTCTATGCTCTAATGTGGGAACTTAGAAATATGAACACTGTCCCTACTTACCACTTGTGGAGAATTCTCCTTTGGTCTAAGCATTGGGCAGTAATGAAAGGAGGTTGTTCCCTTTGGGAATTGAGCCCCTTGTTCAAAACGCAGCTCAGCAATTGAGCTCGAGAAGAATATCCATTAGCTCTCAGTAATAGCACTTGTATCCCCTTCGCTGGATTCTAGCTACTAAATGGCAAGACATTAAAATGCTGCAAAAGCCTGTGTTGAAATGGGAGTAGATACATCATTTCAACATTTAAAATGTACCAGTTCCGAGTGATAAAGAGCTCCTCAGAATTCATCCATCAGCTGAAGGCACTGCTGCTAATTTGCAGGGAAAGTAGTAACCTTCTGTAGAAGGTGCAGAGTTTTCAGGAAGAATTGCTTTTACATCTGTGCCTGTTTTCTCTGTCTGGCTACTTGTGTTCAAGTGTGTAATAGAACTAACCTGAGCCCCTGAGACTCCCATGTGATTTCAGGACAAAGATTGTGGGGTGTGAGAAGGGAGTACATGACTGGAAGGTGTGTCCCTGAGAAAAGGCATTGGGGACTATTGAAACCTCTCCAGCAATGTTATACTACTGGCTTTTATTCTTGCTGAAATGGAAAAGCAGTAAGTCAAAAGATTTGTCTAAAACTTTAGTATAAAAATTCAGGAGTTCTACCAACGATACAGTTAAATGTCAAATTACTGTTGAAAGTGATGGATGTTTTTCTTGTCTTTATCTTTAAAAAGCTGAAGCTGCACTGTTATCAAATTGATCTTATTAGGTTTGGCAAAGCTGTGGGTATTGTTATTTGTTCAAGCTATAAAATAATCCTTAGTGCAGTGTTCTTTTTTTCTTTCATGTATTCATGAGAATTATTGTGTGAAGTCTACACAGTTCATCTGGGTGTCTTGGAGAGAGCAGAATATTAGTTTCTGCCTCAGCGTGAGAGACTGAGTGGACTCCTGCAGTTGCTGCAAGTTATTTATATTTGTTTGTGTATCAGTACCTGGCACTTACAGAGCAGTCAGCAATGTGGTGACCGCTAACGTGCCTGTTGTGCTGCTGTTGGTTTCCTGAGGCAGGTTTTGTTGAAGAATGCATGGAAGTTTGGTAGGTTCCCAAATTTTTGTCCCTGAGATGTTCTGTTAAACTGGAATATCGATGAAGCAATTAACTGGTGGTGGCTGGCAAATATGGAAGGTGTCCCAACTGCTCCAGGTAAAGGGAAACATTGGATTTTTCCAATTCCTTCTCATCATGGATCAAATAACAGGGTAGACCTTGTTTGGGATGCCTAACCTGAAGCCAAGTTCTTTAAAGCTGGAGACTGATTAAATTTCTTTCCTCAAAAATGCTACCTGAAGTAGTGAAGATGTTAGGCTGGACTCACAGGTGCCTGTTCCTGGGTATCAGCCTAAATTCAGTGCTGCACAAAGCAGCATTCACAGCTGTGTGTGTCTATATGGTGCAGAAACACTGCAGGTAGACCCAGGCACACACATGTGTTGTGTTAGAGCACCACTCAATAGAACAATTCTAGGCACAAACTTGTCCTGTGATGCTTTACCTGAACCATCTGCTGCTGAGTTACTTCCACGGAGGCCAGGATGCTGTACATCTGTGCCCTGTCAAACTCTGCCTGTCTGTTAGATAAGGCACACAGGGAGCTGCAGGAAGAACAGAGTGTCGTAGTTCTGTCATTTACAGGAACTTCAGTATAGCCTAAAAGTATGAGAAAATTAATCAAGAGCAAGAAGAGCCCAGCCTATAAAAAGTGTAATAATGTACAGGACTCCTCTTACCTTAAAGTACTTTTGTGTTCATGGAAAGTGCAGGTATATTCCACTTCTCCCCTCACCACAGATCTACAACTCAAATCTCCCAACTTCTAATTTATCAGAAGAGATTTTTAGAGATGGCAATGTGATCATGCTGGGAACCTTGATTATAAAGTTCTGTAGTCATTGTCAAATTAACAGCTTTTTCATAATGCAAATTCTGAGTAAGGTGGAGACTGCCATTCCTGCAGAGGGTAAGAAACAGGGTGAGGAGCTAAGTGAGAAGGTGTTCTTGTCCTTCTGGCCACAACAGACACACTGATTTGTTGCTCTGATAAATGCCCCAAGGATTGATTTGCTTTGTTTTGTTGAGCCACAGCTCTTGAGTAACCAGAGTCTTGTCTAGGGATACAAACATATCTACAACAAGCATTTCACTGCTGCTTTACATATTTTACCGTGCAGCCTCTTCTATTAGGCCAATTCTTTAATTATTGGATTCCCTTACCTCTGTGCCAAGTATGGAGAAAAGCTCCAGCTCCCATCAGTGAGAAGCCTGCACTAACTAGCTAGTTAAATTCATGTTGTATATTCCTTAAGTGCAGTGGTTGAATGCTCTCCTCCCTTAGTACATTGTCTGTGCAGTATCACTCACAGACCACAGAACACTGCACAGATTGCAGAAATCACAGCAAACACGGCGGGTTGGACTCGTGTGGAGCTGGCTGGATTTTTCCCATGCATTTCATCATGCAGGTTACAAAGGGACTGCAATTACACTTTATACCTTTCCAATTTTTTGAAGTGTTACGTCCAGTTCTGTGGAAATCAGTTATGAGTTTAGTGCTTTGAGCTGGTCTGTAATTTGTTCTCAAATTCAACGTGCTGCTTAGTTTACAAAAAGCTGTAATAAGTGCCAAAGCAACATATGTGAGTGACATGAACAGTATTGTAGCAAGCAGCCAGCTACACTACCATCTTAATTCATCACTCAGTATGGGAGAGTGACAGTTTAGCATATGGCCAATCTCTTCAGATGCTGGTTTATTTCAAATATATTTAGGACTATCTAGTTCTTCCATTTGGAAAGTAGATGGGGGTTGTAAAGCAATCTTTCCTCAAGCTTTTTGACTGTCCTTGGTAGTGTTCAGATCTCAAAGTTAGAGCTGAATTAAAGTTGCTCCTTTCATGCTGTAGGAGAATGGCAAAATGGAAACATGAATTATTCACTAGGGATCGTAAAGACCTCTTCAGGTACATCAAGGATGGATTGTTGAGTGATCTGTGTAATATTTTGCATAACTTATAAATTAGAACTGGAACAGTATTTACAGAGCCACAACCTATTGTTTGTTTAGTATTATAGCCAAATAATTACTGAAAGGTTTTGTGGTTTGTCTTTGTAGTGAGAAAATTTTAATGAGTTGTTCAACAATGCTATTTGATTTTTTTTTAACTGATTATTAACATAGTGTTTTGTATTAAAGTTAAATCTTGGAACAAGAACTTGAGACTTATGGTATGAAAATATCTTACTCTCATTACTGTTATTTTACAAAAAAAACGATTCTTTGGGAAAGGGAATACCCTGAATTTTCATACAAACATGGAGAATTAGCTGATCTTTAGAGAGTGGTAATAGTACATTCTGAATTCCCACTGTTTTAAGTAATAAATTATGTTCCTGCTGTGACAAAAACTAAAGCAAGTGCATGCATCTCTTAAGCTTTGTTTCATAAAGGGGTTTTAAGTAACTTGTATAAGAACAATAGAAAATGAGCAGTTCTAGACAGTGTGCTCTGTGGGACTGTTTCTATAATAAAGATGGTATTTTTGCTCAGTTGATAGTCTGGTCAGTCAGTGACAGCACAAGCATCTACTTATTCCAACTAAATTTTGCCATACTGCACACTTGATTCACAATCCAAGCAGAGATGTGTCTGCAATTTAAAGCTTCACCAAATGCCTTGGAATGGCTATGGAAATGAAGCACCTCAAAGTGAGCAGTGATACTGTGGGGATACATAAGTACCATTAAAAAACAATCACAAACTCTAAACTTCTGAAGTAAGTCTGCTTTCCATGTTAACAGCTGGGCTGATCTAATAATCTCATTTCAAATAGATTTAAGAGGATAAGTAGAATAATGCCTTTTATTGGAATTGTGTTGGCATTCTTTTTTGGGTCTTAATGTTTTCTTGTATTTTGAGCCAGAGAGTTGGAACAGATGGACTTCCATAAAAAGCCAGTACTTCATTAGATTGGCAAGTTCAGCTTCCTGCTTTTTCACCTGAAGAAATGAACAGTTGGATAGTCCTAACTCTGTAGAGATCCAAGAATGATGCTGGGGACTTGTGTCATAAGTCCATGATATCTGCTTGGCCTCTTTCCCAACCCCTGCCAAGACCTTGTTTATGCAGTCAATTCTTTGACTGCTTTCCTTGTTGAAAAGCATTTGGTCAAGCACTGTGGGTGGCATCTCAAATGTAAGGCACAGAGATGCTTCAAAGTAAAGAGCAGGGGTCTGTCTCTCTATTTGTGTGGTGGTTTGATTTTTTTTGTTTGAATTTTTTTTTCTCCATAGGCTTCATCTTGCAGTTTCTCTCTGTAGGTTTTGACAGAACTGCAGGGATGTCGTGCTCTCTTTGGTGCTTTGCAGGCTTTCAGTTTGCCATTTCCTTCTGCCTGGCATTTCTGTATGTCACAGCCTTGGTTTTGTGGGTTTTTTCCTTTTCCTTTTTGAGGGGTTTAATCTTTTATCCCAATGGATCTCTTCAGAAAAACTGAACGGCTTTCCAAGACACACAGGTTTATTTTTTTTGTAGAACACTGGGTTGCAAACAGCTTGTATGTGCAATGTCCCTGTGACATAGAGATGTTGTTCTGTGTGATGTGAAGCCCTTTTTGTGCCACCAGTCAGCTGTGGGATGTGTTATACCTTCGTGCTCCTGATGCTCCACACTGTATTTTCTGGAAGGTGTGGTGTGCATGTTCCTGGATCTCTGCTGCAGGATGCTGGTGGTCTTTGCATTTCTCCAGAGCAGACCCTACTAATGCTATCTTTTCATTTAAATATTGTGTTTATTTTTGTACTGCTGTGGAGATTGTTCTGCCCACTGGTTTTAACTCTTGTCAATGTAATTTCTTTATTTTTAGATATACCACAAATTCTACCCTCCGGGAAACCCTAGAAAGGTAAAAACCTTAAAAATCCCACTCTTGTTCATTCCTTGGGTTTACATGCCAGTGTTTGTTTTTGTTCTCAACATATCACTATAACACTGAGCTTAGCACTGGAAAACACGAAGAATGCTGTTCTGTAAAATGATTGGGGCTGTCTGATCTGCTTGAGAACTTGAAGAGAATGTTTTTATCTAGAGTCTTATATTTGTGTCTTCACTGTCTTGGCGCCTGTTCTAATTCATCTGTGTTGCTGTTGTGCATTTCTCTGGTGTTCCACATCACAGATGTTGCTTTATGTCAGCAAATAAGCAGCAGCTCTTCAGATGAATCACAGGAAAGGCATTATCATTTAGGATAGCTGGTTTACACAGCTTTGATGTTCCAAGAACATCCCAACTGGAGACCACTTGCCACAGAACTTGCTTATTCTTAAACAAAAATCCTCTGTCAGTCATTTGAGCTGTGCTCACCTGTGGTTGAAAGCACTTTTATTCCATGCCCATGCTTAGAAAATACCTGACCTTTGTGTTCAGCCATGTCCTTAGCAGTTGAATGAGCAACTATTCATCACTTCAAAGAACAATAAAGGTATGTTGTACTCTTATGCCTGTGTTAGTAGTGTATAGTGCTGGTGCATGAATCATTATCTGCATTCCTTCTAAAATACCACCTGAAATGGCACGAGGAGTTTATAACCTTCAGATGTTGCAAATCGGCAACTTTGTCCTTATTCCCTTGTGTTTAGTCCAGAAATGCTCTGGTGTACACCTTTTCTCTTATGTTGGGTTAGAATAGAGTGAACAAAATAATGAGAAACTCAGAAATTTTGGGCAGGAGTATGTTTGTGGCTTCTCTCATTTTCTTCTCCTGCATCTGTTTATTTCTTTGTGTTTCGGGGGGGTTTTGTGTGTTGGTTTCTTTAACAAATGCCTTTTATTGTTCACTTGTCTTTTTCAATAAAAGCATTTGACAGACCTGTCTCCTATCTAAGTTTCAGGTTTGCTGGACCTTATGATACATTTAAAGTATCTTGCAATGCAACAGGTTGCAGTGAACTAGTCTGCCACACAATTTTCCTTGTTATGTTTTTGTGTTCTAAATACAAAAGTTTATAAGTGCTCTGAATTTTGTTGTTACAAACATTGTACAGTGTCATCCAAGTTACTCTAATGCAGCTGAGAAGGAAAAAGACTCGTCCTGCAATTGCCACCATCTCTGTGGAAAAGAAACATTTTTGATCATTCTTATTTCCAAATGTTCCAAGTGACTGCATAAAGCTCTCACACTGACCAGGGACTGAGATAGAAACCAGTGTAAAAGCCTCTTGTCCAAGGCTGGAAACTTTACAAGTGGAATAAATTGAAATAAGGCAGAAAATTTACAGTGTGAACTGGGGAGGAATCAGAATGTAGAGGAGTAAATGGCTGAAGGTGGCACTACCTGCCTTTAATCCCTTTGCTGTGTTTGAACTGGGGCATCCTCAGATGCCTTCTGCTGGGCTCAGTGCATTTAATGGGAGAAGCAGAGCTCATGGTTTTAATCTTCTTGGGGCTGGAAGGCCCTTTGAATGCTCTGGTAATCCACTTTGCATGAGAAAGGAGTGAAGAAAGAGGAAAGCCTTATTTATTTTCCAAGGCTGGTTGTCTAATTCCTGTATTCTGTGTAACAAAGCTTTTGACTTAGGGAAACTGCATTTGGCTGCTAGCTTTGAACCTGCTGCAGTTCCATGTGTCTAACTTGTGCCACTGCTTCCCTGTTGCGTTGTGCTCATGGCCAACCTGAAACTGAACCTTGTAGTGAGGTGAGAATGGAAGAGTGTGGTTTTCCCAGGAAACAGCCAGAAATGTTCCTGCTTAGCAGCCATTTCTTATGCTTTCTGCTTCTCCCCTTGCTATGCTGACTTATCAGTCAGTGGTGACAACTGGCTGGGAACTGCCTGTAGCGGGAATCTCCAAGTTATACTGGCCAATGATGGCCATTTTTCTTCCCAGTTTTTGTGTCCACACTCTGTCACCATCACAAGGCCTGTGTCTGTCCTGAGCTCTGCTGTAATATTCAGTTCCTATTTCTGTTTCCTCAAAGGCTTAGTGTAGTGAATATTTAAACCATGCACCTAGATGAAATGTCCCCAATATGTGAGTTACCATATGCCTTAATAGCTGAAGCAGATACATTTTCCTTTAAATTTTACTGACAAGTTTATATTAACAAATTAGTTCTAATTTTCTTGTGATTGGAAAAAAAAGATGGACTATAAAACATTATTTTTAAGCTTTGCCTTATTTATATATGAAGAATCCAAGAAATTGTTAAAAGAGCTAAAACCACTTTATTTCTTTACATTGTATATTTTTAAACTGACAGTCTTTGTCTGAAAATGTAATTGCTTTCTTTTTGCTTGACATTAAGGATGTTCTTTTTATTGTTGTTCAGAAGGTTATTTCTTACTGTTATAGCTTTAACTTGTCATGACTCAATCCAAATCCCAACATTTTACTTATTTCAAGAGCTTTGAACAAGCTGATGTTTGAGACGAAAGCTTTTTTCATTACTTAAATTACATATTTGTGTGGGATGAGAATCAGATGGCAGCATTTTAGAAATCTAGTTCACCACTTCAGTCTTTTGTGCCAGTTATCTGTCTGGTCAGGACTGTGATATAAAGGCTTGGAAATTAGAGTTGGCATCTGTAGGACTCTTCATTTAAAGCTAAATTGAGTTAATAGAAATAGCCAGAAGTAAGGACTGGAAAAAGCCCGAGCCAAGCTGTGAGGTTGAGACTCTCAGCTGGAAGACAGTGGCGTGATGGGATGCTTGGGTAGTGATGCACAACATGGTATGTGCAGAGCTGCTGGAGGATAAGTGGTCCTTCCAGAAACCCTGTAGAATGATTAAGCACTGTTAACCTTTACATGGTGTTTGCTGCTCCAGGTATATGCAATGCCAGGTCCTGCAATTTGGCAAGTGTAAAGGTTTGGGTTTTTTTTAACCTTACACCTAACAGAGAACATACAAGTAACTGAGGAGCCTGTTGGACTTTCTGTGTAGAAATTTGTGGCACGAAAAACAAACAGAATAATGTTCATGAAAACATGTTGACTCGGAAAAGATTTTTACTTTTTTTTATGTTTTTGCTGTGTAGAGTCTTATCACCAGGATCTGTGACTGGGAAATAGGTGGTCCCTCTTCCAAAATTGGATCTCCAAATGAGAATTAAGTTTTACTGTCAACCAGTGGGAAGCAAAAAAGATAAATCCATTCTAAGAGTTGGTTCTTCAACTGATAGTAAAATGGCTTTGAGTGGTGTGAACTTTATATTGCCTTTTTAGATGTGTTCATACTTAGCCTGATGTGCATCAAGATATGCACCAAAGATCTTTCGAGCTCTGCTGTGAAGATAAAAATATAATGTAACTGCATAGCAAATGGATGGGGTTTGCTTTTTTTGTGCTTATGCTTATCAGAAGTCCCAGAGGAGGTTTTTATTAACACACAGGGTGCTCCCATGTTCCTATACTTAAAAGCTGCAACAAAGATTTTCAATTGTAAAATAAACATTTTATTAAGCCTCAAGTTCTATTCAGAGCACTGCAGTCAGAAGACAAAAGTACACTGATTGGTAGGTAGCAGAGGCAACGTTAAGGATTTAGTTTTAAATATCTGAGCCTCACTTGATGGGAAAATGACAATTTACATAAAAACGTTGCAAAATTGTATGTAAATCATGTGTGAGAATTGGTGGAGTAATTAGATGCAATTTGCTAGGTGGTAAAGCAGGGAAATGGTGTACAAATGTGTGTGTTTTAAAAGCATTATCATAATTGGGAGTTCCAATTGAAGTTTTGTCTGCTCTGTAGATGTGAAAACTCCCAGCCATGGGGGGGAATTAAGCTATTTTTTTATTTTTTCCATCTTCTGGAGTACCAGTCAGCTAGCACAGCTATTCTTGGCAGTTGAATATTGCTTTAGCTAGGAACCTATTGTACACTATTCCTTTGAGAACATTTTCATAAATACATAAATCACATTAATGGTTCTCAGCAAGACAGGCTGTTCTTTCAAGTTTTAGTTAGATCTGTTTTATCTTAGGCCGTGCCATCAGTCAGTCATATAGTAAATAGAAATAAAAGCCCCTTGGTAATGAAGTACCACAGAAATGTTGTGGTAGTGGCCATCAATAATATCAGCGTTCAGCAAAATCCTTCCTATTTAATTTCTTAGTATCAGTGACCAGTGTGTTTAGGGTTTGTCTTATTTGGATCTTTATAAGTTAATTGGTTTCTGTGTTCCTACTGAAAAAAAATTCTTACAGGAAAATAACCCCAACCCAGTAACAGTTTTGGGTTTAGTTAGTAGTTCCTGCCTTGCAAACAGGTGACAATTTGGAATTTTTCTCCTCTAATTACAAGCAAATTTTTTATTCCTTAATGCAGCAATTTCACATGCCAAGTGCTGGGAAGGAGTTTTATGTTCCAACATACTTTCCTGGCTTCTGAAGTAACAGGGCAAAAGGATGCCCCAGCAGAAGGCAGCAAGGCTTCTGGGCTGGTCTCCAAACTTGGGTTATGTGGTCCTTGGGTCCTCTCTGGAGTAGCTGCTCTGCAGTGGTAGGTGTTACCAAGAAATGATCTGGCATGGAGGGCAAGAAGGTCCAGCTGCAGAAGGAGCTGAAGTGGCTGCAGGCAGGAATGCCAGGCAGAGCAACTCCCTGGGTGGGACCAGAAGAAGAAGGTCTCCTTTATGCATATAAAGGATGTAGTTGGGTACACATGACAAAGTGAGAGATGGGGACTGTACTTTGAGAAATTCCTCTGTCTCTGTTCAGCCCGACAGAATTTATCAATTGTCTGATGAGGCTTTACAAAAAGTGAACAAGGCTGTCCACTTTGAATTTATGAAAAAGTGACAACTTGAAGCAGTGTTTTCTAGCAAATTCTTGCATCTTGAAATGAACTTAAGTAAATTGGAACCACTTCAGTGCTTAGAAGGTGTTACATCTGCTTAAACTGACTTTTGTCTAAACACATTAATAATAAGGATGTTGCCATGAGGTATTTATTGCCTGCCCTGGAGTTTAAGAATCAGATGGGGTTAATCACATCACTTGGTCAGCTATTAAGAANGAAATGAGAAAAATAGGGAAATCAGTCTAAGGAATAAGTTGATCATTGCTACAGTAAAAATTAGTAGGTCTCATTTAATGCTCTGCAGCAGTTTCAGTTGTTCATGGATGAAAGGAGCTGTTTTTCTCTTAAGATCTTTCTATGGCTATAACAATTCACCTGTTTTGAGCTGGCAAATCTTCACTCTAATGTCTCATAGTTAAAGTTTTGGAAAAGCAGTGTTTGTTTTGAGGAGATTTTACCTGAAACTGAAAGGTAACCAAATATCCACTTGTGAGCTCTAAATGTGGTTAGAGAAGGAGGCTGCTTGTAACAGCAGTGGGAAGGGAGCACACCAGTTTCAATCAAGGAGAGACTGGGCAGCCCCAAGGGTTTCCAGTCTAAGTGTTTTGGTTTTTCAAACTCAGGTTGGCAATAGGATTGTAAGGACTGGTGTAATGATCTTTGCCTATTTCAAATTTTGGCGAGGGGATGGTCCCTTTCAGGTATTTCCTAAAAGGAGTGCTGGAATCTTTTCAGAGTCTGCAGACAGTCTGGATCCCAGCAGTGAGGTTTCTGGATGTAATGCATCGATATTCCTTGATGTGACTTTTGATCACTGCTGCTTGAGTAATACAACATCAGGAGGAGTGCTCTTTAAGTAAAGTTTCTCTTACTCATCCCACCTTCTTGGAGAGACCAGAGCTATAATATACTACTGGACTTTGGGACTCAGGGAATGTGCTATCATTTGTATTTTACTTTTCTGTGGTATCATTTATAAGATTCTTTGAATCCTGTGGTGCTCGTTTATGTATTTTTAATTATGCCTCTATATTAGAATTGCTATATTTTTCATGTTTGTAACAGTATCAGTTATTTCTGAAATTAAAATTAGCCTGAATAATTACAAAGGTCTGTTCAGCAGCAACAAGGGTTACTTGTTGTATGTGTATAATGTGGGAGGAGATGTTACAACCCCTTTTCCCCCAGGAACCACCTTCTGCAACCCTGTGCTGTGTATGATTTCTATTCCTGAGTAGCTTTCAGCTCTGTATTCATCAGGTTATTGGAGAACTTAAAAGGCAGCATTGCTGGAAGAGGGCAAGGCTGTGCATCACAAGTGCAATGCCCATAAACATCTCCTTTCCATCAGCCTGAGAACATGGTCACATCCAGTGTCCCTTTCAGTTCTGTGACTCCTGTCACAGCTGCATCATCTGCAAGGTGAGAACCGTTCCCAATGGGCCTGCTTTGTTTCATGCAGGATGCTTCATGCTTTTAGAAGAGCAATGTTTTCCTCTCCTGCTTCTTAGGTTCACGTAAGCATTTCTGCAGTGCCACTGGAAAATGTGCACATATGGGACTTTAGGCCGTAAGGGCACATTAAGTATTGCTTTGCATACATAAGATTTGTATGCCATAATGACAAAGTATATCTGAACATTTTAGCCATTTAAACGGTGGCTTCTTTTCTCCCACTCACCTTCCAGCTGATAAGAGGAATAGGAAAATATATTTGGGGTGAGGAGAACATGTTGCTTTTACTGATGTTTTTCCTTTCAATTTTTGGATCCACCCAAATACAAAGGATCTTTTGTTTCCTTAGGATTTCCTGATTTATGAACTCATTTAACACTTCTGGTGAACAATTCAGAATGTTGAATTCAGAAGTTAAAGATCTCATTTTTTAAAAAAAGCTATTCTAATTTAATAACAACACAGAAGTTCAAATTGACCCTGGGCTAAGATGGAAAAGCTATGTTCTTTATGACAGATCTGATTTGTTATTGCAAAAACCAGACAAGGATAGAATCATGTACATCTTCCCACCCCTCAAGTGCTTCACAGATGCTCTTGGTGGACTTTTGTTCTTAAACTGAACTTAAAGAAAAGGCAGTTTTAGATGGTACTTGTGTGTGGGGTGTTTTTCTTATTGGTATGTTTTAATAGAGAATCTTTTGTGTAGTTTCAGGTATGAAAAGATTCTTGGAAGTTCTATAGACACAGAGAAATTGAATTTACTGCTGGTGTTTGTTTTAAATCTTCATAATGTATGTTAGGTACAGAGCTCTATATTATTATAGTGTTATAGATCAACAGATGGTAGAAAGCAACTCTTAATTTTGATTCAGGTCTGTTGAAGCAAATATTTGACAGATTTTTATAGATGGAAGTTGTTCCTTTTGAGCTGTATGAAATATGATTTCATAATGGCAAGTAAAAGTGAATATTCTTAATTGATAAGCACTGACCTAGGGCAGCTTAAAATTATTCTGATGATGTTCTTAAGTTTTTCTTATTGTCATGTTGGGAAGAAATGAAACTACTTTCGTTGCTTATGTGAGATTAAAAAAAATCACACCAAAGCAGAAACATTTGTTGCTCTGAGATGCTGAAAGTCTTTGGGACACCACAAATTATGGGCACAGGGGTAGGGAGAAAATAAATGACAGTGTCTCTCTTTATATTGCCAAATGATCAGATGTAATGCATTTTCCTGTTTGACCTCTTACAGACTCCCTCCAATTTAGTCTCTCTTGCCTCTCCATTATCTGTGAATTTATTCCCATCCACATATCTTCTAATGAGAGAAATCTAATCGTGGCCAGCATTCAGCCTTGAATGTAAATAGGATATGGTGTATCATCTGGCGCTCTGTGAAATAATGATGGCCATCATTTCTCCTATTTTTGTATGTGTTGTAGCTGGGCCAAAACCCCCTACTGCTTTTGTTATTGGCGAAACCAGAAACAAACAAACAACAACAAACACACCCCCCCCCCAAACCAATCATTAGTTTTTCATGAAAATATCTTAATTTTTTGACACTTTTTCCTTCCTAAAACACAGAGGATGAGAAAGGTAGATATTGTATGAGAGACAGAAGTGGGAACAACCCCACTCTGATCTCTCCCTTCCCCCAGTATTTTTTAATCGGTAAAATCTTTGCCAGAATGCAAAATAACTGAAGAATGTTAAGGAACATTTCCACTCTGGTGGGCAAAAATTGTAATGTTATAGCTTATATAAACTGATTCACCTCAGGACTATATTGTAGTATAGCTGTCAATGTACAAATATAAACACATTTTTATAGATAATGTTACAGTAACTGCTAACAGTATAGAGTACATCCCACTGGGGAATTAAATTTGGGGGCTTTATCTTTAAAAGGCATTAGGGTAGATGAGTGTTAAACATCAGCTCCAGTAAACACTGAAGGAACTGTTTGACATAGTAGTCAACTAGAAATAATTTTTGGTTTTATTTCTCAGTGGAAACTTCAAATTTTAATGTTAAGCATTTTTCAGTTAGTGCTGTGATGGTGCTTTCCTTGCAGTTTTAAATTGGTGTTTACAATGGCTGCTTGTGATATTATGGTTTAAAATAAAAGGTAAAAGTGGAAGAAATTGTCACCTAATCAAAATGTCATGAAACACATTTTTCTCTCTAATTATGGAGAAAGAAAAACTGCTAGATACTCTTACTGTGTTGTTATGCTCCAAATGGAGTCCCAAAGCAGAATTCCTCCAACAACTTTTCTCCCCATGCTCAAAAGAACAGCTTTTCTTGCTGCTGTGATATCACCAGTGAAATTCAGATGAGTGTCTGGCTTAAAAAAAACTTGCAGCCTGAGGCCTTGGAATCAAAGCTAAATTTGGGTTGTTCAGCACTTGCTAGTTCAGTGAATTTGTGAATAATCTGTCCTGAAGGCTTCTACCATTTCCCTGGCTTGGGAAGCTCCTGTCTTTTTCACTGTGCTTGTCAAAATAAGCATCGTGCTGGGGAATGCAGGGCTGCCCTACACCTACACCTGTGTGTGCTGAATCAGCAGGGTCATGGTAGGGTGGGTTTAGGAGACACCAGCACAGAGCTGAGCTGCTCTGGGGCTCTGCTGCCTGACAGACACCCTGGTGAGGCCCTGAGTGCCCCGGCCAGCTGCTCTGAGGGCTCCCTGTGAAGGGAGCACCATGGCAAGGTGACACACACCTGCCCCTGGCCATGGTGCTGCTGCACAGCCTGTGAGACCCAGCCTGGGCTGTGGCCTCTTGCACCCTAAGTGCAAACGTGGCAGCAAACCCCCAAATCCTGCCAAGGGACTGATGGAAAGGGGCACTGAAGTAGCTTCTCTGAAATACAGGTTTGTAGGGTGGGGCTTCTCTGGGCTTGTGGAGGTTTGTCCAAAATGGGCTGCTCCCACTCCCATCCTTCCTCTTCAGGGTTTTCCTGATTATATGTGTACTTAGTATAAATCCTGCTCTCTTAGCTTAGCAAAATGGTCTGTTTTTCTAGGCTTAAACTTAAAAGAACACTTAGAATATAACAGGGGAAAAAGGTTTTCCAAGACACTAAAGGAGTGAAAGCAAACCCAGAATCTTTCATGAAGTATCTCAGCTGGTAAATGAGACTTTAAAGAGCATGAATATAAATTATGTTCCCTTCATGGAACTATTTTCAAAAAAAGCCATCAGAGAATTACCTTTGAATGAAGGGACAAATTTTATAGGATTTTTATGGTGTGACTCTTTATTCCTTACTCAGTTTTTGGTTTGGTATTCCCTTATTATAAACTTAGGAGTTCTTACTAACTTCATGTGCTGAGGGATTTTTAAGGCAAGCTAATTTGCCCCTGTGAGGGAAGGAATTTAATCTCTTAGCTTTCTTTCTCCCTCAGAGTAACTTTCCAGCCACTCTGGGCTGCACTCCCAGACTCCCTTCAGTTCCCCCCTCAAGGGATATGTTTGTCCTTGAGGCTCCCAAATGCGGTTAGCTAACATATGTTAAAGTAATTGTGAAGACAAGACAGCTTGGTTTTGATTCATGTTACCATCTCATGTTCATTTCTGGACTTAATACAAAAATGAATTTTAATTTGTTAACCTGAGTTAAAATGGGTTGCTTTGCCACTGCTTCTATTTATTTGTTTATTTTTTTTCCTAAGGTGAGACTATCTAATGTAGATATTTGTCCTCCTGAAGAAGTCATAATAACTTCTTTCCTTCTTGCCCAGGAGAGCGTGCAGCTCTTCATAAAGAGTGTGATGAGAAGGCTCTTATTTCTTTGGTTGATTTCT
Source organism: Campylorhamphus procurvoides (assembly GCA_013396655.1). NCBI lineage: Eukaryota > Metazoa > Chordata > Aves > Passeriformes > Dendrocolaptidae > Campylorhamphus > Campylorhamphus procurvoides. Next base: position 402,589 of record WBMV01001906.1, read on the forward strand.
GCTTCTACCCTAGAATACTGCTCGAGGTCTGAGTTGATGACACACCTCCATTTAGAAGGAGGGAGGAGTTGGACAACTCTGAGCTATAGCCAAGAAAATCTTCATATTGGTAGTTTGGCCTATAGTGGACCGTGCCAGTAACCAGGCATGGTTACTGAGGGGTGGCCACCACTCTGTTCTTAAAATCTTAGCCTGAAAATAAGTGGGTTTTGGGTATTTTTTATGTTGGCATCCATAATGAACCCCTTCACCCATGCAGCCCAGAGGACATTGGTAAATAGGCTGTGTTAGATACCCAGTATGAGTTAATGAAGTCTGTAATGCCAATATGAGTTGTCATTTTTTAAGCTGCTATTTTACTCAAATTACAGAATTTGAAAAGGAATCAAGACTGAGTTCAAAACGTTTTTTCTTAGATTTTAACATCCTCAGTAAATTCTTCCTTTCATATTTGAAAGGAAAATACAAATCCTACATAAAAGGGGCGTGACTTTTGGTTTTAATTTTGTTAGAGAAAGAGGATTAGAGCTAATTTGCCTCCCACCCTCTCAGCTCAAATTCCATTCCTGTCTAGGGTAATACTTGGTTTAACCTTGAATTTTGGCTTATTATAGCATAGGGTATTGCTTGAGGTGCAAGAGGAAGTACCAAGCTGTCCATCTGCAAAGTGATCTTGCAGTAAACATTGAGTGCCACAAGTTTTTGTTGAATTAAGCTTGTGAATTTCTACATATTTTAGGGGCAAGCTGACTTTTTGGCTGCCCTGCTTTCTCCACACTCTTAGTCTTGTAGTTAACCTTGAAGTTGTTGGGCTCTTTGGATTTGGACACTGTTTTGGTAAAGCAAGTAAATATTGTAGCTGTTCTTTTTAAAACCCATTGCACAAAGTTACAAAACAGGTTACCAATAACAAGTTGTGTCCCCCTTGCTTCTTGCCTGCAAGTCACTCTAATTTATAAATAGAACTGTACTGATAGACAGAACTTGGCCTATCCTCTTGTCCTCTTATGCGAGTTATTTTGATTTAAAAATAGAACTGTCCTAGAACTGATATGTATCTATGAGGTTGTGAAAGTTCACTTCTAGACACCACTGTAACTAAGCAGCCAGTTCCAGGGAGCAGTGTGTGTGTGCTCTCGTCAATAATCTGAAGAATTTGAAGCACACCAGTGTTAATTTCAGTTTTTCAAGGAGCTGCACAATTACAAAGGGTTACATATCTTCATGTTGCTCCTTTGCTGTAGCTTATCAAAGCATACCCAAATATACCTGTGCACTTCCACAAAGAAATAACTGTTGAGAATGTTAGGAAGACAAAAATGTTTCTGTGAGCAAGGACTACCTAGACAGTGGGTTGTAACTGTAATTTGTGATTTATTGAACTGCTGCTTTGAGCATGTAAGTGTTGCAGTGTCTTTAAGCATATATTCCTTCTGAATGCCAATGCTTCCTTAGCATATTGTAAGGTAATTCTGCATTGGTATTTGCTCTTAGTTTCATTTGCTTTTTGAATCTTTAAGCTCATTTTAAATCTTCCTTGATGTCTATTGTTATTTTTTTTTTAAATTTAGGTTTTGTGCTTGTGACAGCACTTCAATGTGCATAAGAGGCTTTTCTTGCATACTTGAAAATCGTATTTTTTTTCAAGCAGTCTTGTTTGACTTTTCTCCTTCCACTTCAGTTACCTTAGGCATTTAAATGCACAGAGTTACACTGAGCATGCTAAAAGCCTGGGGATGGAAGAAGGTTAATCTGAATAATTTCCATAGTATAATTTGGAGATGGACTGATGTCAGCAGTCGTTTGATAGCAGTGTTACTATCCAAGATAATTTGTGGGCTCTGTAGAGGAATAAAGTTGAAAGGCATAATTTGAAGAAGATAAAAATATTTCTTTTTCTAAAAGCCTTTTCTAAGAAATCCATTGTGTATTTCTCTTAAGTACTCTTACATCTAGTACTTAGCTGCCTCTTCTGCCTCCTTACCTGGAGTATAAGAGCTTGGCAACTCTTTTGAGGTGAGGAATAAATGAAAAAAACAAGACCTCATAGAAGTGTCTAAATGTTGACAGATGAATGATTATTTCAAGTGGTAGCGGAGAGATTCATTGCATTTCTTTTCAGCAGGGTTGCTATGGTTAGCTGAGCAATATGGGAGGAGAGGAGTGTGAGAGCTTTTCCTACCTCTCTGAGCATCTTGTGACTATAAAATTCTTCTATTGCTTATCTGGATTTTTCCTTGATGTTCTAAATATACCAGTGCTTGGGAGATTACTCATTTTTGTGAAAATGAGTGAGAAAACATGAGAAATTAAAGGGGTTCTGAACTAGGTAGCAGTGAAGGCATTGAACTGTCAGTGCTCTGAGTTGGGAACTGGATGAGATGGGTCCTAAAACGTAATAAACACAGTTTGCATCTCATGGGCTTGACTTAGAGGTACCCACTTGATTAACCCAAATTCAGTGGGAACCTCTGCTATTCCTGCATTGGCATACCTGAGCTTGAGGAGTAGTTTCAGTGTGCAGTGGCTGACAGCCAACCACTTGCTCTGGAAAGAGGCAATTTTTTTTCTCTATTCCTCAAGAAACATGACTATTTGCCCTTTTAATTTAAAAAGTAATATAAAATTACTTTATATGCATGCATTAGCTAAGCATGCTGCAAATTGGAGGCTTTCTTTAGGTAGCCAATTTAATGGATCCCAGCCTTAACTTGTTTTTAGAAGAGCAGTTAATTGGTCTAGAACTTTATCTGTTTGGACTTATTTCAGAAAACAATGTGTTGTCCGAGGGGGAGATGCACACCTAGTATAAAAATAGTCCTGAAGAGAGGAGGTTTGCTTTGTGTGTGCATTAAGGATAGGTTGGTGTTTTGATTGTTTAGGCATTGTTTTACCCACGGTTAACCAGCAGAGAGCACTTTAGTTTGTAACATAGCATCTATAAAAGTGTGAAACTGGGACAGGCTTAGGTGCTTTCTCATTCTCCAAGATGGCCATTAAAAACAAGCTGCCTATGAACATTAAATTCCTGGGTTTGTGCATTTATGAACAGTATTTGTGTTTTGTACCAAAATACTGCTTTATAAGTACAGTGACTTAAGTGAAGATTCCAGGTAAATTTTATCAGGAGCCTTTTGATAGGGTTTGTTTATACTCTGCACTGTACGAGGTACAGTTCCTCAGAATGCCAACCTCACCAGGCTGATGTGGGGAATTAACTCCATAGTTTGGAGCCCCAGGGTCAGGTGGTGCCAGTTTGTTTCCAGCTCCTGAAGACAGGGAGCACAAGGACTTGTTGCCAGCACACAGAAAACAGCTTCTGTGTGCTGGTGCTGTTGTGGTTGCTCACTGAAATTCATTTGTAGGGAATGATCCAAGGAGAAAGCTTGGAGGCAAATAGCATTATGAATCAGTGCATTACATCTTCTTCTTTTCTTAGGCTGTGGTGTGCGTGTTGGTTGTCGTGCGTGAAATGCTGCTGAAATGAGGGTGGAGGGTGAGAATATCTGAAAAGAAGCAAGGCAGGAGGATCCTGATATGAACCTCAACCCTCCCCTCCTCCCTCCCCAGAAATGCATCTATTAATTGGTGGTTTCCTGTTTAAAAAAGCTCATCAGGCAAACAAAAAAAGCCAAACACCACCACCCCCACCAAAACAACACCACAACACACCTTCTCACTGTCACTTGCCACCTCTGATGTGACTGATTACACCTCAGAAATGGGCAAATTAGTGTTTTGCTAGCTCAGATCTGCAGTATGAGTGCATGGGGCTGTTGCATGTTGTCTGCTATCTGTTCCACACCCTCACCTTCCCTGAAGGGAATGCTGGGGGGCAAGGTCAGTGTAGGAATCTGTAGATGTACCTAAAGAGGTGCACAGCCTGAAATGTGGCACAGATGTAATTCAGGCACACCCTGAACGACTGCTGTCATGGCTGTTGGTAACGTGTGGGCTGTGTGTAATGTCTTCATGGGTACAGAGGGGAGAGAATTACTGCTATGAAGTCTCTGCCCTCCCCAGATTTTATTTTTTTCCATGAGACTTGTGGAGAAGTAGCCAAAGCATTCTGCGCAGTCGGTCACAGCATGTGGAAACACGATCTGTGACTTGCCAGTCGTGCACATACATGAGGCACGTAACACTCCTGTGGGAGCTGCATTCGCAGGGACCGTGCAAATCCTGCCATAGGAACAGGCGTACAAGGGAGGAGCAAGCTCGCACAGGCACGAATAGTTGTAAATTTGTGTTCTGCTGAAACACTGTTGCTGCTTTTATGAGATGAATAATTAATATCACAAAGCTTATTGTTCAGAGTGGCAATTTTCAGGTCCTTTGGATGGGAATATAGAGCTGTCGGAAGCATAAACATCTCATCTAGCAATTTCTTCAGCAGCGTGTTGTGCCTTTTATTGTTTGAATCTGCCTGGGAGTGGCTTTAAGATCCAGTAACCTGATCTTTTATCACTCTTGGAGGCTTCCTTTTCTGGTATGCCCTGATGCATTCAACACATGTCGGTATTGTACGCGACCGGCAGCCCGAGCGATCCGGGCTCACTTTCTGTGTCTGTGAGAAACAGCAAATCATCGGCTGGTGAACGAGCCTGAGACCTGCCCGCGTCTGCAGCTCATTTCTCCGTGGCTCATCAACTCCATTTAAGAGACTGGGAAGCGCTGTGGATGACCAAGCTAGAAAGCACTGACGACGAGACCTTACCTCGGGAGTAAAGAGCGGTGAAGAGAGAGAGAGAAATGGCTTTGCTTTTCTTTAGAGGGATCGGACTGATGTGAGAGCGCCCGGGTTCTCACTGGGGAAAACGGAGCCAGGCGATGAGCGATTCCAGGCTGTGCAGGAGGAGCAGAGACTGCCTTTGAACAGCACTTATTCTGCTACTTGTCTGAGCAGCGTCAGCAGATGGACTTTGGTTTCAGCGCTGCGAATACTCGCAGTGGCTTTGCATGTTGGAATACAAGCAGTGATCTCTCTTTTATTCCCCCTCCCCTGTATATTTACCTGCTGAAAAATGAGTGAGGAAGCAAAGGAGAAACCTGCTAAGCCAGCTCACAGGAAAAAGAAAGGAAAAAAGGTAACTCCCTGTCCAGACAGTCTGCCGTGATGCTGTTTTTGAGTAATTTTGTGTTGGAGCTGTTTGCTTCTGGGTGTGGAGGGGCTTTGGTTTGATAATTTGCTTAGAATAAGGATGATGGTAGAATCAGGATGGTCTTGTTTATGCTAGATGCTGATGGGTGTGTTCTTTGCTGGAATCAGTATTGCCATTGCAACTCAGTGGTTTTGCATTATTTTCAATATTACAGTGCTTAAATATATGTTAGCTATAGAATTTCAATGTGATTATAGTTTTTATAGTGTATTCTAAACGCAGGATTACAAGTAAACAGGTATCTGAATGAAGCCTTTTATAAAGGAGAGACTGATAATCAACATGTGCTCATGTAAATGAATATTATGGACATGGTTAAAAAAGGCAAGTTTAGAGTAAGCCTTGATCGTGTAAAAGCTGTTTTTTTTGCTGTATGTCACTTTGATCAGTTTTATATATTTTTTGGGCTTGGAAATGTTCTGGCTAAATTAAATTCTGGAATAAAATTCCAATTTCAGTGGGACTAATTTGTGTTGTGGCGTAAGCCTTTTGCCTGAAACTACTTAAGATGACAAATCTGATTATTACCTTCTATGTTGCAGTTTTTTGCTTTCCTGGTATCCATGTAATTTCCCCCCACCCACTTGGAAATGGATGATTTTCATGTGTTTACACTCAAGAAACAGATTGTTAAATCTAGGAGGTGGACTTCAGCTTTTTCTAACTTAAGTATTAACTCAGTATATTCATTATAATGTGAATTTCTCTGAGTATTATAGAAAAAGGCATCTGAAATATTTGTCATTGTTGCAGAGAATGATCTATCCAGACTCCCACCCTTATTTTCTGAGCATGTGTTTGCCTTCCTACCATATGAAAGTGTATGACAGCCTCATACTTAATCCATTTCCCTTGTGAAGGATTCAGTAAAGATTGTTGAAAAAGCAAATTAAACCATTATTGGCCCTCCTATTCTCCCAGAATTGCAAAGATCAGCTTTGGAAGGAAGCATGGAAAAATATAATTGAAATCGCTTTTAGTGGTAAATTAGGATACCTTCCTGAAATATAAAATGTTTTTGTCAGGCATGATAGGTTGCCTCAGGACTAGAAGATAAATCTACCACTAAATTCTGGGGTGGGTTTTAAATTTTGACTGTTAATATTTTTAGTGTGCTATAAAAATTGTTTTTTGGTGTCCAGCAATCTAGCTGTAGTTCTATATCACACACCACTTTTTATGGCTTAAGCTCATACAGATCCACGTCTTCTAGAGGACCAACCCAACAGCCAACAAGATGGAGCAGCCGAGGGGATTTAGGATTAAGCAAACTTTGTAGTCTCACCTGTTATTCCAGCAATGGCTGGTGATGGTCTGCCTGTATCTTCACCTAGTAAAGATGATATCCTCTGTGGGCAGGAGGCCACAGCTGCCCTGCCCAAATCCACCCTGTGACTGGAACAGCGTCCTTGCTTGTGGGGGGAGGACGGGTGGGGAAACAGTTGGACTTGTTTCCATGTTGGGGGGCCGATGGCTCCGTGCTCAGCCCGTGTCTTGTGTGGCAGTGGCAGTGTGTCCCCTCCTGTGCCTCGAGCCTTCGCCACATGAGCAGCAGGGAGCACCAGGGCGTGCCTGCAAACCTTAACACTCCAACATGGAGGGGCTACAGCTGCTTAAACCCACAGCGAGCGGTCTGTCACTGCTCCCTCTGGTTTTCCTTCGTGCCATTGGAATTGTTGAGGCGGCTGGGATGTGCAGGCAGAAGCACATCTTTCATGACAAGTGCACATTAAGGCTGTTTATGTGTTAGAGTTAAACACAGGCTTGGCCCAGGATGTCCCAATGGAAAGGGAATTACTCTGCTATTTTAAATAAGCAGCAATTATTTTTTTCTGGTCTTGGCAGAATTATGCCCTTCTTTTCACAGATTGGGGGAATATTTTAAATTTATTCTTTTGATTCAGAAGATGAATCCCTGAATGGCCAATGAAGGTGTACTTGGAGAGCATTACTGAGTTAACTAAGGAGAGTTAAATAAGCAAGTGGTGTTTGGCTGTAAGCTCCTGAGCTAGGTGAAAACTTAACTGGGTCTGGGATTCCAGTGAGTTATGCCACCTGTCCATCCTAAAAGTAGGTGTCCTGAAATGGGTATTTCTATGACTGCCTTCCTGTTCTCTCTAGATACTTCCTTTATTGGCAGCTGTGCTTTCTCCATATTTAGCCTTTCCCTTGCCTTCTGTCTCATCTTTGGAGTTGAGTGGTGGCAAGTCTTCCTTCTGCTCTTTGACTTTACTGGAGTGTTCATTCCCATTCCCTTTTCATCAGCTCTTGGTTTTCCTGTTCTTACACAATTCTGAAATAAAGATGCAGGAGGGCAGCAAGGAAAAGGTCACACAGTTTGCTATTGGGAAACCCCAATCAGAAGTGTGTGCTCTGATTTTCCAGAGTTGTATGAGTAGGATGTACCTCAACAATAAGCCTTAACCTGGCAAGCAGGGCCTTACTTTTGAGCATGAAGACATGCAATAACTATGCATTTAGAACAGACTGGCCAAAGGAGTAGATTTCAGCAAGTATGCTGAAAATACCAGTCTTGGTGGAGAGGATAAAGATGTGAAATGAACCAGAAGGTGTCACTGAGATTTGTTTTGAAGGATGGACAATTTAGATGAAAGCAGAACAATACTGTGCTTTAGCACTATGGTATTCCGTGGGGATACAGCTTTCAAAGGATGATGAAGGTACCACATCAATATTTATTGCTGAGGCTACACTGAACAGAATTAGCTCTGATGGAACAGGAAGCCTAATTAGTTTCTCTCTTGCATCCTTCAGGGTTCCTCTCTACCAGCAGCCTGAGCCTCTTGCACTTGAGCTTCAGTTGTCTTGCAATTTCCAGCCATACTTTCACAGAGTCCATGGTTTGAAACTGTCAGGTTGAATCCCAAGGCATTATGGACTGGCTTTATCTTGCATGTTTGTGCCATCGCTTTTCGGTAAATTTTGGAATCTCAATTACAGAAGAAGGTTTAACTCAGCTGTCACTAGAGATATAAGACATGCTTTGATTTTTAAAGAAAAAGAAGTATTCTTTCCTCTTCTCCTTTAAACTGCTAGAATGAAATTGGTCACAAAAATTTTTGTGGTCCTCTGAAGCTTTAAAGGATAATGAGTAGTGCAGGAGTAAGAAAGAAATTAGACCAGCTTGAGACTTCAATTGTAATTTTTTTTTCCATTTAATTTTATGGTTATTTGCTGGGCACCAGTCACTTCTGAGTAATGGGAAATTCCACATTAAATTCTCATATGAGGAGCTTTGCTGGAAATGCATGTTTTTTGTTTTGAGGAATCTTCTGTTCACCTCTTCCCGTGACCCCTCCAAGATCTTGAGACAATCTGCACAATCACTGTTGCTGATGTGTCTCAGTATGTGTATGGTGTAAATCAGTAATGGGAACTCCTGACAGAAATGTGTAAAAAAAAAAAAAAGAAAAAAGTTTGTTAAAAGTACACAGGAGAGAGCTCATGCTGAACTCTTAATGTGATTCTAATCCATTTATTAATTCATCTGTCTGCCTTGCTTAGTTGATCACTGTAGCATGATTTCAGCCTGGTGTTCCACTGCTTTGTGTCAAGTATGAATACGCTGTGCAGGGAAGAGTGAGCTGCTTATGCAGCAGGTTGAAAAATCAGTATTTGGGGTCAAAATGCTTAGGGCAGCCAGCACTGTTTTTTAGACTAATAGACAATTTAGCTCAATCCACTTTTCCTGAGCCAATACTCTGGGCTTGCTGCACTGGGAACACACTTTGCAGTCTCTGCCAGGGACATTTGCTCTGTTGTAACTCCAAGGTTTGACTCAGCAGCATTAGTGGCTGTCTCCAGAGGGGACTCTTCCGTTGTGGCACGCTGCTGAATATCTGGTCAGCACTGTGTCTTTGTTGGGAGGAGAAGTTTCAAGGGATGGAAGTTTCAATTTGTGTGGGAGCAGGTGCTGAGATATCAGAGGTTCTCGGGTGGGATGAGCTATTCCCCACTGGAATATCAAGAGTGGTCTGGGAGAAGAGTTGTCCATGACTCTGATGGAGCCAGATCAGGTCCTTTACAAGCAAAACTTGTCTCTCCTGATTTCAGTGGAGCCAATCTCAGGGGGCCTGAGCTCTTGGCATTTTATCTTTACATGGTCAAATGATTCATGTACATGTCAGTGATGACATTGGCTCCTCTGGTGTTCATAACTCGTCCCCTGTGAGGACCAGCTTTTGTCCTGACAAGATGAGCAGTGGTTTTCTGTTTGTGAGATTCGTGGTGGTGCTGCACTTCTTTCAAAGCTGTCTTTTACCACTGGATTTACTGATGTGGTTGCTTCAGTTCTCATGCATGTTATGATTGCTGGGGGGAGGATATTCACTGCTGTTTGCTCCCAGTGGAGAAGTCCTCATTGCTAGTGATACAATGTTCATGGTAGACTTTTCTAAATAGTTTTGTAGCTTTTAATTTATTCATGAAATTAAGTTATTACTTGGAGTGTAAATTGATTTCTAAATTTGAGTTGTTTCTGACAAGCTGAGAAATGAAAATCTGCTTAGATTTGTGGAAAAAAATGCAAATAGACTGTATAAGAGAACTGTATCTCCTCTTGTCTTGGTAAATAAGATTTACGCTATGTTGTTAATTTCAAGTTTCTGTGGATGAGAAATGTTTCTCAGAGATTTAAATGTGACTGTATGGTGATGGTCTTAATCCTTAACATGTTGATACATCCTGTGCTGAAAACTGAATCTGGAGCATGATAAATAGAATTGGGTTGACCTTGCTTGCAAATTTCTACTTGTTCAGCTTTAGCATCCATTTTATTGATGTGATGGATTCTTAACCTCCCATTATTAGCAGATGTATGAAAGAGAAATCAAAGCACAAAAAGCCCCTGAAGCTTCTAGAAGATACTTCTCATTTGGATGACAACATAGCAAATGCTCAAGAAAGTAGAATGAAGTAGTTTTCAATTACTGGGACTGTTTTAAACTTGTTTTCTAAAACTGCAGGCTTTAAGGTAGTTTTCCCTTGAATCAAACACATTTACATTTTCTTGCCATCTTAATTTTCTGAACTGACACAGAAAAATTAAAGTTTATTAATTCCTGTCACCTTGACTTGAATAATTTTTGTACCTGGTAATACTTTTGTTTTCCTTTTATCAGACTGGAACCAAATAAAGCATATGTAATGGAAAATTAAGCATCTTATTGTTTTTTCAAGTAGCCATTTCAAATGTTTTTTTCCCTAGGAAAAAAGTAGTATAATTGACATTATCTAGCTTCAGCAGTATTGTCATCATCTCCTAGCCCCTAGGTATATTTGGTTCAGAAATTGTAAGTAGATGTTATTGTTAGTCTATACAAAATGAAATAACATGGTGTGTTGTTACTGATATTTTTGTCATAATTTGCTGTAGGTAAGTGACACAACTTGTAACCTGAGTGACAGTCCTTCCATCTTGGTGTTCAATTACCACTCTTGCTGGAAAAAAATCAATGATTTTTTTTCACATGCCTTTTTTTTTCTTTCTTTTAACAGAGGAATCCTGCAGTTTGAGAGAGCATGAAACCTGAGTGAGATTATTGGATTCTGTGTCATAAATTCATTCTACCACTTTGAGCTTTTTCCAGAACATTCCTGTGTGAATAGTTCTCATCTTTCTGATGCATAGGTCTAAAAATTAGAAGTATGAATGTGGATAAGTGCTTCAGTTGATTATTTTCCTCTTCTTTGTTCACCAAATTCTGCTTCTCTTGTGGGAATGTCCCCCCACCTCGGAGCCAGGCTCCTAGCTGCTATAGGACCAGTCATTTCCTAGTGTTGCCTTCATTCTGAGGGCTGGGCAGCCTTCTAGTTTTTTCAGTTTGTTTCAACATCTCCTCACTGGTTTTCTGAGCTGGTCCTCTCCTTGAATGACCTTGCCATCAGGAAGTTTATGGCCTTGAGTCTAGTTGTGGGTTGAATCCTCTGTCCTCTCAACACTTTCTTCATGACACTTTATAGTGGATTTCCATCTCCAGAGTAGAGCCTGTGTGTTTTCCACTCCTTTTATCACCCAAAGGACTGAGGCCCCCCGTGGGGTCCATTTGCTTGGTGGCCTTTGGGTGCACTGGGCAGTATTCCAGCATGACTCGTGTATGGATCCTTGGTGGAGCCTGGTGTCTCAGCTGGAGGACTTCCAGTGTCTCCTGCTCCATAAGCTGGGCACTTACTGTCCAGGCCAGGTTGTCTCCTCTGCAGTAAATTATTTTATGTACAATTAGCTTAGAGTTGGATTTGATTATAGAAAGTGGGTTTGAGCTACAAGAGACACAGTGGATCAGCTTCAGACACATCCTGCAGTTTTGCAGTCATAGTGGGACAGGTACCTGTGGAAAAGTTTCTGGAACAGTCTTTTTATTAAGCCACTGTGGAAACTTCAACTTGCACCAAATTATTTTGGATCATATGGACACCTTTTTCAGGTTCTGTACAATCTGAGGAAGTTCTCAGCTTTAGTGGCTGGAATAGCCGTTTTCCAAACCCTGTGACTGGTGAAGCTATAGAATTCAGTAGGTCTCAGCAATAGCGCCTTGGTAGGTCTGGGAGATGATAAAATACTTATCATGTTTATATGATGGTGATCTCTTAAATTAAAAGTACTTTGGTCAGCCTGTCAGTCAGAGATTGAGAAAACTAAATACATCTGGGCATCTCCTTTGACTTCCAAAGAAGAGCCTGTGTATCTGCATAACTCTGACTGGGCATGGGCTTATTCCTGAGTCTCTTGACCTCATTTCCAGCTTGTGGAGGTGATGGTAGAACCTGCAGCTTTCCTTCACCTCTGTCTGACTCCAGGCAGAGTAGGGGATGGTGCTCTGTGCAGTTTGAGGGTGTAGAGAGAGCCAACACCGTGGTAAGAGGGAACTGTCTCCATCTATTTCTCCTCAAAGTACCAAGGTACTTAGTAGGGAAGAGATAGTTACAGAAGTAGGTAATTAAGGGGGTTAAGTTGAAAAATAAGTGTTTCTGAAGCTCCCTGTTAATTTCAAATGCTGAAGGCAGGATATCATGGCTAGGTGCTGGATCTTTCCCTTGTCAAACAGGTTTTAAATCTTAATGCTATATACACACACATTTTATTAAATTGGTGCTTGGTCCTTATGTCAAAGCATAAAGCTTTTGGTATCTGATCAAATCAATATTATAATGAATTCTCCTTGATCACTCTTGCAAACACTTCACAGTTGATGTTTGGAATACGAGCAATAGTTGTATATTTTTAAAGCAACAACAGTTTCCCAATTACATTCTAACTTGCTAATGGAGGTGCAGGTTGCTGCATTCCATTGACTGCCAGGTGCTTGGTCACTTAGTTGGAAGTTTGCTGAATAAATGGAAACGGGCATGGACTTCTCTAGCCTTTCATTCCCAAAGCAGCACAGGGCAAACCTGGCCTTTTCCCTTTAGCATTGAAGAAGAATAATGAACTGTTGGGATGGAAAAAGCTACACATGGGATATTTTCTTTAGCATTTCTTTGTAATATAATACACACCACATCTTACTGTGTCCAAATTAAATGCATAGCTAAGTGTATTTAAGGCACTTAGTGTTGCATTCACAGATTTATTTCAGGTTTGTGTTCACAAGAGATTGTGTATGCTGAAAATTTTCTGTAGCCCATTAGGAATTTGTGAATATAAACAAGGATTGATTTGTGTGAATAATTTTGGGTTTTTTTTAAAGCACGGTTATATTGAGAAAGGGAATAATATAAAGCAATGTGGTGCTTCATGGTCACTATTAAATGGTTTTGTTTAAAACTGCTGTTTAGGGGAATAATTTTTTTTGTTACTAATGCCTACATAACCATTATGTGTTGCCTTTTTGTGTGTATGTGGCTGCCTTCTAGTTTGGTGTAGGCTTATCCATGTCAAACAAACAAATCACTGCAAGCTGTGTTCCTCCTCTTGTCTTTTTGGACGTGTCACTCATGGAATAATTCGTAGTGACCTATTTTATCAGTTTTGTTGTTTTCTTAATGAAATAATATGAAACCCAAAAGTGAAGAAGAACACCAGCAGTTTTGCTCTGCTGAATTTTTGCTGTACTGAAATTTGTGTCATTTCCCTTAGTGGTGTTTTTAAGGAGATCCTCTTAGCCAAGGAGTGGTTGATCCTTTTAATCAAGGTCATATAATTTATATTTGCCAGTCAGTTTCTAAATTAGAAAGTAAGAACCTTTCTGAAAAGTTCCTGAACGTATATGGAGTTCACAATATTGATAAGACCCTGCTAATCTGAATGATTCAGAGTGCTGGGAATGTTTAATTATCTTGGAATTTGTCTCAGGGGAGTGAATAGGAAAATCTGGGAAAGGATGAAAGTGGTACTGTGGTCCCTCCATGGTGGCATTTTTTGGGGCAGGAATGGGGACATGGCACTGACCCTCTTCTGCTCGTTTCCAGCTTCTTCCTGCTGGGCACCTTTGGCTGAGGCAGTGCCTGGGCTTGTTTGCCTGTTAAAAGGTATGGATATACAGGTCTTGCAACCAGGGAGAATAAACGATGTTTACTAAAGCACTCTGAAACAGGAGGTTCTGTAAGTGGTGAGGATGAACTTGATCCTGCTGGAGATGGTCATCTTCAGGCAAAGTCTCAGCTGGGTGTGAAGGCTGTAAATGCAGAATATACAGCCCCGAGGCAAGTGCTGGGGGATGCACATTTACTCTCATCAGATGGGGCTGATGCTGTGCAAGTGACGCAGAGGACTCTTCCCCTTTTCCCTGCTCCCCTAAACAGACCTGTAATTTCATTTACTTAATTACTGTTGTGTGTGCTTGCTTGGGAGGCAGTATCACTGCTAATTAGTAATTAATATTTGCAACAGAATGCCAGGGAGGAGTTATCACGGGGGAAAGCCTTAGCAAATAGAGCATTGTCACTTGGAATGGTTTTCCAACTAGAAAATTTATTGTTAAAAATGCTCTGTGTAATTCTGGCAGCTGGTTCCACTCACATTCCATTGACTCTGAAGGACACATCCCAGAGAGGTGTTTTATTTAATAGTCCTTTTATTATAGAAAAACTTAGATATGGAGATGTCAGTGCATCCTAAACTATGGTGGGATCCAGGTATTTCAGTAACCCAGGCACCACAAGTTTAAGCCTGTTTGGTACAGAGTGGTTTCTCACATCAATTCTCTTGTCTAAATTCAGTTTTCAAACAAGTTTTTATTTAGAACATTTCACACTCTTCCTGTGTGTTCATTATGTAAATCTTATACTGCTTCTTCAAAAGAATGAATGAACTCATGAGTACAAGTGACAATGGAAGCAATTGACCTCTTTCCTGTCATCACTACCTATGGCTGCACTATGTCCCTTCTTGTTAGAGCCCCTTCCACACCAGTTACATACAATGTCATGGAATTTCCTCGCCACTTGGTAAGAAAAAATGTTCTTTCATTAGGAATGTCATCTGGAATGGTTGTAGAAGGTAAAAATGCAAAGCAATTTCCTAGGCAGGTGAAATGAATCAGTAGCTTTGCTTTTATAGCCAGAAGAGTCATTCTATTATTCAGTCCCAGCTGAAAATGAAGTTGTATATTGTTTTAGAATGCATCCATGGAGCATATAAGGGTATTATTTGCCTTTCTTTGAAGAAAGAAGTATTGTCAGGAGAAGTGTAGTGATGGTTTTAAGCAACAAAAACCAGATAGCTAATGTGTGTAACAAGGCAGCTGTGGATCTGAGTCCAAGTATAGCTGGGGTTAGGTGATTCAAGCCTGCTTCTTTTACTGATGTTTGAACAAGAAGATAAAAGGTAGTTCAAGGCTGGTGCTTACTGTGGTAATATTGTAATCACCTAGTAGCAAACTATTTGAGAGAAAAAAGAAAGTATAGAGGAGTTTTTAAAAATGTAAGGATCTTATTATGGACACTCATACTGAGTAATGCAATAAATTTGGCAACTTAGTAGCTCAGTAAATGAAAGTATTTGAAGATCAACTGCTAGTAATTAAAATAAAACCAGAGGATGTCTGTTCATCCACAGGTATTGAAGAAACTATACAGAATAATGAAGTATCGTATTTGCAGTAAGGGCTGTGGGTGATTTGTCTGCAAGCTGAATCTTTGAAAGTGGAATAATGGCCTGAAACATTCTAATTTATGATGCTATTAAACAGAAATCAGAGGGAAAATCCAAGGCTGACTTTTCAGAGAAACTCTTAGACAGGAGCATAACTTTTATTGAATTTAGGAGTAGAGTTAAACTGGAAATACGTTTGTTTTTATCCAGCTCTCAAATGCACCTGTTTGACCCTCCCTATCAGTGCTAGTGTGACCAGATTTATGTTGAGCCTGTTAACTTTACTACATTACTTGGAAACTAAATATTTGGGGGGAGAAATCGTGATCTGTTTGGAAAAACTAAAAATAAGCTTTCAGGAGAGATTTGGAACTTTCTTTTAAAAGTTCCCAAGCCCTAGAAATGGAACCCCCGTGTGCTGTACGAGGATTGGGGAATAATGGACTCAGCTGTCCATTATGCAGGATGGAGGTTCTTTCTGTATTGCCCCCTAGTGTTGCCTTTAAAGAAAGAAACCAAACCCCCCCTAAAACAACCCAAATGCAATGGAACTGCAAAGTTATTTGATTCTGCGTTAGTTTTTTCTCACACCTGTTTATTCCTGATGTAATGTCTGTGTCATTTAATGAGTTCATCTGCATGCTTGTGTTCCCTCCTTTCTCTGTTCACTTAGATATAAAGTAGGTGTCCAAAATGCAACTATTCTACTAACCTTACCCTTTCCAGGCATCTTAGCCATGGCTTCACTTACAGTACAGGGATTGCTTCTCTCTCTGTCTCTCCCCTGTGCCCTCTCCTTTCCTTTCTATTATGCACACATATGTATTTAGCAGAGAATGGTGTCCTTCCTATTCCTTGTCACGTCTCAGTCTTTTCAGTTGTGAAAATCTGTGGTTCTGCTAAAGGAAAAGATGTCTCTGCAATGAAATATTTCATTCTGAGTGGTACAGCCAGCCTTTGACTTCTGTATTCTCTTGCAATTCTGCTTTTAAGTGTTGGTCACAGTAAGATCTTCAAAACAAGATGTGGCTCATCACTTTGTTTTTCGCTTTTGTACACATACATATGTATTTGTAGGAAAGATCAACTGTGACAGAACTGACCCTAATGTCAAATGAAATGCAAAAGAGGCAGGACCTGTTTGGAGGGTCAGGCTTTGAGATGACCTTCACAGGAAGAGAGCCCCCGTGGGCTGCAGCATCAAACTATTCCCTGTAGTGAAAACTCAGAGTGAGAAGACAACTCAGGTTCTGCCTAATTTTTGGAGTGGGTATTTTATCATCAAAGTGTGGTATATACACACATAATTGTAAACTGGGGCTAAACAGGGCTCGTCTTCTGGCAGTCATATTTAATCAAAGGGACTTATCAACTGGGTACTGGTAGATTGCTTTCAGTGCATACCAGCAGACGTCAGTGGCAGTAGGAAAAAGGAGGTTAGCACTCTAGAAAAGTTTGAGTATGAGGCAGGCAAGCTGGCTGCCTTTAAAAAGGGAAGATATGCTGCTCTGTGTTTTGGCAGGCCATGCAGTACAGGAAGAGCGGTGCTTTTCTGACCTGTCGGACTGCAGGCTGTGACTCCAACTGCTAAGGGCACTGTAGCAAAGGAGGAATAGGCACTAGCCAGCTAACCCAGTCCTCTTGCCTTTTAAAGTCTTCATCATTTATTAAAATTACCGAGAACAGATTGGTAGTAGGATGGGTCAGATGGACAAGAGCCATCTGTTCTCATAGTGCTCACCTCGCTGCTGTTGTTAGAGCTTTCTCTTCTTTTGGGTCATGAACAGACTTTAAATTCTATCACTTGCTTTGTAGTGTGCTCCAAAATAGGAGATATCTGCTTGGAAAGGATGTGGGTAAAGAATGGTTAGCATATCCCTTACAGTTCTTTTTTCCTCAGTCATATCTTAGATGACAATAAAGTTTGGACACTGCTAGATCAGTTTGCTACATTATAGTATTCTGTAAGTATATATAAAAAATAGTCACAGTAAGATTGCTTACAGCAAAATTCAAAGTTTGGGAATAAATTTGTGTTGCATCTTGGGTCTTTTTCTCACATTTTGAATTTACTGTGAATTCAAAAATTACTGAGAATTCAAAATGACAAGGTTGCAATTGATCCCAATCTTAGTGGTCCTGGAATAATGTCCTTTTCTCATCTTGTCCGTGTCTCTGTAGGGTAACCCGAAAAGACAGCAAATTTCAGTAGACAGCATGAGTACATTGAGTTACTAATGTCAGTATCTCTTCTTTGTAGTCATTTCAGCTTTATGTAGGGTTGGCATGCTGCTTTTTTTAACTTGACAGTAGTACTGATTTTTATTGAGTAAAAGTTGATAAAAACACATGTTCATGTTATTGTCTGAAACAGGAACTGAGCAGGTACATGTCATGTTTTCTGTTTGTTTGTTTTTGCTTCAGAAGTCCTTCTAAGTTTGGAAATAAGAAAGGGGTCATATGTACATAAAATACTGAGGTGTTTGTAATGTCAGTTCAATGAGGAATGCTGGTGAGGTGAGGGGGGAAAAGCCCTCAATACTTTAACTTCTGTATTTCCCTGTTATCCAGGATATCTTTAATTGCAACTCGAAATCTACACAATAAATACACAATAACACATTGCCTGTGAAATTGTAAAATATAGTTTGAGGGCCTTGTCAAATGCAGTTACTGTTTTGTCTTCTGATGTTTGCTCCTTCTGCTTGAAGCTATTGCACAGCTGGGAGGGACAGGACTTGTTCTAAAAAAGGGAACAAAATGTTGATCTGTGTAGGGTTGCATTGTGCTCTAAAATGTCAAAAAAAGAGTAATAACTACTGTTTAATATTTGGAACTCTAAAGGGATGCTGTTGAGAAGTTGGATGAAACAAGAGTATAAAATAACTTTTCCAAAAGTTTCCTTAATGTGATGTAGGGACATCATGGGCAGAATCCAAGTCTGTAATACAGGTGGTTGAAAGTGAGCACCCAGATCTTTGCCCCTTAAACCTGCCATCACAATTCCAGTCCAAGCTCCATAATTAGCACAGAAACTAGGGTAGTCCAGACTCTCACTAAAAGTTGTGTTTATTTATTTTACTCCTATGGTAAGGATTACTATTCAATAGACTTTTGTCTAAAGCCAAAATTTTTCAGAAGGCAAGCGAGGAGCAGAGATTACCAAGCGTTCCAATTCTCAAGTGCTGAGCACTCAGCAGCTTCACTGGAGAGTGGGAGTTGCTTGTCTGTTCAGCAGTTTTAAAATCAGGCTACTTGTTTAGCCCGACTTAGCCTGTGAGGGTTTTTAAATGCATTACAGCACACTTCTGTGAATGACTATTAACAATGCCATTATGCAATTCTTTGCCATTCATGCTGATAGGCACACTGCAGAGTGCATGCCGAGATAAATCCCACAAAACTAGGAACAGGTTTATAATTGGAGCATGGGGGAAGGGAGGAGAAAAAGTTGTTATTTGGAACATATTTTCACTTTATGTCTTTATTTCTGAAAATGTGTGATGTGTCCATCTGTGCTCAGACTGTTGGGAAAAGCATGATGGAACGTTCTGACAAATGCTCTTCTCCCAGCAGCTTCCCTTGCTGAGTAGCTCTCCCTTTGCTTGGTTGTACCAGTCATCATCTCATGAACTGAATCGAGGTCTCAGTTGCAGTTAAGAGATGGTCATGCACAGGGTAGAGACTGAAATAGTGTTGGCTTGGTTTTTCTTTTCAGGAATTTTAGCACCTTTTTTCTTTTCTTTTTTTTTTTTGAAACCACTATTACTTGTGGTTTTATCCTGTTCATCTCATTACTGCAGTGTGCATTCCAGCAGAAAAGAGTAGTGCCTTAAAGGCCTGGCTGTTACGCATATAAAGTGCATTTTAAAAAATCTACCTAAGGATTGCATATCTGAACTGTTCCCACATTATCATCACGTTGCCCAATGTATAATGAAATTGCAAAAAAAAAAAATCAATTGCTTCTGGAGATTAATTAGGGACTAAGGATGTAAGTGGCCATTTCATTGAGGACTGCATTGAAGTGAGTAGATTTTTGCGTTATTTTCTCATATTTCCTAAGTAAATGACTTCCTGATTCCGCATTAATGACAATTATAAATGGGTCTGCAGCCTATACTGAGGCTGATGAGGGCTGTTAGTGTTCACTGGAATGCAAGTTCAACCTTGATTGCACTGTGGTCTCTACCCTAGTGTTGGTATTTAAAGCGATGCCACATTACCACTGTCCAGCTATAGATGTGATGCTGGACCCAAATGCTGGAGGAGCATTTCCAGTGCTTTTGAGCCTGAGGTAGTGGTGAGCTGCTGGTAGCGGGGGAGGATTGACTTCTGACCTGGATCAGACCTTGGGGGGATCAGATGGGGGAGTCCTGACTCCTTTCCTGGTCAGAATTACTGTTTGCTTACAACCAACATGCAGAATAGCCATATGAAGTGTTAGCAAGTGCTTGACTCTCGGGTCTAAACTGGAGTCATGAAGAGATGAAAACAGTCATGTTGTGGGATTGGGACTGTCTTGAAAATCTGTGTAGTCTGATTAATTTTATCTTTGGGACCAATACACCCTAGTGAGATTTTTGAATAACCTTTAGATTTTTTTCATTAAGTTAATGCCTATTAATTCATGGCAGAATGAATCATATCTTGATTCATATTGTGCATTGCTTGGATTTAGTCACTAATGCAGAAATTGAAGTGGTCCAAAAAATAGGCAAATGTCATTTTATTCACTTGATATTATTGCTATGCATTTCTTCTAAGGTCAGGTTTTCATTTAATGATAGTATGATGCAAAGAAACACATCATTTTTAGTCCTTTTAAAAAAAATTAAAGACCCATACAAAAAAATCCAAAACAACAAGGATGAGATGGAGTAGACATGTGGATTTCTGTCTTTGCTTCAGGCTTTGCTCAGAATATTCATGGCAATCAATGGATTTTGAGGGAAAATATGGAAGAACTGAGTCCTTACCTGCATCTGACTGCAGTTTTCTGTACTAAAGCATTAGCAAATCCAAACCTCAGGTGACTGTCATACTTCCATTGCAGAAATGTGGCTACCATTACAGCAGGAAAATGATTGCAATACCCACCGTTTACAGAATGAGTTTAGATGATTGTTGTCTACAATAGCTTTCTATTTGTGCCACTGAGGCAAAATTAAAATAGGCTTTTGTTGATGTATACATTGTGTAAGCTAAAATGCAGTGTCTTGTGTTCACTCTTCCAGCTTCAGTGTTAGTATTTGAAGCTCTTGCAGTTTTGGGGGTTTTGAGGGTTTGTGGGACCTTCACACTTCACCTGAATTGAGCAGAAACAGTTACAAATCTGTGCTTGCAGAAAATCAGAGTTGAGAAGAACGTTATCAGTGATTTAGGGAGGGAATGGAAGGGAAAAAGATTTGGGGCATCTGCCTTGAAAGTGGGTTATCATCTAAACTTGACATGTCATCTATATTTATTGCAGTGGAAAGTGGATATCTGCTGCTTCCAAACCTGAATTTGCCATTCATTTCCTTTGTACTCATTGTGAATGGGTAGAAACAGTTACCAAATCTGTAATGCACACAGGGGTTGGCACCTCAATACTGGTGTTTGCTGCCCCACCTGGGGGACCATCTGGAAACAAGTAGTCATAAAAGCAGAGGCAAGGTCCAGTGAGGGTACAGACTTCCAAGGCAAGCTGTTGTTGTTTGTAAAGTATAAATATCTGGAAATGCAGATGTGTGTGTGGAGGGGTTATCCATTTAATAATCACCGTAATAATACTTTCCTTTTTACAGCTGTGTTCATTGGGAATTAATAGGGTCGGTAAAACTATTTACAACTGTTTTGCTGCAGTATTTATGTACTCTCATGTCTGAGCTGTCCATTAAAGTTAAAAGTGAGAATTAAGCAATGAATAGAGGAGAATGAATAGAGGAGCAGCCACTCACTGTGTGCTGAGAAATCTGGGTTTCCCTTGCAGTTTTTTGATTCTATAAATGCCCAGAAAATAGTATCTTGCTTACAGCCAGGACCTCTTATGACTTGTGAACATGATATGAGGGTGTAAAACAACAGTGGGTTTAAACTCAGCTGGTTGTTCATCCGGTGAGGATTTACATTTTTGACTTATCTCCAGCACTTCTGTTGCTTCGTAGGGACAGGGGTGTGATTCTGAGGCAGTGCAGGCTGTAGTGAAAAGCGGTAACCAGAGTGCATAACTTATTCACTCTTCCCAGATGTTGTATTTTTAGTATATAGAAATGGTTTATTGAATATCTAAATAGTGCTGAGTGAATTTTGGGCAATTATGTGAGGTTATGTACTTGGACATCTGTGTTAGAAAAGCTATATATTGCTTTTTTCTCATGAGAGTTCATAACCATTATTTTAAAACCACACCCCATAGAACTTTACTTAAAAGGCAAATTAACTAGGGCTAAAGTGGCTTTTAATTTAAAATGTTTTGTAAACCTACAAGGAATTGAAAGACAGGAATCCATTTTGGTTGACTATGACAACTTGGGTTTGATTTTTGTTAGAAAATGTATGCCTCTCCATGCTGAACAAATGATTGGCACTCCACTAATTTTAAGTAATTCAAATAATTATGGCAAGCATATTTATTCAGTAGTGTGATCCATTGCCAGGGTAAGCATTAGCACTAATGGCTATCTCAGCAAAATCTTGTATGGCAGCACAAAATGGCCGTGCTGGCAGCCTTTTTTGGGATGAATTATGTTGTGAAAAATAAGGTCTGCATACTCATGGAGAAGCAAGAAAGATGCATTCCGTTTCAGCTGAAATTTAGGAGCCAAACCCCAGGTGTATAAACCCTCCCTTCTCACCGTGGCATGCATTAGCTGGACTGTAGTAATCCCTCATGCAAATTGCCTGGGTTTGGGTTGCACACCGATGTAAAGCCACAGTGCTGGAGGCAAGATGTGGCTGGAGGGGCTTGGCAGTGATCTCAGCCCTCAGCATGGTATTTCTAGTGTGCAAATGTTCTCATCTCCTGTAACAGCCAGGAAGTCTGATGATGTTCCCTGCGGTTTGTTTCCCTCCTCTGATGTGACACCAAGAGGATGATCCTGAATGATCTTTTCTGTGCCGTGTAGCACAGAATTGTTGTACAGCTACTGGAGCATGTACTCACATTTGCTAACTTTAGTGCAGCCACAGAACTGTAAATAAAAAATAGAGCAGTTTTTTTTAGGAATTCCAAGTATATTAGGGGAACGTACAGATGGAAGCCTGGTCCCTTTGACATGGTGGTATCAGCAGAATAACCCGTGTGAGCTGCCGGAAAGATGCAAGCTGGAGGGTGTGATTGAAGCCTGACCTTCCAGAGTGAGCTTAAAGGAGTGTGTTCAACATACTGTACAAACATAGCAGTTACCATTATCTGCTCAACTCACTCTGTAATGGAAGCTTATCATAAAGCTTGAAAAGAATAACACCTTTATTTGCTTGTGTATTCTTTGTAATTTGCTTGTTTGTTTTGGCTACTGGCTGTTGATTATGTACATTTCAAGTGCAAGAACTTTGGGGAAACAGTGTTTCAGTAGAATACCTAAATATAGACAAGTGTTTTTTGCTAGAATTAAGATTACCAAAATAAATGATCTCATTGCACACAGATACAGAAATATCTATGATCTGTGATGGAAGGCAAGATGTATGTTGTTCAGAGTAGCAGATATTTTATCTATTAGGCTATGTCTGTAGTGAGAAGGCCTTAATGCATGAAGAAACCGTGTTCCTTTTATCTTTTTCTCTCCCTCCCTTTGCTCTGTATTTAAAAAAAAAAAAGACATTTCCTTTAGGTTTTGGTTGTTATTATTTTTCAGCTGTTTGATGTCTTTCACACAATTGTAAAACTATGTGTTACAGAAACGGAGGAAAATACTTGCAAGTATAAATGCCATACCTAACAGACACCAGGCAGTTTGGCTGTTCTGGTTACTATGGTAAGAGCTGAGGAGGGTGCCTGTAGCACAGCAGTCTCTGTGGTGTTCAGGCAGACTGTTTTTAATTTCCTAGGATTGTTTACAAGCTGTAATATTAATCTATTTGTATCCTCTTTCAGCACTTCCTTTGCTTTGCAGGGTAAGCCCCTTAATATAGATTGAGTGGAGAAGAACAGCTTTGTCCTCCTTGCTGTCTGTCTGGAGTGCCCTGTGTGACTGGAGGGCCGGGCTCTCCGGGGAAGGATGACCTAATATGCCGCAGGCAGGAAGCAGAGCTGATTAGTCTGCCTCGAGAGATGCCATTGCAGGGTGTGACTGAGGTATTATACATCTGCTAAGGATCGTTTGCTGTTCTTGTAGAGATGACCATAGAAACATGTACAGAAGGGGAAAAAAGATCTGAGCACATACTCATCAATGTTTGGTTACTTATTGGTATGAGCACATGATAATTCCTTCCACATAACATGATAGGGATTCTCCATTCTATTCTGGGTTCCCGAAGTCAAATGATATTCTTCCTTCCCCCTTCCCTCTATGTAGAAATTTTTTTTTCACAATATTTTTCACAGAATATTCCTCATTATAGATCTAATAAGGAACTCACCTCAAGACAGTGTGGAAATTCTGTACTTACTGTTACGACAGATATTTGAACTGAGAAGATTTTGGTTGGTGACTGGGAGATGTGGGGGTTCAAATCCCTTCATGCAGAGGAAACTCAGAACTTGTCTTGCTCAAATCCTCACCAGTAGGGCTTGGAGCTAGAAGGCCAAAGGAAGACAAGGCAGACGAGCATGTCAGTATAACATGATGACTATTTCTCCAGCTGAATCACTTGTCAGATTCCAATGCATCTGTAATCAGGCTGAAACAGCCTTTTCAAATAGTGTCTGTATATTGGATAAATAGTTGCATGAATTATTTCTAATGACATGTATACATGGCATTATTGTCTTTTTGGGCATAAACATATTTAATATTACTGAATTAATATAAAAATCTGATCTTCTGAATGCTTCCATGGCAGTGCTTCCTTCATTAGTTTTTTTAGCAAATTTACAAAAAAAATTAGCATTTTGCTTTAGTTGCCATATGCAGTAACGAGAGCAAAGTCAACTAACACAAAAGTGAAAAAGAACCATGACTTGGTTATTCGTTGGACAAGAGATTGTCCTTCACAACAATAACCTGGGCTCAAATGTCACAGTTTTCAACTGGCCATCTCGAGTCTACTAGCCCAAATCTGTGTTTGCAAGATTGGACTTTCAAATAGAGGTGATAGGGCACAGAAATGGAAATATGGCAGATCTCCTAGGAGAACAGAGGAAGGAAAGATGACAGCAGAAAACAGGAAGCCTGAAGTGACAGGGCATAGGCAATAGACTAGGATTTGATGGTCAGGGGAATACAGGAGTGACAAGAGGATTATGATCAGCAAGAGGAAGCTTAGAGATGATGTGGTAGCAATAAAAATGCTCCTGTTTGCAATCAAAGCAGTGGGCAACACTAAGTTTAAAATTATGAAGAAATTTGCATGTTATCTACATTAATGTGAAGTGTAAGATACTGCTTGCTGTCTTACTCCTGAGTAGGGCACATCATGCATAGTCTTTACTAATTCTCTACCAGAGTGTTGTGAAGTGGCCACTAGTAAATGTGTCTGTACTGCTGCAATAAGGTGCACATTTCAGTGTGTTTGACTTCACCTTGCATTGCCTGACTGAGGCTTACACAGTAACTAACAGCCAGAATATCTCAGTTCCAGTTTTGCTACAATTCCCAGTGTTTTGCAGTTTTGGATGGCTTGTCTGGTCTCTGTATTTGAGATCTTGGGTAGAGCAGTTTAGTGTTGCTGTAGTACTACTTGTTTCATTGCCATTCACAAATAAAGCTGGGAATAAACTCAAGAAGGATCAATTTGTAGTCTTGTTCTGTAACTTCTGAACCATTTTCATGTACAGTATAACCAACTAGCAGAATGCCCCATGTCATTGGCACCTTCAGATGTAGCACAGAATATTGTAGGTGATGTATTTCAGAGCTGGTAGTAAAGTTGCTTCCTGTATCTGAGATCTTAATCTAATGTTGTTAATACAGTTTACTGGCCTCAAAGTAAACTGACAAAATACAAAACATTTTTCCAAAGTACTTGGTCTTTAATAGGATTGTAAGAGTATACTCTGAAAGCAGTTGATTGTGCATATTTGTAGTCTAGTGAGAATACAATTTTAACAGTAGCAAGTCCTTTATAATTTAAATGTCACCACGGGGACAGGTACTTTTGAACCCGTGAAATCTACAATAAACAGGCTGGGTTGGGTAAGCAAAAGGATAAGAGTGGAAAGAAAACTTGTTAGGGGGATTTCTGGCTGTTTTCTAGCCTAACTGCAGCAACGCAGAATGAGGCCAGCCAGGGAGATTTTTCAAGCACTGATGTGTTTCATAGCATGAGCTTTCAAAAACTCTCACCATCTCAGGATTAGCAGCCAAAAAAAGCTGCTGCGTGTGCTCAGGGTATATTTAGTTACCTTGCTGTATCCTTGCTATGGCAGGTTAATGCTTTCATTCATACTGCTTGGTTTCCCCCTTATTGTCTTCTCCTGGAGGTTCCACCATCTGTGAGACAGTGGCACTGATGGCATTAAGCTTGGATATTACTTATCTTCCCTCACTGACCACTCTGGAAATGCTAGAGGATGGCCTTTTCAGAAGGGAAGAAAAGTTAAATGAAAAATGTTAAACTTCTTGATTTGTTCAGTGTACTACTTCCCTTTGCATTTTATCTTTTCACTTTCAGTGGAATTCTCAATGGGAAAAATAGCATATTTAAACCAACTGTAAGATAACCTATGCTTACCTCTTAGAATGCATGAGTTAAAGAGCACATTTCCTTCAGGACCATGATGAGATAGGTCTCTTTTGCTGCTGAAAAGTAGCAATAGTGGAAAAAAATTATTATTGAGGGAGTTACTCTTAGAACTCCTGCATTCATGAGCTGGAATTTATGCAAGTAGGGACTTAGGACTGGAAGCTTCTGCATGAAATCACTGATGACAAGTCATCAGTGCTTGTTTTGTCCTTTTTAAGACTCTGCAATGTGTATCTGTCATTGAGTTTTATACTGGAAATATAGGAGAAGCGTAGCTGGTGGTAAACATGTTTATCTGATGAGCTAAATCAACAGCATCCACTTAAACTGGCACAGATGTACTAATAAGCATGGGTTGCTGTAGATTTTGCAGATTTTATGTATAGTTTTGAAGCTTTTTATGTGACTAATACATATGTATTTTCTTATTTAAAAGAATCGGGTATATTAACACTGGAAACATTTTGAAAATGACTGGCTTCCTTTGGTGATGTGTAAGTATGGAAATATGGGAGAGGGTGGAAAGGGTAATTTTGTTCTCTCTGACTGGCAATTTGTCAGATGTAAAGGCTTCAAAGAAGACCCTGCTCACTGGAAACAAAATCTGCTGCTCTCTCTTTATGTTGAAGAGAACTTAGTATGGAAACCTTCACTCTATATTGTTCTGTATGCCATGAACATGATATAGGGAGAAGCACACTTGATTAACACTTTGCAGTGTTTGTGTATTCAGGAACAATTTGCCCATGCTCTCCTTCCTCTGCCTTGCTTCTTCTCTTTGTTGCTCTTCAGTTTTGCACACAACTTCAATGCAGTCTTAATGTAACACCTCTCTTTCTTCAATGTAAAGGTAATGTTTTTCAGTACAGTTCCTAGAAGAGGTTTGAGAGCTTAAATAGTAACTTGGCCTCTTTTTTCATTTACATGTTTTAAAGCACGCTGTTTAATCCGAGAGGTATTTTAGGTGCAGGAAGCTAATCTTAGCCCTCCTGTCTGGGGAAAGCGGCTCCTCTCTAGATTCACATGTGGCTTGTGAGCAGTCCCCAAGTGGCTGATGAGCCAGAACTGAAAAGCACATGGTGCTGTAGGCACAGTGGCTGCTGAGAAACTGGAATTGCCAACTCTGAATTGCAGACCTCACTGAGTGTCTCTGAGACATTGGGGTATGAGGTGGGGAGAGCTGACATCGTGCCTTTAGTGCGGAGGAGAGGCTGCCTGTCCTTACCCTCTGCACAAAGGTGGTTTCCCATCTTATGTGCATTAGCTTTGCAGGGGTGCAGCTGTTTCCAACCACTTATTCCATGAGCTTGAGCTGGGCAGCACAGGCAGAATTTTGGCAATGTTCAGTACTAGAGACACACTTTTCCCCCAGTTCAATCCCACTATGTCCCTGTGCAGTCTTATTGGGTTTGGGGCTCCAGAATGGGGAGAAGATAGGAGGTTCTGTAGTATTTAGTCAGTTATGTGGTATTCTGCTGCAGTTTCTGACATGACTTTGTAAAAGCTTTGCAGAAATGTCTTTGGGTTTGTCCATGACAGAATAGACTGTAGGAAGCAAGATGCACAAACAGGAGGTTGCTGCACAGATCCTCTCCCTCTGTTGGTTCCACAAACCAGTAGGATTTGGGAATGGGTTTCTCCATCTTTGCTATGCAGTAAAGTGAGAGGAGATGCTGGTTTTGCAACTGCATAGAAGAATGGCTGTGTTCCTGCCTGGTTTTTGTCTCCACTTTCAGTATGAGGGGATAACAGGCAGCGAGAGAATGCAGACTTCCAGTTAACAGAGGCAAATGTTCCTAATAAAGTGGAGGAACATTTCCATTTTGTGTTCCAGTTAATTTTCAATCATGTCCAGGCAAAATGAAGGGAGCTTACAAAGAGTCCAACAGTGAAAAAGCAATTGATGACAATCTAAGAAATTGAAAAATGCAATTCGGTTTTTGTCACCAGTTAAAGCTGAAACTGTTTAATTTGAAAAAAGAAATAAAACATAGCTCTGCCTTATCACTTCAATTACTTTTGCATTATTTCAGTTGGTTTTAAAGCAAAGAGAAAAGGGAGGGAGTGCGGGGGCACTGGCTCTGTTTACTGCACAGAAACTCTTAGTTCTCTTAATGTGTTTAAATAAGCAATTACACTGTAGGGAAGGAATATAATGGTTTAATGCAAGATGTCTTAGAACTCCTTCAGTCTTTTCCTGTGTCTCTTGTAAGGAGATGGATTGCTGTTTTCTTCACAGGAGGCGTTCAGCCAGCCAGAAGCTGCTAATTATTTGTTGTCTTGGTTATCTTTTACATACATGCCATTCACTGGACAGTCATTATGAAATATTAAATGTCAGTGCAGGATAGTCCTAGGATGTTTTTGGGAGGAAAGGGTGGTGTGTTTACAGTGAGAAAGCAGAGACAGTTTGAAAAATAACAACCTTCAGTTTCAGTTGCTGTTTTGAGATGTGGAAGAGTCTAAGATGAGAAATTCCTGTCTAATAAAGTATAACTGGAAATTGTTTCTTGATAGTAGTGCAGAATCCTCAGTTATAATCAGAGCCCTTTTATGTTGCAGTCTGCATGAGGTAAGGACCTGGTCCTTGTCTTCAACCTTTTCACCATCTAAATCATAAGAAATTGGGGAGCAATTTTTGCGATTGAGGAGAGCAGAACTGTGATGGTTCCATGTGTCTCTAAATTTTGTCACTTAATTATTTTTCTTTTGCATAGAAGACACAAATTTGGAAGGCCTGTTAGGATGAGTCAGTAATAATGGTAACAAAAGGGGAAAAATATGGAGAAAACCTGTTTGTGGAACAACTAGGGATCAGGAGGAGCAAAGAGTCAACCAACAGCTGGAAGGGCTTGGAATTCAGCATGAACTGTCCACAGTGGCACTGGTGCTGTGCTGATACGTTGAAAGGCTGAGAGCAGCTCTCTTTCCTCCAAAAGGCTGAGGGTTTTGTCAGGGCCTTTGAAGGGAGTCTGTAGGATGAAGAGGCTCACCAGATATTTTTATTTTTTCTCCTGATCTTTTATGCAGTTTCTAGGCAAATGTCTGCTCCTGCTGACCCAGCAGACCTTGACCTGCTCTCCAGAACCCCTGGGGAAGCTCTAGCCTCTCTGATAGCAGTGAGGTTGGAAACTTTGCCCATATTGTCATTACTGTAGCTTTTCATATGAAATCTTACATTACCCCTACTTGAATTGCTTTCTGGCTATAAGCTGAAAATCAAGCTGTTTCACAAGCTGTGACCAGTGAACCAGTAGCTATTAGGAGAATGGAAATAAGTTCTTAAAGCAATGGCACTTTCTTCCTTACTGTAAATAAATTGGAGTTGACTGCTGCAATGGTATCCTTGTGTTTGTACTTCTGTGCAAGCCTTTTGCCAGGTCACTCTAGAAGTAGCACAGTCTGGGTTTGATGTATGTACCCACACTTGTTGAACATGCTGTGGAGTTTTCCAAATACTCTTTGCTTTCAGAAGACCAGTGTGACATGGGGAACTGAATCTGAGCAGCTTAGTGATTTTTCCCAACTTTCACCATCTTCCCATTCTTCCACTCTCAAATTTTTCAATTTTTAGAACTCCATGTGTATGTCTGCACAGAGTAGGGCAGGCAATGGTGTGTTCAGTCTGAGCTGGCTGGTGAAAACCAGTTGTAGTGTGGAAGTTCTGCAGCCATTTTAGTAAAGTCTGGAAGTCTGATGTGGCTTTTAAGTGAGCTTTCTTTTTCAGCACACTTTCTGTTGCTGGCTTCAAATTGTACTTTTGGCAAAATCCTTTTGCAAAGGTGCCTGGCAGGTGAAGGCTCTGTGTTCCTTCTTCAGGTGGCATTCCCTTGATTTATGCCAAGCTATCAATTGACTTGTTCAAAAAATATTTGCCAGTGACAGCACACAATGAATAATGGATCACCTTTTATTTATAGTGCCAATAGTATCAATCTCACCTGCTGAACGCTCGTATTGCTGAACTTGCTTGCTGCTGTTGTATAAAAATAAACATGAGTAGCAGCCTAAGTAACTCAGAGAAACAACCTAGATAACCTAGTTGAGAACTGAGAGGTTGAAACATGCAATTACCTACGAATCCCCACAGAATCAATAACATGACACTGATAGATGAAGTACAGGAAATAAAAAGCCACAGTGATTTTCTTGCATGTGGGAATGTACATTATGTTGAAAATGAAAGACCTAAATAAACTGTTTTTCACAGTGGGTTGCAAACATTAGTTTATTTTTAAAAGACTTTTCCAGGAAAGTTATAGTAAAGGTACTCCAAGTGACAGAAATTAAAAGCCTAGTGAATTGCAGGGCTCTTCCAGAATAGCATTTTTTATTGCTATGTGTTCTGCTTCCATTAATAGTAAAGGTCAGGTCTTTGGAGAACTCTTTAGTAGGTTTTTTTGTGCTTTTTTTTTCTTCTCTCACCCCACTACTCTTCCCAAAGCGACTTCCAGTGTCCTCATATAATACTCCTATTCAGTTTAGTTCATCAATATTGAATATTACCCTTCTAGGTTTCCTATAGTATCAAAATAAATGCTTCCTTCCCTGTAGCTTATGAATCCAGGTACAAACAGTAAATTAAAGGTCCCTCTCTTAGTGTCTGCACAATTGTTCTTTGTGTATTTTACAACAGCACAAAAGCACAGGTGCTTTATATTTCATATATTTCATAACATCTCAGCAGGACTGTTGGTGTGAATTCATCTTTTGGGAGTGTTTAGCAGGAAGAGGTACAGAGATGTCCAGATCTAATTGTGCAGTATTCTTAGTGTTGTTCACCTGAAATGAGCCGACTCTTTCTGTCTTTTCTGCCTTTGAGATCAAAACTTCTGAGATGGGTACAGCATCTGCCAGGGCTCCAGCTGGCTTCAGGTATGAGGGATAATACCTGGCAAGCATTTCAGTCTCTTCCAGGATCTGTAAAGCATGCTTAGCTTAGCTGAAATTCGGAAATTTATAGCACACAGCTAAGAGAAACCGTGGTGATTAAACTCTTCCACAGCATGAGGTAGAGAATTTCACTCCAGTTTCTTTAGCCAGCTCCATAATTTGTAGTTCAACAGAAGTATGTGGGCTTTTATAGAAAGGTGTTTGATTTTTATTCCAAAGTTCTCAGACTTTTTAATAATTTCTACTAAATAATTCCCTTAAGGGTCCACTGGGGTTTTTTTACTGTATTCTGTCATTACTGTAATTCATTACAACATGTTTGTGCTTGTTGTTTAATGAGGTTGACTTGGTATCTGTTGAACTAATTGTGGGATGTGCAACACTTGTGAATGCCAGTTCCATGAGGTAAATTTTGGTACTTCTGGATAAAGTGCCAAGAGATGTCTTGATGCCAAAAAAGGTACAGTACTTCATAGAAAACAGTGTCTGTGTTGTGATGAGGGGTATTTCATGAAGTACATAGTGGATCAAAAGCAATCTCTTTGATTTTTTTGATTTTTTTTTTTTCCCAGCTGTGGAATTTGCTGGAACTGTACCAAAAGGAATAGAAATTATTTTAGTTAAGAAAGTATTAAAACTACTATAGAGCCACTGTTTCTCTGAAAAAAAATTACTAAGAAAGTAAGTGTAGGAGGGGAAATTTTGACAGATGTGCAAAATTTATTCTTTTCATCAAATTTTGAGCTGTGTTTTCTATCAGTCTTCTCAGATGAGTGTTGCCGTCAGTATGTGCAGCACATGCCCTCCCTGAGTTTTGGAAAGCCCTGCACTACATTTTCGGTCTTTACCTTACAAAACTGCCTTTAAGAAATGTCTTTTAAAAAGGCATCAGGTTTGCTCAGGAACCTTTTGGGATTTGGGCCATATATCCAGTGATAATGTGGAAAAACTGATCCCAGCTGCAGCTTTATCTTCACTCTTTCTGTTTCAGTACAACCACAGCAACTAGCTCCAATTGTTGGGGTTTTTTAATTTAATTTTATTTTTTTCAAAGTCCTGACCTACAGGTATCCAGCCAAGAGCAAAAATAAAAGATAGAAAAAGATAGACTGTGGCTGGGGGATATCTGTGACATGGTCAGATGAATTTCTGCTAAGATGAAATTAATGCTTGCTGTATTAGGGATTTCATTGTGAAATAAGTTTTCTTCTTTCCCAATTTCTCACAGTACTAGCTTATCAAAACCTCACATGAACTGAAGTTGGAGCCGTGTGCAATTGCTGAAAAATTAAACTCCAGGAGATAAGCACTACATTGTGGCTTTGTTTGTGCATCTGTTATTGCTATGGGCCTTCACAGCATTATTGGGCAGAAAAACTTTTTCATTTTAGCCAAACAGTAGGGACAGGCACTTTGCTGTCCTTGTTGCTTACTGTGAATTGGAATGAATACATTTTCCTTTAGAAAAGTATTTGCTGACTTTGTTTTCCCCCCGACAAAGTAGTTATATATGGACTGAGTTTCTGTTTCCAGAAATTAGTTGGGGTTTTCTCTGGTTATGATGCTTTTGTTGTTAGGGGGGATTTGTTGTGGGATTTTTGGGAGCTTTTTCTTGCTTTTACCTTGGTTACAGCACTCGTGAGCTACCAGCTCCTCTTCTAGGAGGATAAAATCTCATGTTAAGTTTCGTTAATGGAGCCTTTGAGCTTTTTTTATTGTCTCTGTGTGAACATGTCCATGTGTGATTTAAAACAGTGTATAGGGTGGATATGTGTGTTAAATGCAGCTTATCTTGGCTGTTAAACAGCATGAGACCAGTGGATTTTATTTTTTTTAAACAGCTATCTGGATCATTTCCAGTTTAGTTGGTTTTATCTGATTGCAACACAGCGGTTTAGAGATTTCTTTGCTTCCAACAGCTGTGGCCAGGAGTGCCTTGCATGACCCCAAATTACTTTCGTGAGGTCAGTAGTGTTCATGTTCTATAGATAACCCTGCTCCTAAAAGGAGGATAGATTTTTCTTTTCAAGCGCATGCAAGTCTTCTTTTACTGAGGAAGTTGTTTCGAAAAACTGTCCTGTGCTATTTCGAACATTAAAGGTTTGGGGGTTTTGTGTCTTGAAGTTTTCTAGAAATCCCTTATTTCTCAATAGTCCTTGTTCCTTAATAGTGAATTGCAGAGCATAGAAAATGATGCCTAAAAGGTTTAATAGATACTTTTATAAATTTCGAAATGTAAGTGGAGCAAAGGGGCAAATCTCAATATTAGTGTTCACTTTTGTATAGACAAAAACGTTCCAGATTTATGTTCCTTCACTGACTGCAGGCAGTAAAGAGTGGAACCATACTGTGTGTTGATGTTGTGCAATCAGGAGTGAGCAGAAGTTCACCTAAATTATTTAGCAGAGATCAGATCCCAAATCCACTTAATGAATCAACAGTTTTGTTCATTTTTATTGAAGCCGGTGACAAATCTTATGCAAGAGTCAGTGCTTCAAGGCACTCTTATGGCTTGCCTTGCCAGAGCACACCCAGGGCTGCTGCTCAGCCTGTGAGCTGTGGGACGAGGAGTTGGTGCAAAGGGACCTGAATTCATTGACTCCTGTTGAAATAGCTCATGACTCAGTTCTGAGGTGTCTGGAGCCGCAGCTGAACTGCTGATGCCTCTGTTGACACCTTCTTCCCTGCACACCTAAATGGGACTTGAAGTTGTGCTGGTCCTTTGCTAAACATTGATACAACCACCAGACTTTTTCATGCTGCCTCTGTTATATTCAAAATCTTGTGAAATTACACCCTTCCTACTGCATACCCTACCCTATAGAAATTGTTTATTCTGTTTTCAAATCCAGTGTTTTGTGCTCTTCCTTGTCTTCCTAGATTTCCTCCTATCCTGGTGCTTTCATCTGTTGTGTTTTTACTAGTGCTCTTTCTGTTCCTTAATAGCTGTGCTTTCTCTATCCAGGTGCAGCTTTCCTTGCCTTCTTAACATCACCACACTGTAAAATGGTGGGTCAGTTTTAAATGGAGGGGAAAAAATAATGTTTTCCTATTTCATACCAATCCTCTGCTAACCTTGGGTGTGCTCTGGGAAGTCTTCCTTTTCCTTTCCTTCTCCCCTCGTCTCTTTTCATACTGCAGAGTTCTAAAATCTGTCACTTTCTGTTCGCTTCCACTGATGTAAAGTTGGCTTATGCCATGGTTTTCTCTTGGCTGGGTTTGTTGTAAGCTCATCCCTCTTCTGTCAGCTCTGACTATCCTATTTCCCTCTGACTTGTGTGTATTTGGCATGTGCTTTTGTCATGCTGCTCTTTTCATCTCTGTCTTTCTGCATGAACTTAATATTCTGTATCCTGATTTCTAAGACTTTTGACCAGCTCAGACTCTACTTCCATCCCATTCCGTCTTTTCAGATGATGTAATGTCTTTTATTCTGCTTTTCACACCTTCAGAGATCTTAGCAGATGTCTGCTGCATATTTTTTAGCTGATTAGGTTTTGCATTTTTTTCTCCTAATCTTGCCTGGCTGTGGTTCAGAGCAGAGGCCAATGCTTATTCTCCCCTCATCCCCTTTACAGAACATACTCAGGCAGGTAAAAGCATATGATTAATTTGGTGTAATTTTTCACTGTCATCTTTCACTGTCATCAACTGGCCATTGAAAAACAAATGAAACTTCTTGGTTTGTCTCTCATGGGAAGTGTCCTCATTTATCCTGTAGGAACCTGTTTGCAGCAGAAGAAATAAACCTGAGCCCCTTAGTTTTTATAATCCCCTACCAGACTTTCAATGAACCTTGTTCCCTGGAATTGCAGCAGTTGCAAATAACTTCACTTGTCTCTTTAGTGAAAAATGTAAGGCCTCTTGTTAATTTCTCCTTGAATTAATGAGTAAGTTTTCTGCTGTTCTTCAGAACATCTTTTGACAATGGTCTATTTGTGTGCTTGTTTTATGGGGTGGGGTTTTTTGTTTGTTTGTTTTTTCCTAAATAATGCTTCAGGTTTCCTCAGCAGAAATTTGATAGCAAAGAACAACTTCCATTCACAACTGTAGGCATGATACAGGCACTTGATTTTAAAGACTGAAGCAATGTTGTGCTGGAAGTTGTCTGGGTAGCTGTTCTTCCCTTCAGTCTAATATCATATTATAAAAATTATGCATTCAAGGAAGAATCCTAATGTAGGTGGTCTTGATTCACATTTATTCTCTGGCTAAAATTAATATTGATGAAGACTATGTGCTCTCATCTAATGGCCTTATATCCTTCAGCCTAGCTGCTGCTTTTGTGTTATTCTTTTTTATTCTTCAGCCTTTCTTGCTGTCACTGCCCTGTCGTGCACCTTGTCCTTTTCTTAGCTATTGCTGTGGATTGTAAGGTCTTGCATCAAGTCTTATTCTCTTACAGAAATGCCTGCAAAATTGCTATCAACCACCTTGTGCACCTGAGGCCAGGCTTATGAATCCATTAGTCATTGCTTTTGTCCCGCTGAGACCTTTGGTATGATCCCTTCAAAGCTGGTGGACAGTGGCTGCCCCCATTCCTCTCAGCCTCTGTGATCAGCAGCTGTGGGAGCTTTCAGATGGGTTGTTACACAGAGATTAACTTTCTTCTTGGTGCCCAGTGGCAATACGTAAAGTAGTTTTCATGCAAAGGGAGGAAATCCCTTGATGAGATGCTGGTTGCCCCATCAGCTGAACTGCTGCCTGGTCACTGACAGACTGGGATTGATTTGCTCCCACAAAGGTGAACCTCCTAATGCTCAACACTTCCAGCTGAGGAACAGTTAAAAGGCAGAGCATATCTACCCACAACTGGACCCCTGGCTTGGCAGCCCAGCCAGTTCAATTCCAGGTGTGCTGCCTGTCAGGATGCAGGAGGTTGAAGGAGTTAATCTGAGAGGTCACTTTGGCTGTGTCTGTGTGACACAGTCCAACCTTGTGCAGACGTATCAGAGATATCTGTGAGTTATCCCAGAAGCAACACAGCTGAAGAGTAGATTGTACTAAACTTGGGGTTCGAGTGAGGTACCCAGGCTGTTTCTGGTACTCAGACTGGCTTAGGTACATTTTCGTTTCTTATTTTGATCATATAGTAGGAAGTGTATATAATGAGTTTTAAACCAGACATCTTTGTAGCTCTAATTAAAAACATGCAAATAGGATGTTCCCAAGTTCTGGTGAAACTCTTTACTTAGTCTGAACATGACATTGCTGGATAATTTTTATATAATAAAACCTTTATGCAATTGAAAAGCTGGTTCAAGTTTTAAAATTGAACTATGTGTTTATTCAGATCAAAACTATAAAATAGTGGACAATTGTGATGTGTATTTCAGAGATTCATAGAATACCAGGTTGGAAGGGGACCTCAGGGATCATTTGGTCCAACCTTTATTGGCCAAGCACGTACTTTGTGTGTGTTTATAAAGATGTCTATATGACTAATGTGTTTACTTAGGCATTTACTTGATATTTCCTCTGTTAAGAGATTGCGGGAGGCTTTAAAATGAGTTTTGACCTTAT
Source organism: Campylorhamphus procurvoides (assembly GCA_013396655.1). NCBI lineage: Eukaryota > Metazoa > Chordata > Aves > Passeriformes > Dendrocolaptidae > Campylorhamphus > Campylorhamphus procurvoides. The sequence continues at coordinate 439,051 of WBMV01001906.1, forward strand.
CAGCATGACATTGATATTAGTTAGCAGCATGAGATTTTCTTATGTTTTGGTTGTGTTTACTTTGTTGGGGAATCTGTGCCTGCCATTATCCAACACCTGCACTCTGAATAACTCAGGGAATACCTTTGTCTGAAAGCATCCATGTTTTATATTAAAATATATTTTAAAACTAGAATCCTTTGAATTTTTTAGAATAAATACTTATTTTTTCCACAGTTTTTCCTGGAAAATGGTTAATTTTCTCTGTTAAATATTATGAAGTTAAATCTTAGTTTCCTCTGCATTTGTATAAGTAAGCTTGCTCTGTAGATGCATTATAATAATTCTTTAATAATCCTTTTAAAAATAAAAGTAAATATATATTTTTTTTACCAGTGAGTTACAAGGAGCATTGCTGAAGAAATTAAAACTTATATTTGATGAGCAAGCATAAATGATTAATTGTTGTTCTTGGAGAGATGTAGTTAATAATATATGAAGTGGTTATTCAGAACAACTGACAGCAGATTATTCTTTCTAGGTTTTTGCTTGCTATTTCTTGTCTTAATAAAATACATGAGTAACCTACTTTTAATAAATTTATGCTTGTATTGTAGGCTAAACGGAAATAAGTAACCGTATCGAATCACTACAATAAATCTTTAAAGTAGATAAGAATAAATTCTCATTTTCTGTAATGCCTGAGGAGCCCAAATGAGTACCTTGTATTACTGAGAAATCTGTGTGAACACTGCACTGAATTGAGATTTTCTTTGTAAAATCTATCCTTTTGGAAGCCTTTTCAAAATAATTTATTCAGTTATTTTCCTAACTAATGCACAAATCTGATTCTTATCCCCACATCTGTGGCTGTAGTATAAGAAAGGGAATGCCTGTGCTTTTGATCACCCCTGCCTTTGTAGGATGTGTGTTTTCTTGCACGGTGGATGTTAGAAGTGCAAACTGCTTTGAGACTGGAATCGGGAGTGGGGTTTACTGCTTCTATTTGTGGCTCCTTTGAGCAGCCAGTTGCCTAGGAGATCACTGGCAAAACCCCAGCAACTACTTGTACCATGTTAGCCTATAAAGCAAGCGCTGCAACAGATCCAGTGACAATCATTAGACACTTCCTGAGAAAACACCCTGGAGGTTTTAGAAGGGTTTATATTTCCACCACCTGTTTTATTGTCACATCTGCTCTTCAGCAAACAGAAAGGGAAATGTTTATGATCTCTGGATAAATATAATGTTTGTTTCTTTCCCCAGTATGATCGATCCATGTCTGTTAAAAATATTTCTATATCTATTAAAAACAATTTCTCTGCCTGCCCCGTGTAATCCTTCTTTGTGTCAAAGATAATTAGCAGCCATCTAATAAGATTAGCAAACTCGTGTGATTAGTGAGCTCAAACCCTGTCCTTTTCCTTTTGCAGGTAAGTGAATGTGGCACTGAGCATCCCTATCTACATTATTATCACTTTCGTTGGCTCTTATTTCTGATGCCAATTTATGGAGTGAAAACAATAAAGGCAGTAGGAGAATACTGACATGCAGGTACTGTGGATGCTATCGGAGTGTATATTCTGAGAGAGATGGTAAGTGGGATGTTTTTCCATCTTCGCTATCATGATAAGAGTTTTTGTTAATTTGCTGATGACATGTAACAGCAGCCTGTTGTGCTCTTGGAAACCAGCTCTACATGGCATTGCTGAAAGGAGGATAAAATGGGAGCTGCTTTGTTGGATTGGTGGATGCTGGTTTTCTGCAGATTTGAATTTTCTTGGATTGCAGAGAGTTTGGACATGCTTTCTCTGAAAGGTTATTAGCATTTTCCTTTGCGTTTGGATGTTTCAGCTTGGAAACCAGATACCATTTGAAGAGATGTGCCAGAGTGGTGTAATTGAATGTTAGCTGGCAAACTAGGAAGAGATGTTCCAGGGTGCTGCAATTAACCACAATGATCAAACTAGAAAAAGAGCCACACAACCAGAAATGGGTGTTGTGTTCCCTGCTGAAAAGATGGGAGTTTTCAGCTGAGCACGTATCAAAAAATATTCTTAGACCACTCAGAGGCTTTGTAATTAAATCTAATTTGAACAAGATAATTGCATTACTTTTTATAAATTGGAAATTACTCAGTCAGGTTTTACAGGTACTTTAATTGTGCTCCAGGAGATGCAAAATGCCAGGGAGATTTTTGGTGGAATGGAAATGTACCAATGTGAACTGGTGTTTAAAGGAAAAATAAAAGAATGAGCTGTTCATCTTGGTGTTAAGGCAGATGGAGTTCCAAGTGAGCTCAGTATTTGCTGCATTTTCAGAGAAGGCAATCATGTATTTTGCTATCTGCAGCAGCACCTATTCATAGCCTGACATATGAATGCCTTTGAGCAGGTCTACTTAAATCCTTATAAACGAGGGCTGTTACCAGGATGGTTTTTTAAATGCCACATTTTACATTAAGTGTCTCTAGAAGCAGCAATACTGAGCGAATGCCTTTAGAATATGTCCCCTTTAAATGCCCCTGTTTTGCTCAGAGGTTTTCTAAGGTGTTTCAAAATGCTTTCAAAGGGACAAATTACTCCTCCTCTAGGGATAAAAATTCCTAGTTCCTCGTTGCTTTTCACACTTGAGAGGACCCAAAAGCCAGTCCTACCCACTACTGTGATGCTTCCTCCACAGTCTGGTGGCAATGGAAAATGGGGAATTTTCCTGGTATATTCAGGAGGTTAAAAGAAACTCCTGCAAGGCTGATACACTAATGTCTGTCAATATTGCTTAGCCTCAGCTGTCACAACTGCACAAACCCTTATTTCTATGAATTAACTGAGAAGAGGTTTATCTCTTAAATGAGAATTTTGATGATGGAAAGAGTCAGTGAGATTTGCTTCATGGAACTACTAGTTAATTCAGTGCAACTGTTTTTTCTGATTAAACAGTTCATTCTGGGAGACAGCCAAAATGATTTCCTACCCTTAAAGCCTAAGAATTCATGAGGTTTTATGCTCTTTCTTTGTGAATGAATTTCACCACTTGTTGTAACATCTTCTGTCATCTTTAACATATGGTAAAATAGCTGAAAACCTGTTTACAACATTAGTTAAAACTACTTACATAACCATTTTCCAGAGTCTTTATGGGACATAAAATACCATAATATCAAATACAATATACAGTAGATTGTAAAGAAAAAGAGGCACGAAATACCTGGATTCATTGTTGTGAATGCCTTACTGCAATTCTCATGGGATTATTGTTTGTTCATAAGCCTTTTGTTTTATGGAATGTCTTTCCTTCTGTCAATGTGCATATGTATATGTGTGTGAATGTATTTGCATAATATAGTCTTTTCTGCACAAATGTGGGTTTTAAACCATCCTCTGGGATATAAATGAAATAATATTTATAGTTCTGGAATACTTAATCACATCATCTGCATCTGTTGAATAGGTGGAGTGTTTTTTATATGGTAGGCTTTGGTATCCACTGTTAGTCTCTCCTCGTTTAAAGCTAGTATGATTCGCAAATTGCTATAAAATATCTGGAGTTTTGTTTTTAGTATTGCTTACATGCACAAGGGTGTCTGTGACAGGATTGTGAGAATAATTAAGGTTTGGAGACTGATTGTAAAAATTTTTTCACTTTTGTTGTCTTACCTTGGGCTGTGAGGTTGTCGGGTGTGTTGGATCCATCCAGCTGGAAACACCTGATGAAGTAAGACAATTTTAGGGTGTGTGTTGGAAGACAACTAGCTTGATCAACAGAAACAAGGCTGAGGTAGTCTGAGAGGGAGAGAGGCAGCTGGAGAAGCTGATGGAGGCTGTGTGAGGTCCAGCCTGGCAAGGCATTTTTGTTATTTGGGTACCAGCATCTGTGTCTGTGTGCTGAGGGTGATAGGGCTGGTTTACAAGGTGCAGGGGTTTGTACCTCAGGCTTAGTTCAGGAACTTCCATTGGTGAGCATCACTGGTTCACCTGTTGAGCTGTCATGTTTGAAATCCAGGTTGTCACAATGTCTTAACTGCACCCTGCTTTTCTTATTAGAACATCACAAAGTGGCAAATCACTGGAACAAAAATGGATACAAATATTGAGTATTTTCTTGGTGCATTCATTGGGTACCTCTAGAACGGTGTAAATGATTCGACTCTGGTCATGGTAACTTGGCATACAGTTTTGCATTATATTTATAAATGCATATGAAATGCATCTATTTAGTACTAAATATATAATCAAACATACTATTTAGATTTGAAATTAGTCTGTGTTCTTTCTTTTTGGCTTCTTTTATGCTTGTCAAAAGCATTCATTTCCTAGTTTAGCTTTAATTTTTGCTAAGCAACATGTAACTACTTACATTAAGAATTGTAAGTGAGCTTATATTTTTGAGACTCTACCTCCTTTGTCAGTTTTCTATTTTTATGTATTCAAAGTTCTATTTGTGTGTGACTGATAACTGTATATAAGATACCCAGTAATTATGCATTGGAACTGGCAGATTTATTCAGAAGTCTATTTTGAAGTATAGTTACCTGATAACATGAACAAACACACCAACTGTACATTTGTTGGTGGAATCAAAGCCTGAAAAGCTTTCATCAATAAAGGTGTAAGAAAAGGGGTTGTATCATCTGGATTCGTAGTTGGGTTTCCTGGTTTGGTTGGTTCCTCCCCATCCAAATGATGCCATTGTTGCTGAGTGTCAGCCCTGTCTGCCTCAGGAGTGGAAACATCATTGAGGTCTCCAGTTTCCTACTTGAGATTTTTGGTGTTGTAGCTTGTGAATTACTGTGGCCATGTGGTCATGAATGTCCTTTAAGGCTAGGTTGAGATTTTGTGTGACTCATTATTTTTCTCTTTTGCTATTTTTAATTTGGAGCCTGGGAACAAAATTTGCAGTCTGAGAACTAGACCCTGCAGAGGCTGATCTTTCAAGGATAAATGAATAAATCATTAGTTAAATTTCATTTTAGTGAAAAACAACACCCAGCCCTCTCCAGGTGAAAATAGTTGGTTAGCTATTTTGCAAGTGTTTCATTTAGATGAATTTCACTGTAATTGTAGATTTTGAAGTGTCTGTAGTTAGTTACTTCATTGTTCCTTTCCTCCATATTAATGGTTTTATGTTACAAAATTGCCATTGTTTATTATCAGATCATATCTATCAGTTTATATCCTTGCTAAGTCATGAGAGGGATGCTATCCTCTTCTGCAGGATAAAAGCAGGATGTAGCCAATTCAGGATGTTTTCCAGTAAACTTCTAGCCTCCAGTAAAAATACTGGCAAATCCCTGTTTGTGAATCACGTGGGTGTTTGCTAAAGTTGTTGAGGTGAGAAAATCTTAGCTATAAACTTACCATAATGATGGTATGACTTATATATTCTCAGAAACTTGTGTGTGTCTATTCTGCTTCTTTGGGTGATAATTATAGAAATAGAAAAGAAGATATAAAAGAAAGTATTTTTTTTCTTTTTTTTTAGAGATAGGACTACCTTTATCCATTGTATTCCTTTTGTTCTGTCCTATTTGTCACTAAAGTGGCAAAACTCCTCCAGTCTTGCCCTTTACTGAGACTGGGGAGTGGATGAGGTGAGGGCTGTGTAGGTTGGGGATTGAGGTGAAGTTCAGGGCAAGGCTTGCAAAACACATAATCTGATTTTTTTTGCCACAGAGATTCTGTCTTATTTATCTTTTGCCTCTTGCTCCTAAGGCACGGTGTTAATGGCTTCCTTGGTGTAATGGCAAATGGGACTGAAAATGCATTTTGTGGCAGAAGAATTAACACCCGATCTTTGCTTTTAGCAGGAAAGGCAGTGCATTATCTGTGCTTCTGCTTCTTCACGTTCACTTGTTCTTGTTTAGAGCTCATTCCCAAGGTGTGCACTCAGGAGGTTCCCTGGTTGATGACTCTCCTGGCAGGCATTCCCTGACAGGGGCTTAGAAAACCCTGTGAATTCAAGCTGAGGAGCGTTCAGTTCCAGCACTGGAGAGGGCTACGACTCTCACATTTAGTCCTTGTGGAATTTTGCCTCACCTTTAACTTTTTAATTAATGCAGTTCTTGTCTTCCTACCATATCACACCATCTTAATTTCTTTGTGATTTTAACTTGGTGTAAGACGCTAGCAGTGGATTGATTTTTAATTACCATGACTACAGGCTGCAGCTGGTTTTGTGTCTTTTCTTTTTGCTGCAGCTTCTCAGCAAAAAACTTCCATCATTTCTGACTGTGAGAAGGATTTCATTCTATAATGATGGCATAGCATTTTTGGTGATGATGATATATAGTACAGAGATTTTAAAATGAAATGTGCATTTGCATTTAGGTACATGTTCATAGAAAATGGTCTGTGAGACTAACACAATTTGTATTGATTACACACTGTCTAATCTTGTTTGCAATTAAGTGGCAGAGGCATATCCATACAGACGTTTTATTTTTAGTACCAGAGTGCTGTGTATGTTATTGTTATTCCAATAATATGCTTTAGCTTTGCTAGAAAAATGTAAGTTCAAGGAATTGTTGCTTTTAAGGTATTGTTTTCATGGCAGCACCGTTTCTTTACTGTTGCTAGAAAGCAAGAGTAACAAAACATGGGAATCAATAGCCACTAAGAGCATTGCATAACTGCTTCCACTGACTTCTTACCAAGACTAACTCCTTTACAAGAAGATGCTGGAAACATGATGGTTTGTGGCTATTCTTTTGGGACAGTAAAATTAATCACCTGGTCAGACATGGGGGAAATTCTAGAAGCAGCAGCCATGGGATGTTCAGACCAATGTGATCAATGTTGTTGTTACTGTAATGGGCAAGACATACAGAGGTTTGGAGGGATGTCATGCAGGACACAAAGCTAGAAGGAACACTGTGTTTTCTGAATCGTTCCCTTCAACTTTGAGAATGAGTTACAAATACTGCAAAAGGTTCATTCTCAATAAGGTGCAAATGCAGTGGATGTGAAAATAACCCTTTTCCCAAAAAGGTACAGTGCAGTGAATCTTCACTGAAGGGATCAACTTTTATGAATGCTGAGGCTTAAATCCTCCCAAAAGAATACCGTTGGGCTTTCTAGGATGTTGAGAAGTTGGATTTATGCTATTCATCATAAATTGCACCACTTTCTTCTGATGGAGGGAATGCCACTGTACTTTTAAATCTGACATGGAAAGGTATCCAATCTTATAAACTGAATGGGCAGCAGTTCCCAGCAGAAAGTGAGAAGAAAGGCAACACTAAAAGGACCATCTATTATCCTTGCAAAATCTGAAGTCTGGTACCTGATGTTGGAAAATGGGTGTGGTATTTTTACATAAAATTATCATCCTTGAGAAAACAGATCAAAGATCATTGGTAATCAACCAAAGCAGAACATATCAGCTGTACATAATGCTGGTTAAATGGCAACACTATTGTTACAAAGTCTATTAACTTTCATTTGAAGTTTCAAATGACAGTGTTCTGTATGTGTTTTGGTAAACTTTTGTTAATGAATGACCCTCAGTGTTATAATTTTGCCAGGCATGTATGATTTGAATTGAGATATTAACAAGGTATATCACTAATGGAAATTACCCAAAGGCTTTTGACTGCCTTCTGTGCCTTATTACTCTGGAAACAAAAGTCGTGTGTGTTGGAAAGGTTGCTCTTCAGGGAAAAAAGAACAAGGGAAATTTTAATGTTCACCACCTCAGAGGTATTATCTTACTCAAATATCTGCTTTTGCTTTAAATATTCAGCTAATTGCTTCCCTGATTTTATCATGCTGAAGAAGGTGTGTTTGCTGGCAAGGCCTGGCTTTATTTTTTTTTTTTAGGAAACTGATTCTCAAGGGCTTCAGGTCCCCTCTGTGAATATGAATCCACAAAGAGCTTTTCTCACCTCTTAAAAATAGTTCTCTATTTCAGAAAGCAAAATTCCTCCCTCAGAGTTGCCAGTGTGCTCCACTTGGTGTTCAGAAATGGATTTGAAATATGTAAGATACAAATGGCGTGTGCCACTTGCCTTTGGAAAAGCAGGGATTCAAAATAGATGGAGGCAGAAAGTTACTGTCACCCCTCTGTAATGAATCTCTTGACCTGAAATGGCAGGGGCAGGTGGGCAGTGTGGGCAGTGCCCCCTTTTCCCCCCTTTTTGCCCCTTCACTCCTGGCTCCTGCTGGCCCTCTCCCTCTGTCCCCGCTCCCTGAGGCACCTCTGGGGGGCTTGAGGGGCTGAGGGGTGGCAGAACCTGCTGAAACCACCTGGAACCACCTGGAACCTTCCATCCCCACCTGAGGCAGTGTGCTCGCCTTGCCTCACCTCACAGGGACCCTGCTGCCCCCCTGGGCACAGATGCCCTGTCCATCTGGAAAAGGAGTTGGATCTCCTTGCACACCATACCCTGCCATGCTGCCTGGGGTGAGGTTTATTAAATTTTTGGCTCAGACCTGTGAGAGTACAGCATGGGTGAGGGCAGGGTCTCAAGCTGGGCGACACTAGCCTGGCAGCTCCATTTTTCAGTGATTGCCCTCAGGATCAAAGCGAGCAGCAAAGAGAGACAAGAAAAATCTGTTTTTGCTGGAAAACAGCAATGTGCTAATACTCTGCAGCTTGATTTCAGGTCTGTGTTTCTGTGTTATCCAGGTGTGCTGCTGGTCGTGTGTGGTGCCTTCCACAGCATTTCCCACAGGAGCTACCACTGCTCTTTGCCTGAGAGCAACAGGAGCAGTTTCAGGAGATGCTTGAGTTAAAAATCAGTGCAGGTAGTGGCTCAAACATAAATTTATAGCAGTTAAGAAGCTATCTCAGAACTTTTTTCTTCCCTTTGATATTGTGTGGAATTGTGTTTTAAGCCCATTCAGCTGCACTCATCGTGAATCTGCTCTTGCTCACACCCTCACGATTTAGACTGAAATGTTCTTCAGGAGCGAACTCTCCTTGTAAACCAAGCCGTGGCAATATGCAGCAGATCACTCTTGCATGTGCACACACTGTAAGAAGACCACAGGGTTGCTTTCTTGACAGTGAGTACTAATTTTCCTGTAAATATTTTTCAGATCAATACAGTTTATATGTATATATTCCTGCATACGTTTCAACTGTAAGTTCAGGGTGTTGTGCTGCACACAATAGGCTGTGTAGTTGCCTCCTTTAGTCGCATCTATTCCTGTAACACAAGTTTGCTGTGTATGAGTAACCTGCTTGTTGTTGACAGAAGGGAAGATGGACAAGCTCGTTTGCTGTGGAACTGCAAAACATTCCCTTCATGACCTTAAGGGACATGCAAAACACACAGAGCTTTCTTCATTTCTTCTTAATCCTCACTGCTAAGGGTGCCAGCACATGTTGCTTCATTCAGCCTGGCTTTAAGCTATTCTTGTCTGCATCTCCCAGCAAAAACAATCAGTCTAACAGGACAAGTTAATTGGGTCAGGATGATCCACTCTTAAAATTTGCTAGCAGATCAGAAGCAATGTCCTTTATTTAGCCTATAGAACGTAACTCCATGTAATTCCTAGCCCGAGTGGCTTAGAGAAAGCACCTTAAGTATTGTAGAAAAATAAACTGAAAAAGGATCAACAAAGCCATATTTGTTAAGAGCATGTTAAGGTGGCCAGTCTGACTTATTTAATTGAGGCAATAAAACAATGTTTCACTGATTACTTCCCTTAGAAAGTAGAAAATGTTTGGATGTAACTTTAATGTAGCCGATTAGGTGCAAACATTTTAGACTATACATGAAATCCTGTTTAGTTTCCTGTTCCCCATGGTGTCCTGGAGTTGTGAGTTGGGGTGAATCAGATTCTTCATTTAAGTGGGGACATTTTAATAGAGATCTTACGCTTTATTTGTAGTTTTATATGAAAGCAGGTGTTTCTGTATGTATGTCTGACTTGTGTTTTGATGTGATCTTGTTTAGAGTTTTTGCCTTTGTTGGGCATTTCCCACTACTCTCAATCAGGTTTGACAATTTCTGAATGCTGAACTCTGTGCCCACTGGAACTGTGTGATTGCAGTTCTTTGCCAGCGAGGCTTGGTCTGAGTGGCTTCGAGGTGCTGCTCTGGATCTGTAAAACCCTTGGCAACCTTTAGACTTTCTCTTTTACCTTGTAACCCTGTGTGCTTATGAGCCCTGTGGTTTTTAGTAACTTGTGAGGCATTAGGAAAACACTCTGTGGTTCTTAGATGAAAATAAAGGGGACTACTATGTTTATAATTGCTTCCTGGAAGGTTGTCGTGGCATGTTCCGTATGTAATTGTTATGCTGTATTTCTAAAACTCCTTAATTCTCTGCAAACTATCCTATAGCTGATTGCTTGGGCATGGTATTGACAGAAGGGGTGACTTCTTAATATTTTATTTGTAGCTATCCAATTTAAAAAGAAAAAGTTCTAGAAAAATGGCAGCAGAGATGTGTAAAACTGAATAATGTAATTATAGAATGATTCTTCTGTGATGAATACATTCAAGAAAGAAATCATTAAATCATTATCATGCTGGTTTTCTGTTGCACTCCTTGAAAATGAAATTACTGTAACACCTCTTACTTGTGTTATCCTTGGACTGGGTGCTGTGCATCCTCTTTGGAATCTATGGCTAGTAGTGACTTCACTCACAACAAAAATGTCACAACTGCTGTTACTGTGTGGTAATGGACACGGTAATCTGAGCAAGAAGGGAAGAAATGTTATTACACTTTAATGAAATGGCAGTGAATGTGTTTAAAAATAAGTTGAATTTTCCCAAACTGGAATTTATCTCAGGTTCTGAAACTGGCATTCAGGTATCATGGGATCACTAATGGCCTCAAATGGTCAGAACCTTGTCTTGTGTTTAATTTACTACTGCAGCAGAATAGTTATGCTAACATGGCTCTGGAGAATTGATTCAGCACTGACTTGCTCTGTTTTCCTCAGTTTTCCTCAGTTTTCAGGTATTCCTCCAACCCAGCATAACCCTGTTTAGGGGGAACACTATCACAACACACAGCAGTATGCTGTCAAGCATATTTGACTAATTATTTTTGTCTGTCAAGTGCTGCTCTTTGTCTAAATCTTCATCCACTTCATCCAGAAAGACTGAATTGGGAATGAGGTTTTGCTTTAATGAATAAACAGATTATCCAGAATAAAAACATAGGACCTGTTGAAGAGCGGAAAAACTGAGGTCATTTTCCCTGCCATTATCATGACTCATCCCTGCTTAAAGTTTTGATTGTACTGTGGCTATTTGATTTGCAGATTCTGACAAATAAAGCTTGACAATCAGTAAACTCTTAACGTATAACAATGAGTCATAGTTGAAGCATCTGATACTTTCAGTACGTGTCTGAAACACCCTCAGGTAAGTGCAGTCTTGGAGGCACTGATGTAAAGAAAATTCTGTGATTGTATTTTTGGTGGCAGGTGTTCCATTATTATTGAGTGAGTTTTGATAAAATCTCCTGAAGGTATGTTGGATAACATGCTTGTAGCAGGGACAGAAGCTACTGAACATGTTAAGTAAAACATGTAGTGATAGGAGTATCTGTGTAGTACTTATAACTGTTAGGGACTAGGTAAGTATCCAGAGAGTATGTGCAGGTTGGTGAGAGTGAATATATATCTCTGCAAAATCTGTCCAGTGATAGAACAGTGCAACTGCCTGTCAGTGCTGACCTTACTTTGGGCACATAAAAGCCCATGTTCATAAGAATGTTGTAGAATGTATACCCATTAGTGGAAAAGTGTACCTGAATATATTAAGACAGCACAAAAATGTGAGGTTGAAACCCTAAGTTTTTTCAAGGTTCAGGTAAATTGATACTACTTAAGGTAAAGGTTTATACTTCTTGCAGGTATTTAGATTCTTCTTGCAAGTATTTAGAGAACATGTTAAGTGGCATCTTCAAACCACTTCAGCAGTTATAGAGCTATTTTATTAAAAATTTCTACAGGACAAAACTAAAGGAAAAATGCTTATTACAGTGGGACTTGATAAGTTCTCTTTCTCCCTTCCTCCAGTCCATAGGATTTGATTCCAGAGCAGGCAGTTCTGCTGGTAGTTTTGCTGCTGCCCAGTTCCTATAAAGTACTGCCTTGCAGAAGTTGCTTGTTGAGCTCATGCGATGTATTTTTGGGGAGAATCATGTTCTAGTGTACAGATATTGTTATAGATTTAAAATTTTGCTCTGCAGTATATCATGTCAAAGCCCTTGGCAGCAGTGTGTTTGTGCACACCATTGGGACACAAGCAGCAGGTTCTAGTGGGAGTCAGTAAAGAGCCTTTTTGTTCTCTAAAAACCACCAGACCAACTAAGTATTTGACTCATCCGTTAGAGAACTGTACCTCAAAGAAAAACATTTGTTCCACCATTGTTTCACTTCAGATATCCTCGTCAGATTTCAGTAGCATCATGCCATTGTTACATTAATAAATACCATTAGTCAGCTTTCAAGAAGTACAAATGTTTTTTGCTATCCATCTGGCATCTTACAGAGAGGTGCTTAGGCTGCAAAGAGCTCTGGTCTACCAACACCTCAATAAGCTGCTGCTTTTCTGTCTCCTACATAATTTCCAGTACAGGTCTGTACAGATCAGCACAATAAAAATAGTAGTAATTTTCTTAACTATCTAAAGTGTTAATATAAACAGATAATATTTTAAAAACCCAGCAAAGTCTGTAATTGGAAAAAAAATTCTCACAAGCTAAATTGAATCCTAATCCAGACAGAGAATCTTTGCAGACATTTAAATTGATATTGCCTAAAATGGAGTATGAATAGAGAGGCTGAGGCACTAGGTAGGGTGTGTGAGAAATTATTATGAATGCTGTGTTTCACACTCTGAGATCATCTTTAACATCATGCTATTTTATGTAGCATTTACCACATAAATTGTTTCCTCTCCTGAGGTTTTCTTTTTTTTGCAGAAAATGTCTGAATAGTACATTTGAAGTAGGTATGTTAGTGCTCATAGTTATCCATCCTATATTTATCTGCATGCTTTTTTGTGGCTAGATATGAGTGTAGCTGTGTCTGAGTTTGAACTTAGACCTATGAATATCTTGATTAAAAATATATATATTACAAAACATTGTCTCTCATGAAGATCTGCTCAGTTAAAAAAAATCCCATAGGCTGAGTGAGCTTCACTTGCACAATTATTGACATGGAGGATGAATGTTTTGCAGGAATTGTTATAGGTCTAGTGGATATCTCTTCCAACAATGATGACTCCAATTTGAAACCTAAGTATATATCCTTAAAACACATGCTTTCTGCAGCAGGTCTAAAATATGGAAATTATTTCTTTTGTAATACTCTTTATTTTGACTTTTTTAAAAATAATTTTTTTCAGTAGGCCTAATAAAACAATATATACTTGAATGTTAGTGTAGGAAGAATTCAGTCTTTTACAAATAGAGGACCACAAAAAAGGATACAGAAATTAATATTTTGTGAAAATATCACCACATGTAGGGGAGCAGCTTTGTACTAGAGCTGTCATTATTCTGAAGGTAAGATTCTGATGTGAAATCCTACTCAAACCAGTGTTTCAGCCCTACACAAGCAAGGACAGTGTCTCTTTCTCCTCTTGAAAGCATGGCCGTAGGATCTCCTTTGAGCCACTCTTGCCTGCTGGGCTCCCAGAGGTGTGAGATACATTTCACTGATAGGTTTTGCTGCACATATGGATCTATCAGGCCCTATTGGGCTGTCTTGCTCTTTCTCTAGCAAAGGGTACTGGCTGTAGACTTCCTTTCTTCATTGTACCTTGCCACTCTGATCCAAGTCCTGTGCTAGTTTATGTCCATGTATCACACTGAGACAGCTTTATTTATGTGGGTTTTTTCCCCTCTAAATCCCACCAATATTAATAATTATTCAGTCAAGCTTAGATAAGGTATGAAATTCACTTGTTTTTCACTCCTAAGAATTATCCATTCAGGCAAAGTTCTCTGCTGCTGTTGTCTTAATCTAGGCATGGGATATTGTGCATATAAATAAGGATCCCTTTGAAGATGAATGGATTGGATTTAAATTACCATGTCTTTCAAATACCTTGAAATCCTTTAGCTGCATGGTACTGTACTGCTAAATATATTATGTTAATTTTCACCAGGGATCCTGGAACACAGCTCTGATAGTACCCGGCCAGCCTGAAACTGGGAGCAGGGAATTCTTCCTGCAATTGGCAAAGGAGTCTGTTCTGTGTGTTGTATCCCTCTCCATGGGCAGTGTGTGGGTGTCCCTGGCATGGTGATACACATGGAGATGGGACTGCCAGTGTCTTGCAGATGGCCAGTGTGCACTGGGTTGTCTGACTTTATTGGGAGTTTTTAGGTTTTTCCTGCCTCTTTTTTTTTATCCCAAGAATCCTGTTTCCATGAGAGATCCTTAGAAACACTGGGAACTAAATCTGAAGGTGATCCTCCCAGTGATTTAATTGGAGAGCTGGTTGGGGTGAGCTGGTAGTGGATCTCCCTGGCAGGTGAGGTGGGTTTTTTTTAACATTTCTTTGGTAGAAAGTCTCCAGTCTGTCTGTCTTCAGAGTGGGAATTGCAGCTTCTCCATTTTGGCAAGATGTTTTTGATTTCGGTGAATTAGACTTTTTATTTTTTAGAAGGGAAGAGCCCTGGAGAGTGAATGCAGCATTTCTGTGAGTAGTATATGACCTGTGTCCCAGGTTCGAAATGGCACCCAAAATTAAAGCAGCATTGCTCCTGGCTTGATACTCACACTTCTTATCTGTGTAAAATTTGCAGTAGGCTGGTTTTAATCTCTCACAATTTTTTTTTTTTATTTTCTGTTTTACTTATATGAAGAGTTAGGCCACAAAACAACATGGAGTTTCACTAAATAAGGTGAAATAAACCGACATGATTTTAGCAGAAGAAATAAGTTAATGTTTTTGTGTATATGTGTGTTTTGTTTTTTGTTGGTTTTCTTGGAGATTTTTTTAATAAGGCAAAAAAGAGCAGTGTTGTACCAGTCAGTAAAGTGACAGTATAGTAATTTTTCAGTAACTAAGTCAGCTCCATTTAACATTTTACACTTACTATCAGTGTGGCAATTGTTTTAGAAGCTTTTCTCTAAGCTTTGGATTCTGATTTTCAGAATAGATTTGAATTAATTTGTGCTTTAGGGATAAAACTGCTTTTTAGATTAAGAAGAGCAAAAAAGAACTGTTCCTTGAAATATCTAGAATCCTAGTATGTCAAAGGATATACACAGGCAGCAGAAAATAAATGTGCAGATGGGGAGGCCTGAAAAAAACATCAAGTGCAGATCCTGAATTTATGCACATTTCTGACATTGTTGGATGAAAAATGCTGCTCTTATCTTCTATGGGTAACCATGGCTACCGTGTGATGTGATTTTATTTTTTTCAACATGAAATTATATACAAGTGCAGGAGAGTGGTCTTGTCTCAGCTCGCACCATATGTATTTGGGTGATAAGGATTATAGTCAATGAATGTGCTTATCAGTGTGGCACATTTGCTTCTTTAAAAATAGGTTCAGATTTATGTCTTCATGTCTCCATTAGTCTGTAGAGGGTAAATGGTACTGGATTTTCTGAAGTACTGTTACATGAGGTTTAGGCATGTCCTTTTGTGTTGAAATGTGTATGTTGCCTCCTTGTATCTGAGTCACAACTGAATATGATTTGGGAAGGGTGCATTGAAAAGACAACACAAACGTAGATACAAAGCATTGTAGCTTAAATTTTGTGATGGTTCACTCCCATATCCTTAATTACCTAATACTTTTTTCCTTGAAGACCTATGTACATTTTATATTAATATGCTTCCATGCTTCATCTGGTTCTGCTTTCATTCACATTTTCAGCATCCTCGTGAACTTTGGATGCAGAGATAGCTGTGAATCCGTAACCACTGAGCTCTCTGTAACACTGGGAGGGTTTGCACAGAAGCTGGTAACTTATGCATGGAGCTAAGAATACATTTCTGTTTATCTCAGCGAGTGCATGAGTTGTACTCGGAGAGCAGTGACTGTGAATCTGAAGCTCTTGCCTTGCGTGGGCGGTGGGGTATCCACAGATCCTCAGCACTGTCCTCGGGGCTGCCAATCACTGCTCTGAGCAGTGCTCGCTCTCACAGTGCCACAGCTCTCCCAGTGCACCTCCAGACAGCAGAGAGAGCTCTCATATGGAGAAACTCGCTAAAATTGCAATTTATGGCCTTGAAAAATAATTGGTTTAGCAGTGGGAATTGCATTTGCTTGGAAACAGAATCATTTGGATTATGGGTGCAACTGCTCAAACTTCTGGTCATGTTGTTTTGGCTGTGATTTGAAAACATCTGAATTTATGCTCGTATACTTACACTCTAGCATTTGTTGCCACATCAGGGGATTTTATAACAAACAGCAGAAGAAAGGTTTTTAACAATAAGTCAAGGAATGCTTTACCTTTCTTGTGAGAAACTTTCTGCTACAGCACAACAAATGCTCTTCTCAGCTGTCATTTGGCTCCCAAAAGGAGGTTGTGAAATTAAAAAGATAATTTTGCAAAGCATATCAATGAAATTGATACAGGCAGCATGTTGTAGGTCAGACCCAGATAGCTGAGTGGGCAATACAAGCCATAAGGACTGTGAAATGCTGGTGGATTGGAAGAACTAGGAATAACAATAGTTTGCTAGTTGGGACAGTTTAAAGTCAGTGCATGATTCACAAGCAGTAGGCTGGGAAAAGCTTTACAAAATTTAAGAAGCTTTCTGCAAATGTCTTAATATTAGAAAGATATTGTGTTCACATAGCCTTAGAGAAGAAAAATTTTGACAAAATATACACATTTATATAAATGTATACAAGAGGCACCATTTGAACTGTTGTAATGCCCAGCTGAAAAATAGATCAGTATGTTGCCTGCTTTGGGCAGGGTGGCTGCTTCAGGAAATTGTGAAAGTTAAACTAATTCTGGGAAAGTTCTAACAGGGGTGGAAAATTCAGGAACACGACTGAGAAAGCAAACAAAAATCATGCTAAAGATCCTGACAGACCACAGTAAAGCTATGGACTTAAACTTTAGGTGAAGGCAGTGGGGACAGCAAACACCAAGTGTATATGGCAGACAGGAATCTCACAAGATGCTGCAGGATGAGGATGAAAATGCTGCTGCATGGCTTATTTTCTTTGTAGAAGTACAGGTGCAGAGAAAAATGGAGAGCCCATTGAAGCTGGAACCTGGGTCCAGCAGAGAAAAACATGGTAGTTGAAGAAAGCCCTCAGAGTAGCAGATATAGTAATTGTTACAGAAGAAATCATTAACTGAGGAGTGCATTATTTTCAGGAGGCAAGCGGTGGTGACTCATGAGGATGAGATAGCATATATGTGGTATGAAAGCAGTTCAAAACAGCAAAATCAAATTACTTGTCAAGCTCAGATTAGCATCAGATGCAATGACAAGCCAGTGACACACAAGCAAACAGGAAATTGAATGCCAAAGATGTGGTAGGGTGTCCGTGACTGTGCTAGGCTACAAAGTCTTCCTCAGCAGCGGGCGAGAAAAGAAAGCAGAATTGCAGCCAAAGTCAGGCCAGCTAAAAATGTGATGGCTTCCTTCTGCTGAAGCAGTGGCCAGGAGCAGTGCCTGCAGTGCTGGCAGAGCAGTGGAACAGACACCTCTGAACTGAAAATGGTGTCTGTGCCTGAAAACCAAGGGTAGAGATTCTGCCAATAAGAGGAGAAAAAGGCTGGTGTTGGAAGCCATTGCTTGTACCCCTGAATGCTAAGGTAGCCAAGCACTTGTCTTCAAGTTGCCTGGGCTGTCCCAATAGAAGGATTATGACTCACAGGGACTTCTGGGAAACACTGTGACAGTGACACTGTGAACACCACAGACTGAGCAGGCAAGTGAATTGGCAGGTGGGCTGTCTAGATAATGAACTCTAATTTTGTAACAGGGAGCTGGTCTGTGAACAGGAATATGGGTATCTGGCAACATCAGCTTGCCGTGGCCAACCAAACAGTTTAGTAACTACTAATATTACGTCATGGTCTTCCTCCAGAAATCTTCAAATACAGAGAAATTCCATTGCAACCAGTTCATCAAAAACTCCCTTGGAAGTTTTTGTGAGTAATGCTGTTGGAAAGGCTTCATGTGAGTAGAGAACTGAGGTGGCAACTGAAGGTGATTGATTGCCAAACAGGAAATAACCATGTGGGCTACTCTCAGGAAACTTATACCTTTCCAAATGACACCCAAAAAATACTGCTTGTATCATGTTATTACACCTAAATGTGATACAGAAGGAAGTCTTACATGTTTAACAAGTAAATCTTAGTTAATTTTAGACAACTTCAGGTAGCTGCACTTACTAAATACCCCTACCTGATAGGGATAGAAGGGTCACAGGTAAAGTATGTGGAAGTGTGATAAAATGTTCTAGCTTGGTGAAGATTTTTCTTTGCTGAATGTGGTAATCAGAAAACTATAGAACATCTAGTGGTGAGCAACTTACAGGAATCAGTGAAAGATCTAAAGAAACCCATGACACACAAAGTTTTCATACCCAGATCCACTAGCATGTAGCCATGTACTTTTGATAAAATATTTGCTTTTGAAGTAAAGCAAAATATATACAGAGGTTTTTTATGAAATAGAAAGGCAGTATAACAGGACAATGGAGATTTCTTCAACTCAGAGGAAAAGATTCAAGTTCTCATTTTAGAATTTGTAACTTTTATTTATGTATGTATAATGATGATTGATACTTTAAGATCGTATAACAGAATATTAAATATGTAAGAAGATTATGCTATTCATGATTAATTTCATAAACTCAATTGAATATGACTGAAGGGACAATATAATAGATAGCTTCATAATGGAGGACACAGCAGGATATATATGGGGCGATTAATATCTAGAAACTTGAAAGATGTGGAGTGCTCAGTAAGAAAAGATTATATCCTTAAATGAAGAAGTATTACCTAGATGCCTAATTGTTTTTTGTCTCATGCTTCATTACTGACCATATGCCTTGCCTATCCTTTTTGGATCCCAATTTATCTTCAATTTTGGAGAATCCTCTCATTTCACTTGCTTATAGTTCTCTTCTTCCTTGTCTGTGCCCTATAAAATCCAGGTCTGTTTTGGAAGTCCTAGTGGATTTCCCCCCCCCTTTCTGCTTATCTTCTTTTCCTCACTCTGGTTTAGGGAAGCTCCACCCTCCTTTCTCTCTGTTTTTCAACAGCCTCAGGCTTCTCTCTTGTAGTCCTTTCTAGATGCAAATCCCTTAGCTCTTCTTTTTCCTTCTTTGCAGTGTTTGCCTTTCCTCTTGTTCCCTTTCTTTATCAAGGTTAATTTCCCAGATGTCTAGTGTTCTACATCAGAGTTGTTTTCACAAATGCACATCACGTGTTCTATGCCTTCTGTTTGCCCTTTTCCAGTTCCTTTTATCTGGGGGGTTTTGAGCTCTTGCCTATAATATACGTACTTTCTCTTCTGCAGTGACTGAGCTGGAAAGAGTGATTTTCAGGGGCTGGTAATTCTGATTTTCCTCTTTGAAAATTACTCAGGGCTTGGGAAACTTTGTGGATCTGCTCTCTGGTAAGAGCTTGGGCAAAAAAAATACAAGAGTTTTAATCTTTTAACTTGGATTAGAATTTGAGAATTTGCTGAGGAAGAGAAAAAAGAAATCAATGATTTAACTAATATGAAGATAGGTTGTCATAGTGGAATATTTTTTTCTAGTCTTTCGCACAAGCTAGCCCACTTTCACCTTCCTCATGATGATTCTGAGAGCTCATGAAGGCACATATTCCCTGTATCTGGCCCAGTCCAGGAGCTTTAAGGAAACAGGTTGGATTATAATGAACTTGTATTGGGAGAACAGATTAGAATCCATGCTAAAAAGCAGTTAGGATGTCCTAAATGGGAAAGAGTACTTCACTATGTGTCAGGGAGGAGTTGCCTTGATTTTTGCCTCATATTTTGATTGTGGAGAAGGTCAGAAAATAAAGTTACACAGTCAATGATTAAGCAATTCCTGGGTGCTCTGTGTGTTGAAGCCTACTTTGTAATAGGCTTTAAAATGTAGAGGAGCTGATGTATGTAGGATATTGTGGGAGGTACTGTTTGACATCTGCTGAGGGAATATTATGCTTTGCCTCTAGGTTTTGTGAATGGCATTCAGCTTATGGAGGCGGGACTGTGAGATCTACTCTTAACGATTGCCACTGTTAAACCCCACGACTTGGTGAGGGGGAAAATGGCCATGGCTGAGATTGGCACATTATCTCTTGTAGCTATATGTGACTGTGCATTTCTTCCTTGCAACTATCCTAGGTACAGAACCTTCAGTCTTATTCTGGTTTTGCATGTGCTCAGGTTGGAGTTTCACCATCGTTTTAATTAGAGTTGGCTGAAAAGGGCAGTTCTGCCCTTAATCTTCCATTTTCCAGTCCCTTACTCCTGCCTTTCTTATGCAGTTACTATTGTTTGTGTGTTGATTGGCTTATGTGAAGGAAATGATCAGGTAGAAAGATGATTTTTTTTTCTGCTTAGTTTTCAGTTGATCAATTTACTGTTCCTGCTCAGAGCACACCTCAGCCCAGGAACAGAGGGCAGGAATGAGGCCAAAGACCCTTGTTTGTTTCTTTTTTGGAGGAGGTGAGTGGAGTGTGGAGGGGAACTAATTTTCAGGCAAATTGAGAATATCTGTGCCATCTCACCATCATTATTTCTTCATTCCTGACAGTGAAATCATGTGGGTTTCTTTTAGGTTTTCCCTTTGGAGCTTCCTAGGTGACAGCTTCATACTGCAGCCCACTGCAGTCAGTGTGACACAGTTGTGGTATGTGCAATGTGCCAGATCCAGAGGTTCTGGTTGCTTCAAAAAGCTTGTTAGAGGTGATTGCCAGCAGGTTTTCTGAGCCTACCCCAGTAAAAGGCTCTGGAAGAGCACCAGAATTATTCTTTCTCCTGGAAAAAAGGATAGCTGTTATCAGTGTCTCAAGTAACCAAGTTGATGTAGTAGCACCAAACCCAATATAAAATTGCATTAATAATGAAAGTGTCTGAAGCTCTTGGATTATATTTTTCCTACCCTTAACACTTACGCATTCTGAATATAGAGATAAGCCACAATATTACTGAAGAAATACTGCAGGCCTGTAACTATGGAAGTGGTGTCAGCTATGATGTATATAGCACTATCTGTGAGTTAAGGTTAATAAATTTACTGTCATATGCGATATTTGGCTTCCGTTATGTATCTATTTAGTAAATGCCACCTGTCTCCAAGAGCTACTCATATATGAAAAAGACATAGTGACTGTAAAATAAGCTGTAAAATGTTTGTGGGTTGTGTTTTTTTTTAGTATGGATACAGGTGAGTGTACCCATGGAAGTGGAGTAGATAGATGTCTAGTACTTAATGACTGTAAATACATAGTGAATCACATTTATGTTCACATGCCCCTTCTCCTTGCAGCTTTTGAGCAAAACATCTTTCCCTCCATGACAATTTAAAACAACTGTTATTGACCTTAGTTTATATATTCCCACTCCTTACAGTGGCTTCTCTGCTTTCATAAAAATGGCTTTGTAGAGCTCACTCTCCCTGTAGGAAGGACCCTGTGAAACTGGTCCTGCAAATTACTGTTGATCCTGTGCAGTGTTGGCACGCATGAAATCTGTTGTTCCTGCCTAGGAAGGTGATACCTTCTTTTAGTGAGCTACTGAAAATGCATTTTCTTCTGTTCTATTCCAATGTACTTAATGTCTGCCTTTTTTTGGTTATTTTTTTGCCTGTAACTTCACTTAATAGATTGCACAGAAGCAGCATTTCTTAACATGCTTTGCCTAAGTCTGTCTGTTTAATCATATTCATATCTTCTGCTTCAAAATATGTAACACACAAATTGTTTTATAAGTATTCTTGAACTGTTTAGACTAGAAAAGACTAAAGCAAAAGTATATTAAATGATCCCATTCTGCCAGTTTATGATTATAAAATGTGAATTTGAAGCTGTTGAGGCATTTATTTGTGAACAGTTTTTGAGGATCACTGTTCAGTGTTTTTGAAATAATGTTGACTTTCTGCTAACCTGTTGTATTCAGAGCAGGGTTTCACCACTGAGGTGGCCATGCTGTGGAAATGATTAATAATTAAGTACATAACTTAGAGAAACATGGATTTTAAACATGGTCGATACCAGTGGTACCCTCTGATGTGTTTGGCTGTTGAAGCCCAGCACCAGTGCTGTGCCCCATCATGCTGTTGAGATAAACTCTCTGGATCCCTTCTTCCATTGCTGGTACGTGGCATCGAAACCTCATTCAAGTGGCAAAGCCAAATCCAGCTCTCTTTGCCACTACAAATGTAGGTGTTTTATCTTGTAAGCATTAATTTCTTCTGTGGACACTGCAGGACAAAATGTGACCTGGAAAATGATGCTGGCAAAATTAATGGCCACTGAGAGAAGACTGATTGGAATTTGAACCTACTTGGTCTGGCGTGTCTGGTATTTTCTGTGACACATCCCATGGTGCTTCTAAACAAAGGGACCAGTGGGCATCAAGTTGGATAGGAATATGATCCTATATATCCTGTGTCAGATGAGGAATCCAAATGTATAGGAGGCTTTACTCTTTACATTTTGAGATATCATCCTTTTTTTTTTTTTTTTACATACTGAAATAATGGGAAAGACCAAAAGTACTGGTAAAACTTCAGCTGAGTAGAACTCAAGAATCATTGTAAGTCAGATGTGTTTGATTGTCAAGATAGACAAGAGAGTGTCATTTGGAGAACAGGATTAGTCCAAACACTGTAATTAATATTACATAGCTTTGTTAGTATCACAGTTTAGTTTGATTGTAGGATCCAACTAATTATGTAGTGCTGTAGTGCATTTACTTATTTGCTAGATGTTAAGCAGCATCACAGAACAAGAATAATTGCCTCACTATATTGAAATGGGGCAAAACATCTTAACCCTGGTTTGCTAAGTGGCAAAACTCAGCAAGAGCAAGTCACTGAAGTGCAGTCTGGTTTTGGTGTGCAGTAATGGCTTACTCACTTTAGGGGAGCAATGTTTAAAAAGTTTCATCACAAGTTGTTCTGGAAAAAGAGTACATGTCTCACTTTTTAAGAGAACCAAACCCCAAAGTAAGGTTTTTATAGCAATGGGAATTAGGCTACTCAAAACATAAGTGTAAGACAGAGATGTTCTGTGCTTTCTTTTTCATGTAATTCTTCTACCAGAGGGGTGAATTAGGTTTTTAATCTATACTCTATCCTGTCACTGAGAATACCCTGCAGCAAGAATATGTTTTTTTTCTCTACACCTTAGAAATAATCCTGATTTTGGGAACCACAAGCTGAAAAATGGTGATATGTGCATACATAAAGTTTTTTCCTATCTTTTCATAAAAAAATGTAGAAGTCTCATTTTCAACTACAGAAAAGTTACACTTTAAGAATGTGCATTAATGAGACATGCGTCACTTAAGGCTGATCAGCAACAGCAGAATGAAATGACATACTGTCTTGAGAAAATGACATAATGTGCTATAGTTCTCATAGTCCTCAAGTAGCTGTGAAATGCTTAGATTTTTAGACCCCTGTTTGCCTGTCAATTGACTGTCACCAGACTCCTGGTCTTATTTTGGGGGATCACAAATGTAACACAAAACTGTGAACATCAGATACAGAGCTTCTGTACTGTTTTGTCGTGCTGACTGGCTCTTTAGCTGGACTGGACTTTTCCCTGACCTCTCATTCTTTTCCTCTTGAACCTCTTACACTTTTTCTACAGTGAGAATGTACAAATGTGGGGTTTAAATTAGGTGTAATGTGGATGTGGCAGTGAAAGACCAGGAGGCCTGAGTAACTCTAATGGGTGATCCCTGTGCTATGACATGTGTGTTCCTTGGGAAACACACTATATGTTCTCTGGAGACTTTACTCCTACAAAGCCTTAAGGGCATGTGGAGGTCCCGCCAATTTCCAAGTGCAGAATCCACACGAAATGCTTTAGGTGAATAACACTCTACAGGCCTGTGTTTCACTGCTGCTACTTTTATGGCTTGGGTGCAGAGAAGAGATTTGATATAGACTGGTGTACTTAAATGTTTGGGTTTTTTTTCCCCTCTTCAACATACCAATATTTTTATGGCAATTTAAAGGACCTGTATGCTTATGGTGAGCCCAGTCTCTCATCTCCATGTCTCAGTTGTGTTTCTTTCGAGCTTTACAGCTGAAGGTGATTGTGATAGTGCTAAAATTTATTGCTACTAAGCAGTCAAAATGTTGTTGGATATATTTCAGCTAAATCTATTTGCTTTTGAATATAAAGAATTTTGCTGAAAATAGATATTGAATAATCCAGTAAAATTAATGGTTGCACATCATGTAAAAATGATCTAGATGCAACTTGATGGGAGAAGTCACTATGAAGATCAAGCTTTTTTCCTTGAAGCAAATTCAGAGAAAAGATGCCATGAACAAATATAATGGTTAGACAGAGCAAGGACTTCAGGGAAAAAGGCCACATGCTTGTTCTAACTGATTTTCCTGTGAGTGTGCTGTTTTTTAGCCTGAAGGCTTCTTTTTGCTAGGCAGAAATGTCAGTGAAAGTGATGTAAATTGACAAGATGCAGCAGTGGACCCTGTGGTTTACTGAGATGATGATTAGGATAATACATCTTCATGTTTCATTGTAAGCCACAGTACAGTGAAATATTACTGGCTGGATTAAGGGTGACTGCAGATGTGTTTAAAACTTGCGAAAAACACCTCAACTCTCACTTCCCATTTCAGTGCCACCAAAGACCACAGTGTTACTACCTATCCTGGGTTGAAGTTCAGGGTTGTGGGCATCTGTGAGCTTGTCTGTGGCTAGTTTTGTCTTAAAGCTCTTGCTGCTGCATTTCTAGTAGTTCCACAAATATCCCAGGGAATGTAGATGGTGTCAACCCAGAAGGATTTGCTTGTCCAAAGAAGGTTGGACAGAGGAAGGGCTTTTGAGTTGTAAACAGCTGCTGATGATAGAGGTTGGCTCTGTACGTGGATAAGGACTCCCAGCAGAATGGTAATTCAGCTGGTTTTGAGTTTGAATTCCGGTCTTCGTGCTTCCACTGAGAAGCAGTGTATCTAATTTTAGGGCCATTGCTCAACTTTTGGGCTGGATACCAGTTTAGCACCTGGTGAAATGGTCAAGCAGTTGGTGCAGTCTTTTAGAAGTAATACAGGTTTTGCATACTAAGATCACTGTCTGTGGGAAAAGAATGTTCTCTTCACTTTCTTCAGGTTCCTTTGCTGTAATTCTCAAACCAGTCATGACTAATGCACCCTTAGTCTCCTAGTCTGGTGGTAGCTACCGATAAATAGGTCCTGTCTTGCACACAAGTTCATATCTGACTCTCATCCTCCTTTCTTGAAATAAAAAGTACAGTCCTATAGGAAGGTACTGGAGTTCTGATCTGCTCTTGTCAGAGGTTGACTGTTTTCAGCCAGTGGCTTTCAGTGCATTGTAATTTTCATCTGGGAATAGGCAAGTTGCTATTGGTCTAATCAGAATTTTCCTCTTCTTCATTTAACTTTGCAATATGTTTCATGCTTCGAGATCTTCAGACAGCATCCTTTATTAAAGCACAGAGCACTGTGAGCTGCTAACCCATTGTACCTAGTGCTGTGTAATACAGTGTGAGCTTCAGGTAGTGCTGTGCAGAGAAAAACGTGAAAGTCTTGAAATTCAGCCAGTTTTTGTTTTGGTTCTTAGCATCAACATAAAATTTTTACTAATTTTTGAGGAACGCTTAGTAAATACGTTCTTGGGAAGCTTATTCCATTTCTATGAGTGGAGAATGGGCAGAGCCCAGTACATCAGTTCTAACTCTGATAGCTTGCATACAAACCTTACTATTTTCTGTGCAGCTTTACATGCGTAATTAAATCTGGAAGACTGATCTTTTACAATATAAAAGAAAAAGAAAATTAATGTCTGCTGAAAGTAGACACCCAGGGAGAAGTATTCTTTGCAGTCTTTAAACTCCATGAACATAGTGTGAAATGTATTAAACTGAATCTCAGGACATGTAGCAATACAAATAAGTCAAATATATTTTTGCAAAAGATGATGTATACATTTAGGTTGTGTTGTACTGTTGCTGGTTATTAAAACCCTCAGCAAACAGATCTTGTTGCTAAAGCACTTCAAAGACAACTTCAGGAAACCGTTTTTGCTCTTTATCCATAAACTATGAGTTCACAGAAGTTATAGAAACAAGCAAAAGAGGAAGAACTAACATTGTGAGGAATAAAGAACAAGAACACTCAAATTAGTTGGAGTGGCTTGATGAGAAGATTATCAGATTGTTATATGTAGTATAAAAGAGCCAAGGGTAATTTGGAAAATTGGATAATATATTCTCCTGATTAGAAAGAAGGAAATAAAATAAGGCATTGAAAAACTGCATATAATTACCTATTTGCTTAGAAATGGGAGTTTTTTTTCTCTAGCGCGACCCCTTCCTGCCCCCCTGTGGACAGAAATGACGTGGCAGGATTATTTTATTTCTTCAAAGTCTGTGGGAGAGGCTGAAATCATTGACAGTGTAAGATATTTACACAAATTCTGAACCGTAGGCTCTGTAGAATCTTAAGTATGGTTTAAATTTGCAGTTGGCTATTTTTGTTTTGCATGGCACTGTCAGAACTCTGGGATGAGTTCTTGGCTGTTCTCAGTGACCACTTGGAGGCAGCTCGGTCACCCACCCAGTACCGAGGGCAGTTCTTGGCCATGCTCTTTGCAGGCTTGTGACAGAACTGTCCTTGGGGGGACACGTGAAATGCTGATAAACGCTGTGTTTTGTTTCTTCTTGTTTTGCACCTCCCTCTCACCGCTCTCCTGGGTGGAGTTGACTGTGAACAGCGTTGTGCAGGGATGTTGTTCCCAAGCCCCAGTGCTGACCATAGATGTGTCCAGCACCTTCTGCTGAGCACCTGCTGCCTACAGCCGAGGGCTGGGAGGGCCACTGGGTGCACCCTGGCTGCTAAAGCACCCACTTCTGCATGGCTGATTACAGTCCCTGCCTTGTGCACTTCCATTTTTCTGGGTTTGCTCCTGTGGAACGGGCACAGGCTTTGCCCAAGACACCCACAATGCTCCTACGCTGCAGCTTTTTTTATAGCAATACTGTTTTTCCTCTTTCCCAGATATCTGCAGGGCATTCAAGTTGATGTTTGCACATGAGAACCAGACTCACTCTGAGGCATTCTCAATTGTCTGTCTGGCTTTGTGGGCATGATACAAATATGAAGGTGGTGATAGGGCTTGAGGTTCAGAAATCTTAAAGCATTACATATTGTAAATACATTTCTGCACTGGCACTGGAGACCTCACTGTTCAAAGCCTTTTCCCCACACCCCAGACACAGCAACAGCAGAAATTTTCTGGACACATAACACTGTCCATTCATATCCAGTCACTGGATTGCTATCCCTTTACAGAGTTGTTTCTCAAACTGACAGGGGAGTGTTTTTACAAATTCTGTCTTGGCAGATGTCTCTGTTTTTTTTGTTACTAATCATCAGCAGACAGGATCCCAGTTTTGTGGCTTGCTTCAGAGCAAAGGGACCCTGGATAAAAAAGCAAAGATGCATCCTGGTTTTGCTAGGTATTTTTCTGAAATGTGAAAGAAGTGCTACAACAATCAGGGAGAGCGAGGCAGGGATTCTGGGGGAAATGTTGCATTTCTTACTCTGATATAATTCACATTTGTTTATAAGGCTGTTGAGAATACTGAAGTTTGGGTGGATGCTATTTGAGGCACAATCTCTCAGCACAGTCTGAATTATGAGAAAACAGTGTTTTCTGTGATTGCTTTGGGTTTAGATCTTTTATCTGTATCGATCCACTTAAACTACTTGACTGCATCAGCAGGTTTCAAGGGAAGAGCACCGCTCAATTACCAACAGGGTATCTGTGGTTAAAGGTGTATTCACCTTGTCTCAGTTTGTTAAATTTAATGTTTGCAGGCTTGATGTTTATAGCCTTTCTTGTATTTTTGGGTAGATGGTTAATACTTCAGCATAATTTTTATGTATATTCTCATGATAATCCAAATTGGTTAAAGTTCTTTCCATGCACTGTTTAAATATTGACCTCTGCTATTGCTGCTGTATCACAGCACCTGTATCAGTATGTCTTGAAATGGAAGTGCTGCAGGCCATTCTTTTTGATTTTCACTTTCTGCTTCCTCCATGTGGATGATTCGTTCCCATGAAAGCAGTATGGTAAAGCAGTGAAACATGCCATGTGATCAATGCCATTTGTCTTGCGATGATGAGTTATGGTTAACAGGAAGAGAAAGAAAAACTGTAGCTCCAGGCCAATATTCAGATAAAAACTGAAGTAAAATTAAGTGGAAAAATGTGTTATGCCAGACAGCATATACAGTTCAACTCTTTTGCACATGTTTTTTCAGTACTTACATTATAAAGAAGGATGGTGGTGAAAATTCTATTTATCAATCTGTCCCAGCAAAAATTCATAGCTACAAATGGCAGCTTCAGTTGTAGTCCTAGGCAGAACAAAAGAATGTTGTAAGACACGTGCCTGTTTTGCATAGGTTGTTTAGATCAGCCAGGAGCACAGGATTTCTCTCCCACAAGCCATTTGCTAACTGGAAGCCTGAGGTGGGGATAAGAAACACAGCAGCAATTTCAAACCGCAAAAGCAGAGCTCGCAGG
Organism: Campylorhamphus procurvoides; assembly: GCA_013396655.1. Taxonomy (NCBI): domain Eukaryota; kingdom Metazoa; phylum Chordata; class Aves; order Passeriformes; family Dendrocolaptidae; genus Campylorhamphus; species Campylorhamphus procurvoides. The sequence continues at coordinate 467,723 of WBMV01001906.1, forward strand.
GAGATTTTTTTACTCCTCTGGGACCCTGGAACTTAAGCCCTAGACAGGCACTTCCAGCTGGTGGAGTTGGCTTGCAAGCAGATTGAAGAGGGTTAGCAGACTTGCAGGGTGCAAAAAGCTAACCAGGTTTCAAAATGTGACTAGCAGAAAGCATTCCAGCTGGATGGAGAAATCCCTTCCTCATGGGCAATCTGAGCAGAAAGAACAGCTGCACCAATGGGTGTGCTCCCAAAATACCTGCCATTGTTTGGTTACACAGAACTCCCAGGACTGAGTGGTGTTCTCATGCAGTGTCTCACACAAAGCTCTGCATAGGCCAGTGCTCATCAAAGTTCAGAGAGAAAGGTCTGGTCACATCTGTATTACTCCTAAGTAGATTTTGATGTTCAGACATTGTCATTTGGTAGTGGTGACATTTTGGTGTCTAAACCCATCTGGCTGTTATCCACCATGCTGGAAAGCTGACTGTTAGGGAGCACATCCTTTGGGTTAAACCAGCCAGCTAGGAAGCATGGACACTGCTCTCCTTCCAATGTCACAATATCCCAGAATGACTGTCAGACACACTTCACTTGTCAAAGCATTGTTCAGGCAGTTACTTATTTATATTAGTCTCTATTCCTGTCCAGGCATCAGCAAGTCTGGCAGTCATTTCAGATCCTGCAGCTACTCCTCTCTGGTGCAGATAACAACAACAAGAGATATTTGCAGCATATAGTCTGTCTATGCTCAGTGTAGCAAACTGTCATATGATTTATGAAAAGGATAATTTTCTAATATTACTAAAGAAATTCTGTGCAACTGTTATTACACAAAAAATAATATCATCATGCAGAGACCTGTTAACAATTGAAATATCTGACACTTGCCAGAGATGAGTAGAGATAGCATCATTTTATGAACATTTGTACACATCAGCTTTCTTCCCTTATGCCATCTATGTGCTCTGTAACAGTGAGATGTCTGTAGTTGTTTTTGCCTGGCTTACCTGTAGCTGAAGTTAACAGATAGTTCATAGAAACAAGAAAAAATAATGCACAAGTTACAAACTATGGCAATATAGGGTTTTTTTACTGGTATTTTAGTATGAATCATTTATTTTGCAATTGATTGTCCTGTTAAAAATATCAGAGTTTGTATTTTTTTCTTGGTTTTTTTTTTGTTTGTTTTTTGGTTTTGTTTTTATCCTGGGCAAAGAGAGATTGCTGACGGATGAAATCTACTATTTTTTGCAAGGATTTTTACTTTTCAAACACACTGACTTATTGTCCAAAATAAAATCTTTTGTATGATCAGCATTCAGACTTGACCTAATGTGTGAAGGTCCATATAATAATCATGTAATGCTTTAGACAACCAACTTGTTCTTGAAAGTTCCATTCATTTTTTTCAATATTCTAGCTTCCTAAATCCCAAGAACAGCAATAGGCTTAAAATGTGCTTATTTTGTTTTGAGCTACTTGCAGAGAAAGTGAATCTTTAGAAATGGAGGCAAATTGTTGATTCATCTGTTTTCTGCGTTGCATTATTTCCAGTTTCTCACCATTTCAGTGCAATGTGACACAGCCAGCCTTGCAAACATAGATGTGGTGTAGTAATCCAAATCTTCAATTTTAAGTTCTGGAAGGAAAGTCAAAGCCCATGATTGCATTCAATCTTCCATTTTGTAGCTCTTTCCCTTTCTCGGCTTAGCCTGTGACCTTTCTGTTTGGAAAGGAATGAATAAATTCAGCTGCATCTCTGTGCTGTTTATTAGTTGCCCTGAGGTGCCATGCACATGTTCCCCCCTCCCTTTCCTTGTTAATAGGTTCAGAATAGATTTCCATGTAAACTCTGGCTGTAGGGTTTCAGATGCTCAGTCTGTTTAGAATCTCTGAAACATCTTCTGCTTGCTGTTGTAAGCTTGTAATGCCTTTCTTGAGAGGCAGGGGTGTGAAATGATGATTTTGTTTTAATCCTGCTCAATATGAAGTTGAACATATTTATGGATATAAATATCGAGACAACATTTGTGAAAATTCCCCAAAATGAATGTAAAGATGCATTATCAGCCTCTTTCTGTCATTTGTAGTTAAAACTTCTAAAAATGCTGCACAACTATTGCATTGCTTGTGATTGTAGAAATTATTCCCTTCCTCCTGTTTTTTTCAGCCTTTCCTTTGTAATTTGTCATGTGTTGCAAGCTATCTTGTATTTAGTATTGCTTGTATTTAATACTGATTTATCCATGTTTTCCTCTTGTTTTCCCATGTGTTTTTACTTTTGGTGTTTGATTGTGATGGCACTGGCTTGCTTTGGGAACAATACATCAAATACTGCAGTTTGCCTTGGTTTAAATCAAATGCTTTCTTTTATATGAGGTGGTAGGTTAATTATAAAAATATAACCTTAAGTTTAAATGTGTTGCCTTTCAGTTATTCTGGTGGCTTAGATCCTTGTTCATCAAGGGTGCTGCTTGGAAGGCAGATAAATAGACTTTGCTCTTGAATGAAGCCAGTGTTAATTCCTTTTGCCACCTGCCCCCACAAACATTTGGCTCCAACACTAGAGCAAAGCCCAGGAGGCCACGGGCCAGCCCTTATGTCTTTCCTCTGAAGGCAGAAACCATGTCACTAACATCTTGTGAACCTGATGAATGCACTCAGCTTTTCTCCCTGATGCTTTAATAAGAAAAAAGGAAGCTTTCATTGCAGCATAGCCAGCCTTTAAAAAGAAAATAAAGCAGTAGAAACTGGCTTTTCACATTTTTTGTAGATGAACATGAATCACTTCTGCCTTGCTTCTTAACAGCCCTTGACAATATTTATATATAACTAACTCTGTTTTCCATATTTCAGTCCACTGAGTTTTTCTCACCATTTCTTTTAGCTGTGTTCACTCAAATGTAGATTATTCCTTATTGATCAGCTGCTTCTATCTCTGCTTCTTGGTAGGAAGAAATACTAAATGAAGTTGTACATGGTAAAAATAGTCGATGCCAGTTTCTAGAGCTGGTTTCCAGATTTTTCTCAGTTCGCTTTCTCTCCTTCCTGACATGTATTTGAAAGCTGATTTATAACTTTAAAAAAATAGGTTTACAGATATTATGACCAATTGGAGTGGGTTTTGTAGCTGCCCCTTTTGCATTTTTGAAAAATCTCAGGGACAATTAGAAAGCCTGGATTACTACATACATAGACCATTCAAAAATATATTAATATCCAGGACAAGTGTCAAAGGTAGACGGAGCCTGTTGATTGGGTTCTCTCTTTGCATTGCCACATACTTTTCTCAATAGCTGTTTCATCACAAACCAATGGCAATTCTGGGAAAAAAAGCTCACACCTACTGGATATGTCTTAATAACTAGGTATTTACAGGTTAGTGAGGCTTGCCATGGAATCTCAGTGGATTGCCAGTTTCCTCAGTTATTAACAACCTCTTATCTGAAGAATTATATAGATTACATCAAGTATTAAAAGCCTCTGGTAAAAGACACTTTGCTAAAACTGGCAACTGTAATAATTCTATATATGAATAACTTGCACAGAGCTCAGAAACTGTTCTCACTTGACATATTGCCATTAATTGTTCTTTATGCATGCTCTTATTTTTGTATATGTGGGAACAAAGTGGAGGTTCATTTTGCTTCCCTCCTTTTTTCCTCTCAATGCGTTAGATGTTTTTTTAACCTAATTCTATCAAGAAGAAGCAGTGAAAGTTTTTGTTTATTTGTTTAATATAGTTTAAACCAAACACACTGAATATGGCTGTTTACTGTAGCTAACTGATGGATCCTCTTAACAACTTCTCATGACTTCACATGGGCCTTGGTACGCTGTAAGTGTACCTTGGAATATTTATCTGAATAAATGGTTGAAAATAACATGGTTGCATGCAGCAGTTTGGCAAACTCATAAAATGGAGTGATAAAGCAAATATTAACCAGGTTAAGGAACAAACCAGAAAAACCACTTGCATTTTACTTATCATCCTACTAATGGATTGGATGGTCTATCAGAAAGAACCCCCCAGCCAATACTCAGCTTTCAGATTTGGGGAGTCTACTTCAAACTGAAATGACAGTTTAGTCTGGTTTTTTTCCCCTCTTGAAAATAGCTGAGCACCTTCCCTCTTCCTCCTTCAACCCTGCTCCGCAGGGATATGCTGTACTCTCTGGGTACTGCATCCATATGGTTTGTGTCCTTAGGAGCTCTCTTACTTTTTCAGAACTGTGTTTTCATAGAATCACAGAATGATTTCAGTTAAAAGGCACCTCTTAGACATCATCTAGTCCAATCCACCTGCAATGAGCATGGACATCTTCCACTAGATCAGGCTGATCAGAGCCCTGTCCAAGCTGACCTGGAATGTGTCCAGGGATGGGGCATCCACCACCTCTCTGGACAACCTGCTGGTTCACTGCCCTCATTGTGAAAAATGTCTGCCTTATATCTAGTCTAGATCGAACTTCTTTCAGATTCAGAGTGAAAGCCAGGCTACTGTTAAAACATCATGTCTTTAAGACAAAACAATGGAAATAACAGAAAGTCAGTCATACAACTGCTGTAAAAACTAGCATGCAAACAGCAGCAACCTAATGATTGAACCTGGTTAACTTGCTAAATCCTGCAGTGGAACTTCTGCAAATATGTATCTGCCACTCTATATAAAGTCAAAAGGATTGAAATCAGCTGGAGTCTGAACAAAGACAGTCTCCTTTGCTCTAGAGAAGAATGCGTATTGTCTGCTAGTTTCGTTACTGGGAAAGCTTGAAGGGAAACCATTCATCTGAATGTAGATTAAAAATGCAGTGCATTTTCAAAAGAATCATAGAAAGAGTTTAGTCATGTAGTGGCATTTTATTATTTGTAAATAATTTCGGTTTCAGACACAGAACAACTGCACCCTCTAGTGACAGATCGAGAGTGTACCGGGGGATCGAGCTGCTTTTGCACTGTGGTGTGGCATGAGAGGAATACATATTTCATGCTACAGAACAGGTCACCTTTGATGGAGATAGAGCATTAGTTATTTTTTAAATGCATTTATGAGCTTCTTAGAGCCTTGTCTTTGCTTTTATGGGCGATTTAGCTTGTCACTGAGTGTCAGACTGTGAATCGCTATTTACATTGAACACATTTGATTAGAAAGGAGCTGTCATACTGCTTGTCAATGTGTCATGTCATGCTTTTGGTTACCACTAGAAAGAACTTACTTCTTGTTAGGAATCTCATTAATAAGCCCCTGTATGTTTGAGTGGTGTAATGTGACAGTGTATCAAGTGTGCTGTGAGCAGCACTGACTTCTCCTGTAGGGAAACAGGCCATGCTTGAGTTATCTGCATGCATTAGAAGTGCAGTTTGCTCTCTGAACCTGTGCTGTCTGTGAGCTTGCTGTTGTAATGAAAGTTTCACCAAAATACTCATAAGAGGGTAATAATTAGTTACATGTAATTGCTATTACAGCTTACAGGTGATGGTTGAAAATTCACGTGTTGATATGCAAGAATATTGTTAAACCGTGCAGCTAAACCAAAAGCAAAGTAAAACATTGCTGGTGAGTCCAATCAAAGCAGCTTTGGTTCAGCCAATATTTGGGCTTTGGGTGTTTAGGTAGGTGTTTAGCTTTTAGCCTGACCCTTCTCTCCTATAACTCCTTAAAGGAGTTTGATTTTTCTTGGAAGCACTGCCTTTTTTTGCAGCATGCTGACAGTGCACTGATACTGCTTTGCGTGTCACCTGCTGATTCATTGGTATTGCTTCCTGCTGCCCCTGCTCATCCTCACTGGTTTCCTTCTGGCAACCACCCCTTTCCCTCAGCATCTGAGAGCTGATTTTCCTGCAAGTGGGAGAGATGGTTTCATCAGGGAGTGAGGTTGTGTGTTGGATTGGCTCAAATGGTTGTCAGATGTCAGGATGTGCTTGCCATATGTACTTCCTGTGGCCATCTTCCCGCTTGTTAATTGCGTGAGGTTTGAAGTAGATACTAATCAGCAATGGCACATTTTGCGTTTTTAGCAGACAGATAATATCACATAAAAATAGTTTTCACATGAAAAGTTTTTCCTGTATTTGTTGTTGTTATTGCCTACCCGCAAGCCTTTTTTGGGGGGGTATTATGTTACGGTTGCTTGAGCAAGTCAGCAATTACTTTTCCTTTCTAAAGGTGAATAATACATAAAAACTACGGAAATGTATTCTAGGATGTTTGCAACCAAATATTGACATTGTGATATATTCATGACTAAACCCTTTAAAAGTCCAAGCATTTAAACCCTCAAAGGTATGTTTTAAAAATGTTTCTAAATGGAAACCATTACAAATATGCATCAACTCTTTAAATATAAATGTCAACCATTTTGTTTGAGCATCAGAACACCATAGGACCCGAACTCTTTGAAATCTTCACATCTATCTTGTTAAAACTTCACATCTATATTTGCCTCTAGGTTATGGTGACAAATGTCTGTGCTTTAGAGCTCTTAATACTGATACTCTGTTGAATATAGATGTATAAATAATGTGTGAATTTTTATACTTGAAAATTTTTATTCATGTAAGTATTGTTAGATAATACTTAATGTAAACTCTGGGGCATAAGACCTCACTACTAATTGAATTGCTATTAGTTTAAATATAGTGAATTTTTTAAAAAAACCAAACAACTCTTAAAAGCAAGTATTTTACAGAATATAATTCATCAATTATAATTTGCAAAAGGCAGGAAGTTGCAGTTGGCAAAATTTAGCAGCACTTTAAAAAAAAAAGAAAACAAACCCCAAAAAACCAAACCCAAAAGAACAAAAAGATTTTTTTCTTTAACAGAATGACAGAATAGTTAGGGTTGGAAGTGACTTCTGGAGATCATCCAGTCAAGTCCCCCTGCCAAGGCAGAGTCACCCAGTGCAGGTGACACAGGAACGTGTCCAGGTGGGTTTTGAACGTCTCCAGAGAGGGACACTCCACAACCTCCCTGGACAGCCTGTCCCAGTGCTCTGCCACCCTCAAGGTACAGAAGTTCTTCATGCTGAGCTGAAACTTCTTATGTTTTATTTTATGGCCATCTATAAAGAAAATGTGTTAGTAGAAGCACTACTTTTTTCTTCTCAAATGAGTCTCATTGTCAAGAAAATTCCAAGGCTGCCTGCCCTGCCTGCTTTATGGGACTTGTTGCAATAAGTATGTCAATATAGTTGAGATTAGATTAACTATTGAGATGAATGTATTCTATTTCAGTTAATTGTTTCTATTGTTCAAGGATAGTTCTATTAACAGAGCTCAGCAAAACAGTGTCAAAATCTGAAATCAAATTAAGACACTGGTTCAAATTCCAAACTAAAATTTATATGCAATTTTCTCATTAGATATAAATCTGAATTCCAGTGGTGTTTCCTAACATTTCTACAGCTAAATCAAATTTAGTGACTGCATGTCCATGTGTCTACAGGCTTCTGAAATGAAAAAGGACTTCTCTTATTTGGGTGCTCTCACACTCATTGTTGATTGCAATAAAGATTTGCTACAGGACAAGCCATCACTTTCATTGTGGTAGCTCTCACATAGTGGGTGGTTCAGGGTGCCCCTAAACTGCATTCATTTCTATGAATTCAGAAGCAGTTTCAAAAAGCAGGCGTGTTGTTAACTCTGCATTAATGAGTGAGCTGTGAAAACTACTTTCAAAAGAGGGCATTTTTTAGCTGCCCACATACGTGACAGAAACTCCCATAAAACTGTAAGTTTATGAAATGCCATGGAATATTCTCAGTCTGTAGTGCTGGCAACATGGGCCAGAGCAAACCAGTGCTCTGGACTTAGCTTGTCCTGCTGTGCTGATTCACAGAACAGATTCAGGACATTCAGTAACAGTGGAGGCTCCCTTGGGCTGCCCAGCATTTCTCCTCTGCTACAGCACATTGGTCCATATCGCTCTTTGGATCAGGTATTAAGCTGCCAACAAGAGCTGTAATTTCATTTCAATTTGGATGGAAACCAAGCTGACTAGATTAGTCAGGCTGTTTTTATTATCTTCCTGCCTGTGATTTTCAGCCTGGAGAGCAGGTTATCTTTTCTGGTCTTTATCTGTAAGTGCTGTAGGGACTTGTTCATTAAGAGGTGGGGTTGATTCCCCCCCTTCAGTATTGTTAGTCAAGTGTTAATGTATGTTGACTACCAGTGTTCTTCTTGGTTTGGGTAGGTTTTAGGAGTCAAACTGTTTTTTCCTTTAGCAATCTTTATAGGTCAAATATTTTTTAAAGTTTCTTTTTCCAAAAAAATTTCAGCAATTGAAGCATTTTCTAACTTGCAACAGAACTGATTCTTCTGGCGGTGGTTATATTTTGAGCTCTTATTGTATTTCCCTGCAAATAAAGTGAAGAATCAACAAGATAGTGCAAAGTTTTGATCTGTGATTTCAGTCTGGTCTCTAACACTGGTTACTGTTCAGTGCATCACTGAAAGTAGAAAGTCACATTTGTGTGTAAGCATTTGTAGCAGTACCTTTAATTGCAAATGGTGACTCCCATAAGTATCATATGCAGCAGTACCTTAGTGACTAGTGGTGACCCCTATAAATATTTGGTCAATTACAGGACTTGTCAGATGGCTTGTTAATGTGCTAATCCTAGAGGAATTTTTGCATACTGTGCAAGAGCTGCCAGGTGTGATTTCTGGCATTGAGAAACATTTCTACAATGTGATTTAAATGTTGTTTTGGGAACAATTGCATTTGCTGTGAAATAGACTTTTTCATTGTGTTATTTTGGTAATATGTAGAAACTAACCACATTATGATGATGCAATATCGTGTTTCTTTATAAAGGTTTAAACTTTTTTCCCCTTAGAACTTCAGTTCTGTTTAATGCTCATTTCTTTTTTACCAAAACTATGCTGTTTATGATTTTCTTTTTTAGGCAGTCTGAAAGGATGCAAGTCTAGGAAAGGTCTGTGGATTTATACTAACTATAAAGGATGGTGTTACACCTCCCTCTCACACCTTTCTGTTTAGGGACTTAATCAGAATTTGTTCTCTTTGAAGTAATTCCTTGTGGCTTGAGGGGATCTGTCTGAAAGTTGTAAGAAGTTGTGGTGCTAATGCAACAGGTGATGTGATCCTGAAGGAAAACATTTTGGGGTTTGTTTTGTGGGTCTGTGGTTTGTTTAATTTACTGTGGGTGCACCAATTCTGGGTGTTATTAGAGCAATAGATTAAGATATCATCAGGTTTATAAAATTTGCAACAAAAGATCTGTCATACTTTGCTGAGCTATGTAACTTACATTAATCAATAGTTTGAAGGCTTTGCTCATGTTCAAGCTCAGTATGTCTTCTTGCCCTAAAATGGGGTTTGGGGAAAAGGGAGGCTGGTAGTGGGTTTCAGGGAATAATGTGATCATGGCAAGTAGGATGAGGGAGGGTTAGCCATGGTCTTTGTACAAGTGAGGTGGGAATAAAAGCAGTATTTCTCAAAAATTGACAAGGGTCTGAATAGCAATACTTGTAATAGCAAAAAAGGTTTTAGATTTGGGAATTATCATAAAAGGATTAGGGGGCAAAGAAGTAGTGTTGTCTCTGTTATGTTGTTGAATGTGCTACTGGTTGTCAATGCTGCTGAGCATGGAGCAGGTTGGTGGCGGTGGCATTGGAAAGAAAGTGGTACATTACATTCTTTATGCTGCTGTATTTTAACAATATTACTGGTGCTACAGACTTACAACCAGATGTTAGCGTGTGTGTTTTTACATATGCTGTCTATGTGCAGATTGTGTCACTAATTAGGTGTTTAATGTTCTTACCACTCTTAAGATGCATGTCATTGAATTCACAATGAACAGGAAAACTTGAATATAATCAGGCAGTGAACTAAAAGTCTGACGTGGGTTTGTTCTTTATATACTTTTTTCATTACACTGAGTTAAATTCTTAGATCATGTCGTTCTTCACAGTTTAAAATTTGTTAGCATATTTCTGGATGCTCACAAGAAATATGTTATGGGAAAGAGAGATGCAGAAAAGTGAATCATCATGGAGGTTTAGCTATACTGCAGAGAAGTGACACCCACAATAATGAGTTCCAGAAGGCAATTTATCATACTTCAAATATTTACAATGTATGTGTTTACACATACATAAACAGTGCTTGTATACGTACACATATGTAAATAATGTTTTAAAATGTATTATCACAAATACTACATGTATACAGTCACATGTCTATACATGAGAATGTATTGTAAAACTTTGGTAACCAGCTTAAGCAAATTCCCAGTACTGACACTGAGTAGCAGGCTGTGGTTTTATTCTTCAGGCCACAAGGTGCGGTTGCAGCTACAGGGAAAGCCACACCTGCCCAGGTGAAAGCCTGGGATTGTGCAGCAGGGGAGTTGGAGCCAGCACAGCACTCCATGGATCTTCTGCAGCTGCTCTGTGTAGTCTTGCAGGTTTGGTGAGAGCCTTCTCCCAGTAAAGGCTGGTGACATCACACATTGGTGCTAAGCTGTCAAAAAGAAGTTTGATGCAATCTGCCAAGCTGTAGAAAATCAGTGAACCATTCCTAGTTGTCTAAAATATTTACCCAACATGGTTTTAGGGCTCTTTTCATAGATCAGAATATACTCTGAATGTGAACTCATATATGCAACACTCCATTTATTGTTTTTCCTAGATAGTCCACAAGATGGTAGTGCACCAAAATCATGTCTCTGTCTATTATGCTGCATAATAATTTATTTTTTTTAAACTCATGTCAGTTTGCTGGCAATTCAACAACAAAAATATATTGTGGGTTCCTCTAGGTTAAGTAATATATTTTGAAAGTAGATATACTGGAATTTATCTGGGTAACTCCTATTAATGCTTGTCATGCAGTTAGATATATCAACTCAAAAGGCTCTGTGCATCTCTGAGATGGATTTCTATTCTATATCTTTGGAAGAAAAGCTTACAGTTAAGAATTAAACTTCAGGAACCTGGTGGGACTTTGGATAGTTACTATCTAATTTTGCTTTTTCTGCTATTGCAACTCTGTTTGTCAGAACTTTACTGACTAAATATGTGTGGACAATCTAACTTTTTACTTCATTACTTTTAATGTGCATTAAAAGTATTAACTTTGAAAATATTTGTAAAATTCCCTGATATCAAGATGGGTATGAAAAACTTTATATGGAATAACTTTGCAAATTCTGTTGATTGCAGCTTCCACTTGTGGGGGTAACACTGTTGAGCATTCCATGTGCTTACAACTGGATGTCCTAGAACCTTGTTCTAAAATGCAAGGAATGGATGCATGGAAATCCCTCTGTTTTCTCCTATTTTTCTAAACTTCCATTCTTGTGCCTACTTCAGCAGATTCTGACTTTCTCATGTCTGCTGGCTGCAGTGAATTCAGTCAATCTTTTTCATTGGTGTTATGGTTGTGCCCTATCCTGGTTTTGGCTGCTGTAAGTGATTGTGCTGCACTAGTTCACTGATACTTAGTACAGCTCTTCTGACAGATCCATGCCTGGCTCACTGGCTGGGGATTGTAGTTCAGATTGTCATTAGAAGGAATCAGCCAAGTTCTTTTCTTCACAGTCTGTACGTCTTTGATCTTCAGGAAAATGAGGATTGATCCTTGAGACTGTTGTTAGTTGTCCAAGGAGCCCTGTGATACCAGGAATGGTGATATGGAGACGAATACCTGAATAATTAGAAATGCAAGTTACAGGTGCTCCCAGACTTGTAAACATCTCAGTCCCTTTCTGGACCTCCACTTTGTCTAAGGGGCATTGAATTCTGTCTGACCTAGAGAAGCAGGAAAGGAATCCCATGTTATTTGTAATTGGAGTTGCCTTCTCCAGCAGTCTTTGGCTGTGGGAGAAGCCTGAGAGTGGGTGTTACTGGTGTGCATGGTCCCTGCTCTCAGCTGGCAGGCTGACAGCTCCACTGCTGAGCTGTCACATTCGGTTGTCCTGAAGCAGCTTGTCCTCCTGAGCCTTGCAAGTGTTCCCCTCCAGGGCGCTGCACGGGCATCGCCTCCCGCTCAGCAACGCGCATTTAGCTCAGTCCCTCCAAGCGGCTGAGCTTGCAGTTGTCCCCTGAGACAAGAAGAGGATTTGTATGGGTTGGACAGGGATATCCATGCTCTAGGGAAGCTTTTCGACACCCTATCTCAGTGCTGCATGGGAACAGTGGGAGGCTGTGCTCCAAAAGGGATTCACTGGGGACAAGTTTTTAAGGCTTTAAAGTCCTTGGGCTGGAGTTGCAGCCTTGAGGAGCTGGAGTGTTCTAGTGATCCCAAAGCCTGTGCATGGCTTTGAATGGAAGGAGGTGATGATTGCATGTAGTGTTAGAAGAAGAAGAATGCTGATTTCTAGACCTACCTGAATTTTTATAGTTTTAAAGAAAAAAGTAGATTGCTGATGTGTAATGTAGCATTGAGGTAGTAAAACTGGTTAATAAATACCAGTTTGTGTCTCTAAATAGGTAGTAGGTGGATTAAATATCAACTTTGTAGATTAGTTTAGTGTCAGATGTTGTGAGGTTTTTTCCATAGTTTATTTATTGGATATTTTTCTCTTTGATAATCTATTAACCCACCAGTTTGGTGACAACATTTGCCTGCCAAGTCTAGTTTTAAAGTAAAAATCATTTTTTTGAGCAACTGAACCATAAAATAGTCTTTAATGAAAATAGCAACAGACACTTAACTCTACCCATTCCAGCCAGATGTCATAATAATGTGAACCATCAAAGTGAAATGTCACTTTTGATCACAGGTATCTTGAAATCTGTATTGATAGAAAGGAGGTGGTATGATATGTTATTTTCCCCTAAATTACACTGAATTCCTTTTGGGTTTTTTTTGGTTAATTTACAGTGCCAACTGGAAATATTTTGTTAATGTTGTTGTTCAGTGAATATGCCCATCAGGCATATTCTGACATGCTTGACTCCCATTGCTGCCTCTTCTTCCATGGCCTTGCCTATTTGTCTGTGGCTTTGTCTGTGCCAGGTATGACACAACCCCTTTGCAGCTGCCAATGTGAACAGCATGTCCTAAAACCAGTGTGTGCCAAAAGGGGAGGAAATGTTCTGCTTAGGGCCAGGTTTTGAGCGCCTTTGTTGAAATCTAGTCTCTGTTCTTACAACTGCTTTGCACAAGCATTCAGTATATTCCTGAAATTGAAGACTTGTCTTTTGGGGGGACTTTGCCTCACTTTTAAGTCCCACAGTGTTCACCTTCTGATCCTGGGAGAAATAGTTTCATCATCATGATGAACAAGTGACCTGGAATGTCAAATCCGGCAGAGGATGGGGTCGAGTCAGCCTTTTTCATTATCATATGCATATAAGATAGTGGTAGTCACTAGGCTGCCTGCATTTATTAATGTCTCTGCTGCCTGGACTTGCACTTGTGCAATAATTTTATTCCCTGCCAAAAAAAGAAGATAAGAAATGAAGCTCTAGGTTATTCAGAGCTTCCTTGACAAGAATTTCAAATATCAGGAAAATATGAAGCCATTACTCCTGCTAGTCCAGGTTCGGTGAGGTTTTGGAGGATTTTTTATAACAAAACAGAAAACTTAACACAGTATATTACCTTGAAATTTGAACTGGAGAGAATTTGTTTTATTCACTTTTTGCAACACTTCTCTTTTGTGACAAGAGTTTGAAATCCCAGTGATGACAATAACTTTATTTTTTGCTTTGGTGAGGTGACTAAATTCAGAGTTGGATTTATTTGTTGCAAATATGGAGCTGAAGTTCACTGTGCTTTGTGATCTGTGATTGCTGAAGTTAGGCTTGTGGGAAGCATTCGTACTGGAGAAGGCAGAAGGGAAGTACTTGGGTTTAAACAGATCTGAGTGGAATTGCAACATTCTCTTTTGTGCCTGAGGAAAGACCTAAGGTGTGTAAGCTCAGCAGGTCCTAGTCAGTCATGCTGTGCTATGCTTTTTCAATAATTAGTCTCAGCTCACTTCTATTTTCACTTTATTTTTTAATGGCATTGGCATGAGATAGCTTTTGCAATTATGAAAAGGCAGATCTCAAATTTTGAGAAAATGGCTGGTCAAGAATGCAGAATGTCATTATAATAAAACTGCAGCAACTTACCATAAGTCTCTGGAAGCAACTCAGAATGATTTTGTGCTCAGTCATCCAGAAGCAGATCATTGTGAAGCTACAGGATCATTTGTAGAATAGAGGTCAAAGTTTATCACTTTGCCTTTTGGAAATGCTTAACCCCTGCACTTGAGATTTGTTGCACACTGCTGCCTGTTTCAGCAGGTCATTGGGAAAAGCCTCTCCAACTTCAAGGTGACTTTCAGCAGGGTTGTATTTAACTGATGGTTTTAACAATACCAACAAGTTTCAGCCCTTTACTGAGTAGCTGCCAAACCCCTGGATCAGGAATATCTTGTTGCTCATGTGTGTGCCAAGATGTTACTAGCTTCTGTTATTTCATTTCCAGAAACTCCAACTCAGTATTGTCATGAAATAAATGAGCATTCCTTTTTCTGTTGCTCATCCTTTCTTCAGTAATGCCATTTTCAGGTGACTTAGTGGCATTTCTGGGAAAATCCTTTTAGTTTTGCTTTGCTTTCCTTTGTGTCAGTTACTCAGCTATTACTTCATTTGCCTCAGTAGAATGACTCCTGATTTGTACACCCATATAGCGAGATCAGAATTGTGTCCTTTGTCCATAAAAGTGTAAAAGGACTTCCAGCAATTTCATATCCTTTTTGGAGTTTGACCACTACTGAAAAATACATTCCACTGCTGGGGGAAAAATCAGCAATCAGTCAGTTAAAGCAGAATTGGATAAAGCAGGTGAAGTGTAATAACTCTTTTTTACTGGAGAGGAAACTTCTTTGATTAGTAACAACAATTTAGAACGTGCAGGTACATCTTTAATGTGTCTGCTCACGGTCCAATAGTATGGTCAAAAAAGGATTTGATTAACACTGGGAATACTTTGGAACAAAACAGAAAACAAAATGAAATTATATTCCTTTGTCAATTCTTGCTTTGAGAAGAGCTCCTGTTTCTCCATCACCTCATATCTTTCTTACTAAAAGAATGTACAATGAGAATAGATGGCAAGAACAGTAAAATAATCACTTCTTGCATGAGGGGAAATTAAATAGAGTAGATCTCTACACTTTGGAGAGCAATGAAGAAGGGGGGTATGATTAAGGTGAATAAAATCATGCCTGATGTGGAGAAAATGAGCAGGAATGAATCATTGGGGGTTTTATACAATTTAAAGGAAATAGTGTTTCCATGTGCAAGGTACAATGAAATTGTGGATCTTACTGCTGTGAATGGAGCAACTGACTGTGTTTCCAAAGCAGTTTCTGCTTTCAGCCTTACTTGCCTTCTTAATTTCTTTGAGTTGCATCTGTCACTTTGGAGCCAACAGATGTCAATTCATGCAGTTCTTCATAACCACAGGCTTTGAAAGTGCTAATCAGACACCTCAGCCAGGCACTGCATCAACATCGGTCTTCCTTTCCATGGAAAGGACTGGAGATTGCCACCCCTTCTAGACAAATGGAGAATAAAAATCAAATACCTGGTTTCTTATGCCCATGATGGTGGTCCTCAGTTTTTCCTACAGAACTCCCACAGGATGCTGGGGAAGTTTGTTACCTCTAGTCCTGACCTTAGAGCTGCCAGGTGGCAGCAGGTATACCCACGTTTGTCTTTTTTGGCTTACTGACTTTCCAACCCTGGTTTTGCAGAATCTTTTCCAGTAAAACCAAAACCCCACGCTGGCCTCAAACCCAAACTCTGTTTGCCTTTATTGTAGCCTTACACTCTTCCCAAAGTTAGGTTGAAATGGACCAAAGGTCATTTTCAGAGGGGCAAAATCCTGTTTCAAATCCCTGAGCACAGAGTTGCCTCTTGGTCAGGCCATTCTAAAGGGCAAGACACAGCAGATACAGGCATGTAGATGGAATGTGAACCATTTGAAAATGGCTTCTACTTCCCTTCTTGGAAAGAAGTCTTGACAAATAGCTAGCTAGCTATTTCTTGCCCTCCCTTGATTAAAAGGTTTACTTTGTGCACAAAAGCATAGCTCAAGCCTCAAAACTGGCTGCTTATAAAAAAAAAATCTGTTGTGGCTGAGCTTATCATTTAGCTAAATATTTTTTTCTCTGTGATTTTGATGTTGTTAGTTGTCCAAATGGCTACTTAGTTCTCCAGAACTGCAGTTCTTTTTCTTGCCAGGCTTTTGCATAAGGTTATAATATCAAAACTGTCCAGAGAAACGTGGCTTTGTGAAATATTTTTTCATCGTAAGCTATTTTCAATGCTACTAACATGAAAGAGGCAAAATTTTTTTTTCTGGTTTGGAAATGAAAATTCCAGAGAATTCTAGGTTTATTCTTTTGGGGCAGATGGCTGGGGTAATGAGTTGTGTCCTCATCTAGCATTTTAAAAACAGCTGTGTTCAGTAATTGATAAATATACTTGGGTGCCTTCTCACCACATCTGGGTCTTATCAGTCTGATGTTTTCCTTAGCAGACTTTATAACAAAGGTGAAGATCATCTTTGGTTTGTGCTTGGAGCTTAAAAAAGAAAAAAAAAAAACTTATTCAATGCCCCACTGTGCAGCTTTAAAGATTCTTCAAGTAGGGCACCTTTCTGCAATAGTGTCCCTTATATATGGCTTTTTTCTTTTTTTTTTAAATACAAGTTGTAGCTGGAACTTTTTAAAGTGGTTTTGGTATGTTAAAACATCACAAATATCAGAACAAGTGATGTAGAAGGCTATTATTATTTTCCTCTCGTGGGTCAGGGAAGAGGGTCTTGCTAATTCTGATTGATCAAATCTTCCTTCGTTTGACTTAATTGACTTCATTTCACTTTTTGCTGGTGTACTTTAAGGCAGTAATTATCTGTGTTTCAACAACTTCTGTTTGGAGAGCAGTAGAACATGGAAAGAGTGTCTTTTGTAGGGGTTTTTGTTTTTTTAAATCAGGTTCTTTGTTTGATCTGATAATATTGACAGTATTGATAAACTGTACAAAAGAGATTGCATTATTCAGAATCTCCACAGGCTTTGATTTCAAAATCCCCTTTGGGCCTTTCCAGTTTTGTCATTGTGTAAGTTATTTCTATTTTCAATTTTGCAAGTACTAGAAGTTGTCCCACTGAGAGAATAAAGATCTGTCCAAAAATCTGCCAACTGGGGAACACTGAGGGCTGCAGCCTGACTCACTGTGATCTTTTCTAGATGCTCTGAAGGTTACTCGAGCAGGATATTGAAAATTCATCTCCCTGTTTATGTATTACTGGGCTAATAAATATTAAATAAAATTAAAAAACATGTAGAGAGCCAATAGTCCACAAACTCTCTCTAATATTGTTATTATGCTGATGCGATGGGAAAGTATTGAAGCACAGAGAAAAACTTCTTTTTGCTTTTTATGACAAAATAATTGCAGTTTTCCATAATGCTTCTGCTTTTCAGTTTAAGTCTAGTTTCACAAGGAGCTTTCAGAGTATACAATCATAAAAGGCATTTGGAGATCCACAGGGAATGTGAAAGGGGACAGGGGGGTATGGTGAGTTAGTGATGTGGGAAAGAAACTGGAGGTATGATGAGGGTGGGCAAACTGGCAGCCAGGGGAGGGCTGCAAGGAGCCAGCAGGGGAGCTGTGGCAGGGAGCAACTTGTTTAAATTTGTAAAATTAGGTGGGTTTTTGGACAGCTTAACTGTAATACACATGGAATAAATTGACATGTGCATCAAACTGAATATGTAAGTAGTGGAGTAATTTTTTTTTTTTAAATTTTCCCCCCAAGAGTAGAAGTGTGGCCTTTGGAGTGGCTGCTGTTTATACCTTTCATGTCCTGGCAGGCTGTCTCATACTCCAGGCAGTGCAATAACAAACTGCCAGGGAGCTTTGCTTTTCTCCTGTGGGCAGCAGTAGCCAGCCTTTGTCAGGGAGGTGGGGCTGTCCCAGAGCTGGCTCCAGCAGCCTTCCAGGAACTGGCTCCCACTGGTGCTGTGGCAGCTCTTCTCTTCTGCAGTGACACTGTGGCTTTGGAGACTTTGCTTGCTGTAAAAGCTCCAAAGGATGCTTTTGTAAGGGTTTGGAGGGTGGCACTGAGTCCCCAGTGCTTAAAGCAGGTGGGGAGGAGGCTGGAGGGTAGAAATCCAGCTGGCAGTAGTCCACAGCCTTCCCTGACACCAGCTTGTACTGATGATAAATCTTGGCTGGTGCTTTTCAGTTGTTGAAAGTTAAAGTGCTTCTGTCTCCCTTGACCTATCCCTGTGCACGAACTCAGTTGGTTTGCCACAAAAATACATGAATGTCTTACTAAGGCAAATGGAGAGATGCTTCAGTGATGGGGTGTGCTGTTTGCAATGCATTTATCATGGAGACAGTAGTTTCTGCCCACTTCTAGAAGAAACAAAGACTGACCATGTGTCCGTACATAGTGAATACACTGCAGCAAGAGTGCTTTTCCTGCCTTTTCATCAGGAATGGAAAACTCTCATCTGCTGTTCTTCATACCTTGGATTTTCCCTTGGGTGTTGTTGATGGAATTCTGGTGAATGCTTCCTTCCTTTTTGCCAGAGTTTACATGCCTAGTTTATGGCTGGTGTTAGTAATCTATGGCTGGTGTTAATTTTGATGGCTTTATTAAACCAGAGAAAACAATATAACTATGCTTAAAAATAGGTGGTGCCAGGCATCCAGTGAGATAGGGAAGAGAAGAAAGTGGTGGCAAAAGGCATGTTTTATGCCCTGGTCTCAGTGTGGAATATACTGGAATCTGCTGCTTTCGTGAAGCAGAAAGTAGCTGGAGAAAATGACCTACAGAATGTAAAATTGTGCCTCAATCTTTATTTATGAGGTGCACACTGATAGTTTTTACTACTGCTGATAACTCTATTTGTTTTGAATTAATGGTGTAATGGGAGATGTCTTCATACCAACAGGAATTCTAGTCTGTGCTTTTCTGTCTACAAAGGAAATCTATAGGCTTTGTGGCTTGAAAGCAAACCCATAAAATATAACAAGATTACACCCTGCCTGCCTTAACAGCCAAGGGTTGAAGCTGCAGAGTGGGATTTTCTTCATATGCAACACCAAATATGCCTTGTTGTGGGTGTAAGAATACCAGCAGTATTTTGGATCATTGAGTGCAATGGTGAGATCATGGTTATCATAAAGGCTATTATCATGATGAGACAATTATTCATCTCATGCACTGCAAGCCTATGAGAAATAGCTAGTTCTGATTAAAAATAATAAAAAAGGAGTAATTTTATTCACTGAATAATATGCAAGTTGTTCACTTACTGTTCACAAATACAGTTCTTGTGATGCAGTCCAAAATTTGATTTTTCATTATCACTGTGTCCTTAAGCTCTGCCAAACTAAACAGCTACTCAGACTGCATTTTTCTGGGTTGTGTCCTCTGTAACTTGAATGTTTGCTGGTCTGTTTTCATGCAGCCTGTGAATACCCATCAGAATATATACTCTAACTTTAGAAAGCAGCTTTAAGGCTAAAAATTAAACTTCAAATTTTTTTTCCCTGCTTTTTTAAGTATGTAATATACATGTATATATAGAAGGGACATATTATTAACTATCTGATACCTCTAAACATCTGTAATTTTATGTAGTGCTTTTGCAAGTTAACACCAGAAGTGTTGTAGTCTCTATAAAAAGTTCGTGTAAAACCTCAGTTTGGTGTGTGCTGTACAACAGAGCATCTTGATGTGTAAGAGAAAATGGTGCCTAGGACTTCATAGGGTCATGGAACAGTTTGGATTGGGTTGGAATGGACCTCAAAGATCATCTCTTTCTGACTCCTATCATGGCAAGTGCTGAGGTGAAACTGACTGGCCTATACTTCCCTGAGTCTGCCTTTTTAAAAATGGGGGTGATGTTTCTCCTTTTCCAGTCGGGGGAATTTCACCAGCCTGTCACTTCTCAAACATGGTGGATAGTGCCTTAGCAACTTCAGGCACCCCTTCCCTCAGGACCTGCAGTTGCATCTCCTTAGGTCCCGTGGACTTGCGCACCTTCACGTTCCTGAGATGGTCCCAACCAAGATGTTCTCCTACAGTGAGCAGTTTCTTGTTTCCCCAGTCCCTGCCTTTGCCTTCTGTGACTCATCCAATGCAGCTGGAGCATTTGCTGTGAAGACTGAGGCAAACATGTTGTTGAGTACCTCAGTCTTCTCCATATCCTGGGTAACATGGTCTCATTTCCTTCCAGAGAAGGCCCACATTTTTCATAGTTCTCTTTTTGTCACCAGCATACCTATAGAGGCTTTTCTTGTTGCACTTGGCATTCCTGGCCAGGTTTGATTCTATCAGGACTTTAACTTTCCTCACCTAATCCTGCTCAAACAATTTCTCTGTATCCTTCCAAGGCTATCTGTCCTTGTTTCTACATTCTGTGGGGTTTGTTCTTGTGTTTGAGTTAATCCAGGAACATCTTGTTCATCCACACAGGCTTCCTAGTGTTTTTGCCTGACTTCCTTTTGTTGGGATGTGTTGCTTCTGAGCTTAGAGGAGGTCACCCTTGAATATTAACCAGCTTTCTTGGGCCCCTCTTCCCTCCAGGGCTTTATCCTGTGTTATTCAACCAAGCGGATCACTGAAGAGGCCAAAGTCTGTTCTCCTGAAGTCCAGGATAGTGAGCTAGCTGTGCACCTCCTTGCTGACTTAAGGATCTTGAACTCCCCCATTTCCTTTAGAGTTCTTTTAGAACTGTCATTTAGAGAAGACTTGTCATTTAGAGAACTGCCTGTCATTTAGAGAAGACTTGTCAGCATACTACATAGTTCTATAGAGTTTATTGCATTTAGTTCCTCTTAATTTTTAAATGCATGGAATAAACGTAGATATCATTTAATTCTATTTTTTGACACAATGAGAAATTATTTTTAAGACTTTCAAACTCACCAGAATAATTCAAACACATCACTGTTCTCTTTTAATTTGCATCTTCCTTTGGAGCTCTGCTTCTGACAATGTGGAACAGCTAATGGTCATAGATTTTTACATTAGGAAAATATATTTCTAAATGCCAGCCTTATTAAAGCATACAACACTGAAATCAATAAAATAGTTTTGTGCTGTCTCAGGTTGAATTAAGAACAGACTTTTGGAAGCTGGGATACCTCTTGGTATGGTGGCCATAGGATGGTCATGAGTGGCACAGTCATATTACCAAGTGAATAGTAATATGTATTTTACAGGGGAAAGCTGTAAAGTTTCTCTTCTGGTCATAGTTAAAATTTTCTATTGCAAATATTTTGTTTTTAAATAGCCTTGTAAATTCCCAGTGTGTAGTTATTTCAGATTTGTAATCTGGCAAGTGGGCAGGGAGATGGGAGTTTTCAGTTTCTTCAAATGTATACCATTTGACAGCATAGTTGGTATTTTTATATTTTTGACAACTACTTGTTGTGTGTAACAAAAAAAGGACCCACAAGAATTGCTCATGTGTGTATTCAGTTGCAATAGGTAGACGGCATGTTTAGGACACAGTGTTGTCTTGATCAGATTGCTATTTAAGGGAGTATCTGGCCCACAAGACAGACTCAGGGCTGCTTTTGTGTTTGTTGGGCTTTTTGCTTTGTCTTGTTTTTGTGGGGGGCGGTTGTTTTGTTGAGATTCTTTCTTTTAGTGGCTGGTTGAAGTTTTTTGGGGAGTGGGTGGTTTGGGTGTTGGTTGGTGCGTTGAGTTAAAAAGGACCCACAAGAATCATTGCATCTAACTCTTAGCCCTACCCAGAACCATCCCCAAGAGTCACACCATGTGCCTCAGAGCATCATCCAAATCCTTCTTGAGCTTTGTCAGGCTTGGTGCTGTGGCCACTGTTCTGGGGGAAGCCTGGGGTTCCACAGGGCTCCCTCCTGGGCCCTGTGCTCTTTGACATCTTCATAATTGACTTAGACACAGGACTGGAAGGGATACAGGGAGGAGCTGTTGACTCCCTCAAAGGCAGGGAGGCCCAGCAGGGAGACCTCAATAAATGAGAGGATTGGACAACCACATGGAATTTCAGCAAGGGCAAGTGCTGGCTTCTGCACCTGGGTGGGGGGCAACCCTGGATGTACAGAGAGACTGGGGAATGAGATGCTGGAAAGCAGTGCCAGGAAAGGGACCTGGGGATCCTGGTCTATGGCAAGTTTGGTATAGGTTGTCTAATTGATTTCCCAACTGTGGACATATTACATGACCAATTTTGATAGTGTTCAGCACTTGCCTTCTTCAAAGGAGCTATGCACACATCTGTTCTTGCTTTTGTAGAGTCCTGCTGACTCTAGTGAGCCTCTGCAGTAATGTGGATCCTCTGTGTCTTTCATAAAGGTCAGTGACAAAGCTGCTGAGTTTCCCTTACATGCTGTTGCAGAGCTTCCTTATTGTTAAAATTTTTCATAGTGTCTTACCTAAACCTGATTGCTGTGATTTAATGTTTCTACTCCTACCACTATCCATAGTAGTAGTGGAGAACAGACTATCATCTTCTGCATTTTGTCAGGCTTTGATGGACTTGAGGACTGTTGCCACATTCCATCAGTCATTTTTCTTTAGGCCAAATGAGGATGTGTGTTACGGACTTCTGATGGCTCTTGTTTTCCAAATACTCGTATCTTTCTGGCAGCAGAATAGCAGCACTCAGTCACAGTGTACCTGCAGCTTTGCAAATACTAAATAGAAGAGAAAGATGATTTCATTGTGCAGGCTGTACTTCTGCACTCTACTCTGCTGTTTGTCTTTTGTCCTGTGCTGAACCTGCAAGGTTTTATACCCTCCAGACCCTGCTAAAGAACAGTCCTTACTTGTTCTCTAGCCTGTGAACACTTTTTTTCCTTCCTTATCATTCTCAGTGAAATTCATTCTGATCTGATTGAGTTTTTTTCCCAAACTATTCCTCCAGTCTTTCTTACCATTTTGGTCTAAAATTTCTCTCTCTAACATGCACATGCTTCATGTAGTTTCATGCTTGCACTGGTAACAAACTTCTCCCCAGATCATTAATAAAACATTGGAGAGAAGTAAATCCAGAACAGACTCTTGCAGAACATCCATCCTTTTTGAAAATGCATGTTAATGTCTTGCTCCTGAGTTCAGTTACCACATTCCTCTTGGATTAATCTAACAATCTTTTCATCAGCACATGTCCCTTACTTTGCTTATGAGAATGTCAGGTAAAAGTATTGCTTTTCTCCAGCATTCAACACCTGTCACTCTTCCATGAAACAAAATTAATTTTATGCAGTTTACTTCTGACAAATCCAGACTGATTGCAGTTCATCCCATTACCTTCCAGGTGGTGACAGATTCTTTGATACAGGAGTTTTCTATGACTGGTGTATCATTTTATCTCAGGTTTCCTTTCCCTTTCCTGTTCTTTCAGATTTAGTGCTAATTCAACAGCCCTTTGGGCATCCTGCCTATTTTCCAGGAAGTCTCAAACCCCCTCCCCCACCACCCCCAAGCAAAAAAAGTCCTAAAACAACCAAACCCAACTCCCCTCAAAACTATAGTATCTGGAATTTTATCTTAAGCCTATGTAATTCCAGTGTCCTAAGATGAACTGTATGGAGTTCACCTTGTGATTGTGTACCTATTTTAGTACCCTTGAAGCTGTTCTATGGTGATAGTTCTTGTAGGTTTTCTTTTCTTCTGCTCTGTGTAGTGCTGATTATTTAAGTTTTATGTTCACTAAATATTTTAGGTAGAATCTGTTATTTAAAAGAGGAACAATTCCTTTATCCCTGAGTAGAAGTTCCATGCTACCTTCTTTCTTCTCAGTCCTCCACAAAACAGTTTAAAATTAAACAAATCACGACAACAGAAATTTTAAAAAAAATGTAAAAAGAGACATTTTTAGTTTTTATGCAGGTTTGCTTCCAATCGTATGGGTTTGCCTGTTTTGGAGAGAAAAAGGAAAAGCTGGGGGGGCTGTCAGGCTGAGGCAGGCGAATGAGCAAGGTGGAAGTGCCGGCTGGTATTTGTCTTTGCTAAGTGTGTGTGAATATGCATGTCCAAAGCTATTTATTACTAACCACAGATTCAGAAAAGCATTCAGCATTGTTTTCTGGACAAGAGTGATTTCAGAGTTAAAGCAATAAATTCTTCATATCTCCAGCTGACAACTTTTTCCTAGAAATTTGGTGCCTGAAATAGGACACAGTGTTCCAGAGGAGACCCAAGCAAAGCTGTACAGGAGAGAGATTTCTTTTCCATGTCTTCAAGGCCATTACTTTTGTTTTTACATCCCCACTATTCTTGCCTTCTGTTAGCTTATGTTCACTTTGCCACACAAACAAAACAACTCCCTCTCCAACCTGATCCTCTCCACTAGGCATTGCTCTCCCTAAAGCAGGAGGAATGCATTCCCTCTCATGCCCTCTGTAATGTGTGTTCAGCTGACAGGCAGATCTGGACAGGAATTGCCTCTTACTATGTGGTTCTGAACAGGGCACTAGCATTACCCAGATTTTCAGGCATCATATCAATACACCTATTCTGTGATAATTATAATTATTATACAGGTAAATGGGTTTTTTCATTTGCTAGCTTACTCTTGCCTAGCCAGGAAAGAGCTTGGCGTCCTGTGACTGTTAATAGCTTTATGTGAAATTCAGGAATAAACAACACATTTCTGACTTTTTGTAGTGGCATCGAATATTTTTTTTTTGCCTTTGACAAGTCTTTGGCTACTTAGCTTTCCTCCTCCAAGGGTTTGTTCCTAAAATTATCTTGAGGTTTTTTGTTTGTTTGGGTTTTTTTAATATTGGTGCTTATTTTCAGAAAACAGAATTTTTACATGCCATTGTTTTAAATGAAAACTGGTAGATTTTATGACTGGTATATGAATTTGCTTATGAGAAAATGAGAAAATTGTCACCTGAAAAATATGCATTTAATACTCTTCTGCTGCTTGTTATTGATTGCTAATGATTCTGAGGTTTTGCATTTTTTCCTATGAAAGTCAACTTACTGCTGCGTAGAATGTGCAGAACACTTAAAGCACTGAAATCTCACTCAGGCAGCATGTTGAGATTTTAATGATTCCCTGACTTAATTATGGAGAGGATCCTTTGGGAATGAGGCAAAGATGGTCATTGCAACATAGGAAAAGGAATAATGAATAATTAAGGAGTCTAGTTAAAAGAATTTCTGATGCTGGAGTGGGTTGGAGATCTCTTTTTTCTTTTGTATTTTTGTTTTAAATGTTTCCTTAAAACTCAGTAAATTGTGTGTGTACTGATAGGAACTGGTGTCTTCACTGAAAGTGAAGTTTGGCTAAAATGGGAAGTCTGCAATTGAAGTCAGTGAGTAAATATATGCTCTGTACTTGTTGAGGCAGTCTTGGTCTGGCATGCAAGGGTGGCAGTGAACAGGGAAGGAACTGAAATTGCACCTCTTTGTTGACTCATGTCACAGGTACACCCATGTGTACCTGTGTTCCTTGTCCTAGGGATATTGAATGCTAGTTGTAGACTTTTTTTTACATATTCAACAGTTCAGGGAAGTTAAAAATGAAAAAACCAAACACCTATCATACAAACAAGTTGAGGAACCATTTTCCTTCCTTGTACCTTAGTGCAGCTTTCTACTGTTGGAGGTGGGTGGGAGAAATAGCCCATTTCATAAGGTGCTAAAGTGCTGCCTTTGTCCAAAGTTAGAAGTACTTCTGCTTTTGTGGCTGTGTAGTGCCAGGACAGGTTAAATAATATTTTCATAGTCACAGTATCTTCCTAAGGCAGAGAGGCCCTATTACACCTGGATATGGATTGTGTAATCATTTATGTGAAGGGTCACTTGGTCAAAATTTCTTTTAACCTAAAGTATCTAAGTTTGACTCAAGCCTAGCAAAAATTAAAGAACACTAAATTAAAGATTACTGGAAAGAGATCTGCTAACTACAGGCAAAGGTGTTGCATCTGTTTGTGCCTGTTGGTGCCACCCCAGTCTCTGTTTGGCAGCTTCATTTGCTCAAGCACATTCACTTCCTGGCACCTTTGTGGTTCTGCAGGGGTAGAGCTTTTTATGTTGCTTTTATTATTGTGAGACTGCTACTGCTCCAAAAAAGGGACAGCAGGCGGGGACTCGATGCCGAGAAACTGGAAATACCACAAAGACATTTTCTGCTGCTGTTTTGGGCTATTTTTAAACCACTCTGAGACAGGGAGTTTTCCATCTGAGATGAGCAGGGAGTAACTGCTCTTGTATCTGTTTGGGGACTGGGTCACCTGGCAGAGGTGCTTCTGGGAGCCACCAACATGGTCTCTGCCTTCCTTATATTGGAGGAAACCCTGCCACAGGCTCGGTGTTCACTGAATGGTTTAGCAAATTGGCACTTGCTTTCATGTTGAAGCAGAAGTTAACAGATGCAGTAGTGATTAATTGACCACTCAGGGTAAGGTTTGTAGCTGAACCATAAAATCCTGATGAATGGCCTTTTGCATTTCTTTTTTTGAAGCTCACCAGGATGGGGTAGATCCTCTCATCGTATCACAGACAGTGCTAAAGTTATGTGTGTAGGGGTGCAAAACTGATATAAAGTCTGCTTTTGCACTTAATCCTATACGTAAGGATAGCTTTTCCTGGCTGTGTTGGTGTAATTTACAAAGGCATCTAAAAAAATTTCCAGCTCAAAACTCAGTTTGGTGCCAATATAGCACCTCCTGGTTGTCGTGAGGCTTGAAGTAGCTAGGAGAGCATGGTGGAGTAGCAGGGAGAAACCATGGGAGTAGGAATCTGAGGAAAGTTACTATGCTCAATCTGTGGTTTCAGAACACTGTTGAGTAGTTCCAAACAAGGGTTGCAAAAGATGTCACTAACTGTGATCTGATGTCAGTCTGGGATATAACTTCTGCCCCTTAAGATGTTTGAAATCAGTTTACTGCTATTTCCTTGGGATCTTTGTCAGCATCCTGATACTCTATATGAGAATTTCAGTCCTCATTGTAGTATAGTATTTGAATTGCAGGGATAAAAGTAGAAAATCATTTTCTAGAAGTGCATACTTGTGTAATTTCAGTGTTTCCCAGTAAATGAAAGATTTTAGCAATATTCTTTTTGGTGAAGGAAGAGCAGGAAGAAAGTTTTGTATGTGTTTGCTCAGCAACAGTTTAGAGGTTATATTTCTTACTCTTACCAGTGTTCCTTGCATCAGATACATTTCCTGGGCTTCTCAGCAGTCTCATCCATAAACCCCTGCAAAATCTACCTTCCAATTAGTGTGTCTCTATAAATAAGATACATCAGTACCTTTATTGTAGTTTGTTATGAGTCAGAGATTAAACTCTTCACACCATCCTCCCAGAACAGTTGATAATGATTTGTTACTTTGTGCTCCCTGTTTCTCTATAGGTCTCAAAGAAAATTACCTTGTTTTGAAAGTCAGGGTTGGTAATCTCCAGGTCCTGGGTGGTCTTCAGTCTTCTGTAGTCACACTTTCTCCTCCGCTGGTCCATGAGCTCTCTCCCAGTGTGTTTGCAGGATGATTTATCATGCCTGTGTGGTGTCCTAGTACAGATGAAGATGTGTTGTCCTGTTTTCCTTTCTCCTGAAGTCACGTTTGAGTGAGCCTTGAGTCACCTTTTGAACTGTCCTGATTTACAGTCTAGGCCTTGAGGGCAAACTAAAATCTGTAGTTGTCTTCTTTAAAAGTCATTCCTTAAACTTGAAGTTAAAATTCAGAGATGTGTCAGCCGTCCTTCTGTTCTGAGTGTGCTGGACTGCAGGAGGTGCAACTTCATCAGTTGAGCCAAACTGTGTCATCCATGCACAGAAGAATAGTAATTTTGCACTTAATTCTACAAGCCTGAATGTGACTGCTGCTTTGAGCTTGCTTGAGCTCTGAAGGCAGGTGATGTGGCTGGAGTGCTTACTGAAAAGCATATTCCATGACTATTTTCTGTGTGGGTGTTCTGCGGAGGGTTTGAGGTTTTTTGGGGTGGGTGGGCTTAGTTGTGGTTTTTATTGTAGTGGTGGTGTATCTGGATTGGGTTTTTGTTTGGTTTTCTCTATTTATTTATTTATTTTACTTTTAAAATTGTTACCATTTCTACTCAAGTTTCCATTAGGAAATTTAAGAAAGGTCATTTAAGAAGCAGAAAGCCTCTGGCCGTTATCACTGCATCCCTTAATTTGTGTCATTTCCAAAGGATTTTTTTAACTCTTGTGCCCTAAAGAAGTCAAATAAGAAGGGATTGTTCCGCTGTGCTCTGCACTGGGGCGGCCTCACCTGCAATATTATGGCAGTTTGGGGCACTGCAATATAAGAAAAAATATTAAGCTCTTAGAGAGTGTCCAGAGGAGGGCAATGAAGATGGTGAAGGACCTAGAGGGGAAGCTGTGTGAGGAACAGCTGAGGGCACTTGGTTTGTTCAGCCTGGAGAAGAGGAGGCTGAGGGGAGACCTCCCTGCAGGTACAACTTCCTTGTGAGGGGAAAAGGAGGGGCAGGCTCTGGTCTCTGCTCTGTGCTGACAGTGACAGGACCCCAGGGAATGGCCTGCAGTTGTGTTAGGGGGGGGTTAGGTTAGATATTAGAAAGAGGGTCTTTCCCCAGAGAGTGTCGGGGTGGGGACTGGAACAGGCTCCCCGGGGCAGTGGGCACAGCACCAAGCCTGACAAGGTTCAAGGAATGTTTGAATCATATCCTCAGGCACATGGTGGGGCTTTTGGGGATGGTCCTGTGCAGGGCCAGGAGTTGGACTTGATGACCCTTGCCGGTCTCTTCCAACTCAGCATATTCTGTGATTCTGTTATTGCCAAAAGAGATTTCTAAGAGCAGGTGGAGGGGAAACTAAACGCAATAAACCAGAACAGCAGAACAAAACTAGACTTTTCTTTTTTTCCATTAATTTGCTACTTGGTGACCTTGATTTTCTACGTGTTTGGAGATGGTTCCATCCTATTCTGGACATCAGATGTGTAAACAGGAGATAAAGTCATATGATGCTAAATAAGCTTTTAATCTTGTTTAGTTTAGTTTGTTTGGTTATGAAACACAGGGCCTGCTAGTCTTAACATATGAACAGATGAATTTTATGATTCATTAAAAGGGTTCTTTTATGGTAAACTGAATTTCACAAAGAATTTTTTCAAATCAGAACTCTTATTTCTTCTGCTTCTCCCAAAGTGTCATTTTCATGACTTGGTTAATTGATATTGCCTTTACTTCTAGTATATCCTTCTTTCTTTTTTTGTCTTCTCATTTCCACTACTTTTCTCAACAAAATAATCCAAGTCAGGGCTATAGTGGCAGAAAGATAGACTCCCTTCAGCCTTTTATCATTTGTTCTGTATCAGGTAACTCAGAAATTAAAGATTTAAGAGTGACCTAAAAGAATTGGGTTTATTTTTCTCCATGTGTTTTTCTTTCCTTTATTCTTTGCTATTTCCATTTTACCTATAGCTCTCTTTTCATCTTTGGAAAAATGTAACATACTTTGTTTACCAGTAAAAGTTGTCATACTGACCTTCTAGCACTGTATGTGATTATAAGCCTTTTTTGTTCCATAGTGATCCAAGAAGTGTAAATATTGAATGTTTCTATGGTGTTCCATCTTCCCTAAAAATGCTTAGATTTTCACAGATCTATTTTTTGGCTTATTTTTAGTAAAACAGTGTTTTCACAAGTAGTGTGGGTTTGGGGTTTTGTTTGGTTTGGGTTTTTTTGGTACTGTATAATTGTTTAAAATCCAAGAGTGATGATACTATTTTTGCTTTATAAACTGCTGGCCAATTGATGAATTAATGCCAGTGATTAGATTGTGAGCACCTTTTTCCCCTGTAATTTGTGTTTTTTCTGAATCTGTCTCAATGTTACGTGCCAATGCTGTTATGCATTCCCTTGAATCTAGTTTTAACATTGGGACTAGCAGTTTAAACTAAACCAAATGACGCACTTGACTTTCAAGTTGATAAAATCACTTCCCTGCCATTATTATGATGACTTTGTGAGTAGATGAAGCTACAGAGACATTATCCTTGTGCTAACAGAAAGTGTAAATTTCCCATTGTTCAAGTAAGATACAGTTTATCATTCTTTATCAGGACCCTATGGATTGTGCTGAAACATTCATTGGCATTTCATTAACTTTGTAATTAAGGGTGAAATCAAATAGCTTAATTATTTTACTGAAGTCTGAAAAGAAGCACTTAATGAGGATTTCCAGTACCTAATTCCCTCGAAGTGAGTTATGACATATCTGGCATGAAAACCTTCACACTTCATCCAACTTTGATCTGGCAGTGCCATAACACCTTCCAGTCAACGATGCCAGTTCACCATTTCCCCAAAAGCAGAAGTTGGACACATACGGTCGGAGTCTGAATGTTTTGCTCATACTTCCTTTGTAACCTCTTTTCTGTTTAAGACTGTTCCAGCCTACAAACTACACAAAATCTCCCTAGTTAGTATCTCTCCAACTATAAAGCATTTTTTTGTTGTTGATTCTTTTTTTTAATCATTGCTTTACTAGCTAAAACCCAGTTTCTCAAAATCCTAGCTTGAAAAGCCATATTTGCTTTCTGAAATCTAATTCAGGGTTTGGACTCTGTAGTTCAAAGAGGGTTTGTAATCCACATGATAAAAACATCTACATGTTATGTCCAATTGGTTAATTAGCTGAAAAGATACTTGGGATAAAGCAGTCTTGTCTGACAGATAAAATCCTTCAACTTATGCATATCTCAAGGGATTGGGTGAGTTCACTTATCCTCATTTCTTGGTATTATTCTCATTAATAAAAGCTTAGGCTGCTTTCTACCTGCATAGACTATGACCTGTGCTTAAGGTGGTGTTTGGCCTTTTGAGCTGCACATATGCATGTTTCTCTCTGTGCCAACATTTTTAAAAGTATGCTGCAAGTATTTTAAACACCAAACACTTTAAATGCATTATTTATCATTTAATGAGGTTATTTAGGCATTAATTGCAGGCTAGTATGGTTAAAAGGTTTATGGAACGTCACAGGATTAGCTAGCAAGCGGTGAGTGACAGCAGCATTCACTTCAGCCGTGGCTTGAATAAGTTGGTTTCCTAAGGCAAAGGCTCATGAGTCTTTCAAATCCAGATGGAAATGTGCTGGGAATAAAAGGGATCCAACTCTGTCGAATTTTTTTGAATCCATTTCTGGTTCTGCTGTATTTTCTATGCACTTCCCTGCTAATAACTGCATTCTATCAGACAGGGGAACTAATGTCAACTTTATTTTATAGAGAAAGAACCAAGCTTCTGAGAGGAAAACTGCCAAGGTCATGCAGGAAGCTTATAAGCTACAAAGTGAGGCCTTGGGTGCTTTTTCTCTGCCTTTTTTCTATTTTTCCCAAATAGACACAAGGCGGTCTTCCTTTTCCTGCCCAAACTTTATAGTTTCTCCACAAGCATACGTTCTGCAGCCCCCTTATGCCAGCAGCCTTGCTAGTCCTCTTCTCTAGCAGGGCTCCTGTGGTACAGCAGTCTCCTCACTGCTGCCCTGTGCTTCACTGAAGAGCCAGCCCAAAATCCAGATACCTGCCTCAATGTGGCCTTTGACAGTTTGCAGGTATGCCTTACAGCTGAAAACATGCTCTGAGCATCCTTGGGCTATACTCTTTGCATCTTCAAGAATAGAAATGTGTTGATTCAAGCTTCTATAGTACATAGAGAAGTGGGAATTTACTGATTTTTGGTTCCAAACTAGGCATAGCCCATGTGCGACATTCCTCTTTCCACAAGGCACCAAAGGCAGCATTATATGAAGCTTCAGAAGTCTTTCAGTTGTGCAGGACTGGTAGGGAGATGATACATGGTGGTGTATAGGTACAGGGAGTTTGGGATACACACAGGAACCTGGGATTTTACTGCACCAGGAAATAAAATCCCTGAGCTCACATAACTGTGATCTCCATCCTTGACCATTTCTTAAAAGTCACTCCAAAATAAACAACTTTTTAAATGTAGTTTGCTAGCCTGTGAACTGTAGACAAACAGGGCACTATGTGCTGCCTTTTGGACAATATACAATGTGTTCAAAGTAGTTTCTGTTTTGGAGAATTAAAAGTTTGTTTTACTTTTAGCCATGTTATGTGAAAACTGAAGCAATGGATGCATGTCGTTTACTGGACCTCAGCAATCAGAACCCATAAAATGTCTCTCAAGTTTAGGGAAAGAATATTTACAACCCTGTGAGACCTGTCTGGATTTTATGCTATGCTCCAAAGATTCAGCATGATTTGGCTAATTGCACTTTAAATTATATTACCTTATTTTTTACAACAAATTGTGGGGGTTCTTTCTGCTGAAAAGGAATGCTAGTGCCATGTAAAATACGCTGGTTTCACTGGGAGAGACTTTTGGTTCTTATCTGAGGGAAATCAGACTGCTTTTAAATGCTGATCTTCATTACTGCAAAGTATGCTACTAGGAATACTGGGAAGGGTTGAAAACAGCAGTCTCGAGGCAGGCTGCTGATTGTTCATATCTGTGCAGGAAAAATATGGTTCCTTATTTACTAGATGCTTGCTCTGTGTTCATCCTAGTAAAGGATCCTCCTGCAGGCCTTAATACTGCTGGTATTTTACCTCCCATAATGAATATTCAAAAGCTGCAGTCATTGAGGACTCAGGTGGCAAAAATAGTAAGATGATTGAAGCAAGCCTTGACATAAAAGCCTAAAAGTACATTTCCAACTACATGGAAATAGTGCCGATTTCCCTTTCTGACCACGTAAAAGAACAGTGCCAGGAAATCTCCCATGAATTAAATGCCTCTTTCACACACTAGTGTGATCACATCTTTCTTTCTGTATGATGTGTTGTAATAAGTATGTTTAAAAAAAAAAAAGAAAAAAAAGGGAAAAAGACAACAGGGCTTTCTGTAATACTCTCTCACAAAATGTATTGGAATTGAAAAATGGGATAAAGGACACACTGTTAAGATATGGCAATGCATGCATTGTTTTCTACATAATGCAGTCAGGGTCTCCATGGTAAAAAGAAATTTTTATTTTATTTTTTTTGTCACCATCAGCAGTTAACCTAAAGTAGGAGCTGCTCCATTTCATTATAGGTTAAATGGCTTACTATACAAAACTAGCTGAGAAACGTACATCATTAACACTGCATTTTTTTAGTGGGTTTTAAAAACATGCTTGAAGATTAGTGAAGAAAAAACAATGCAGCATATGTTATTGTTCTGGAATTTTTTTAATAGAAAGCGCTCCTTTTCAGCATTCCCCCTTCAGTGGAGTCACTTAGACACTTCCAGCTGGTGGCAGGGGATACAGCCATAATACAGCTTTCTCTGTCCCAGCTGTCTTTTTCATTACGTTAAATGCATTACGATGGCTGCACTGTTTTATAAAGGCTCAGGTGCAGAAAGGTATAGGAAGAAACCTGCAACTATGTATTTTTGTAGTGACTGCAAGCTTCTGCAAGATCTCTGAATCCTGAATGTGATCCTGGCTCTGGTCACAGATTTCCTTCCAATCACTGGAACATTTGCTGTAAGGGCTGGCTAAAGGTGCCCCAGGAAATCACCTTTTACAAGGGAGCATTGTTGTAAAGGATTTTTAATGCATTATGGCTCACGCAGCATCACAGTTAAAGAAAAACAGGGATTTAGAAATAAATGCTGAGGAAGAGACTGAGAAAAAAAGAAAACACAGGAAAAGATCCCGGGATCGGAAGAAAAAGGTATCTAGATCTGTGCCAAATTCTGACAGGGATTCTTTTGTTTTAATTTTCTTACCTTGCGATTGAAGTAGCAAAGCTTGTTCTTGTGTAACTTGGTAGCTGTCGGGATAATTTGTTAACATTGTAAAATAGCTTTTGTAACCACGGGTGTGGGGTTTGCAAAGCAATGGAATGGTTAACGGGGTATTAGTTGATTGCAGTGATGATGCAGAAGGTGTGCATTCATTTCCCACTCGTGTTACTGTGATAAGCAAACTGTCTGTGAGTTGAAAATAGTTTGTAACCATGATACGAGGTTAAATGCTGAGCTTTCTCATAGGTTTAACAGCATGATAGTTTAGTCTTACATACATGTACTTAAAAGGGATGTGTGTGGAGGCAGATTTTTTTTCTTTGTGTTGGGACTGTCACATGTTTGGCTTCTGAAACATCCATTTTTGGGATAATGTTACAAAAATAAGGTGTTTTAGTGTTTCTCTTTTCCCCCCCGAACAGTGGGCTGGTTTACAGAACTGAGCCGTAACAATCTGTCATTAGCAACTTTCTTTTGTTAGGGAAATATGTGACTGAGATCCCAGAGCCTGGTTTCTCTCTGCTGTAGATTTGTCTTAGCTGCAGAAAAGCCTTCAGCAAACTAGGATCTGAAAAATTCAGCAGGCACTGCATTGCTCATTGTTCAGTTCAGGAGCCTCCGTGTGATTCCAGGCTTACTGTTTCTCTCTAAGGTATAAAGCAAAATAGTTATGGTTTGTGGCATAATGACAGATAAAGAGGGCATCCACTTTGGCAGCTCTGAGGGTATGTCCTTAAAAATGACACCTTGTCCCCTGCTCCACAGAAATAGGGCCCTGCCACGACTTCTTGTCTTTGGCTGTATTTTGTTATAATTTTTCAAGAACGTATCAAGGAGCCAGTTGTCTTAACTGAAACCTGGGTATGTAGTATTTCTGTGTGCCTTTGTGAAATCCCCCTAAGGGGGGATTGGATAATCTTCATATGCTCCAAGAAGCGGTGCATGTGCTTCCTAAATGACATGTAGATTTCCTCTAACATATGTGCATCTTTTGGTTGAGCGAGAGTCAGCATTTCCCTGCCCTTTTCCCTTTCTTCTCTGCCGTGGCAGTACTATACATGATGAAAAGCACTCAGAAACCCACTGCCTTCTGTTCTAGTGAGCACATTAGGAGGCTCTTAATATGCTGCAGTACATTTGCTGCAGCCATCTAAACTGTAGGTATTTTTTCTGTGTGAATGTATACTTATAGATTTTCTGAGTCATCTTCCAGTGTAAAGAACAGTATGGAAATCAGTTTCTGTCTTTGAGGTCCGTTTTGCGGTGCTGCTGTTTGAGACCATCCTGAATTAGTAATATTTCTCTTGTTTGCTGTTTAGGTTTTGTGCAGGTCTGTAATGTATCTGTCAGGGTGGGTTTCCTTACTGCTGAAAATGACCACAGCAGTACAGAATTGCAGGAGCTGCCTCTCAACCCATATTTACCCATGGCTTGTGAGCTAAAATGTGCAGTCTCTCAGCTAACTCTACTCGTGCTGCAGGGAAGACCACGTTGTACTTGATGTGCTCAAGTTTAACAATAGTGTGCCCAGACATATCCATATACTGTCGTTGTGTGAGGGTGCTTTCTCATAGCTTGTAATTAGAACAATATAGAAGGGATAGGGCACTGAGAGGCTCTTGATTCAGTGAGGTGAGACAATTGCTTTGTGGACAAAAATGCTTTATTGTTTATACAACACTGTGCTGTAGAAAGGAAATCTCTTAGCAACCAGAGTGGCACATGGATAAATACCTGCCTATGAATCTCAAATGTGTGGATTTCTTTCAGTGTTTTGTTTCCGCATCTTAAGAATGAGAGAAAATAGAGGGTCCTTGCTTCACCAAATGGGATTTTTTTTTTTGGTTCCTTCTCCCTGACCCTTTCATGTCACACTGGTATTTGGTAGCTTATTCCAGTTTCTTTCTGTGTTTTCTTAGGACTCTGCAGATTCAGGGCATGTAGAGGCCCTCTCTAGTAGGAGAAGGAAGCAAAAGGCAGCAATTGCTTCACTTAACACTTACACATTTGGGCATCAGTCTTCTCATATCAAAGACATGGTTTTGTTATCCAGTACATAAGGTGTAGGAAGTCCAATAATTGTGGTTTGCCATTTTGTACTTTCCTGACTATTTAAAACATTTTCCCCCCCAATTTTTCCACTATGAGTTGTGAGTCACTTCTTGTTCCTCTGCATCACCCACAAGCAAGCAGTACTCAGGGATTTTTTTGTTGATCACATGATACTGCACAAAGCTAACCCTGTGCTTAAGCAGTATGCAGAAATATCCTTTAGAGTCTTCCAATCAATTGGAACAACAGAGAATGCTAATGTTTCTGGATAATTTATACAGTAAGGAGCCCAAGGCAGCCAATGGTTAGAAAGTAAGGCTGGTGGGAGCACCCAATGTCCTAGACCTGATGATACCAGCAACAGTCATGCTGATTTATGTTCCTATTTAGGTGGAGGACTGCAGTTTGAGGGCAATACTTCACTGTTTTTGACCGGTTAAGCAATTTACAGTGTAATAATGTTTGTGAAGGCTTGCTTCAATACTTGTATGAGAGACATGACCTTTTTAAAAATACGCACAAAACAAAACCCTGTATTATATGCAGTCCCATTTATTTTCAAGGTGAGGTATTTTCAAACTGCTCTGTAAAGATGCTGTGCTTCTGTGACCTACAGCCCCACCACACTCTCTTTGCCTGAATTCAAGACACTTCAGGCCTTAGCTGAAAGGTTCTGAAAGGTTCAGAGCTTACACTTTAACTCATGCAATAGAAAGGGAGGGGGCCAGCAAGTGAAGGGAGCACAGTGCAGGGTCTGCATTATACAGGTTTCCCACTCATTCTGTTCAGGTTAATTTTGCAGCTCCATGCAGTCCTGCCTCTGGATGGTTGTGCAGTGCCCTACACTGCAAACAGTGTGAGTACATCCAAGGGCAGACCTGAGCCTTAAGCGGTATCACAGAACAAGCCAAGCTACCCTTAAAAACCAGTGATTGATAGGATGGCTTGCTTGATACCTTATAGAGCAGCTCAGTTTGGTCTGTGAAAACTAGAAATGGTTTATCCTGTAATAATGTCTGGAAAGAAATTAGTTGCTTAGTCAGTGCTGTTCCTAAAACAAAGGTGAAATCTCAGAGGGGTTTTTGACGTTCTCTGTTCAGTACATAGCAGAAGAGAAGGGCAGGTCTTGGCACATACTCAATGATTTATGTTTTATACAATATTCAGTAGGACTGAAGTGATTTCCATTTGTGTGTAGTGCTCAGGAGCTAGTGTGTTCTTTGGGAACACAGAATGATTTGATTGTAATGCAAAGCCTGGCTGCTGCTGTCCCTGCGATATTAAAGGCTGTTGCTGTTACATCCTCTGCTGCTGCAAACTTGTAGGCAGCAAGGAAAGTAACGAATGCCAGTGCCACAAACCCTCCTAATTTCATCATAGACTCGTGGTGTTTGAAGAGTTTACTTAACTTTTAGGTATGCCAGAAAAGTTGCCTTGTGATTTCCTAATGGATATAAATTGTAATGCTGTGTCAGGAAAGATCAGCCTGTAGGTGTACAGCTGCTCCTGTGGCTTTGAGGAGCTCATGCATGTTCTGGGCTAGGCTCTGCTCCCAGCTCTGAGGGCCTGGGAGGGATGGTGTGGACTGCCCAGCCTGGCAGAGCTGGAAACACCTTCCAGGGGCAGCGGTACCCCAGGAGGACACCATCAGATCCTTGCTGGGAGACTCCCACTGTTTCCTTTCCACTCAGCTCTCTTGGTGCTGTCCAGTGTTTTACAGATCTCAGCCATGTAAAGGTTTTAATGGGAATCTCAATTTTCACATGCAAACAAGTCTATCAGTTACCAGGTAAAGCTTTAAATTCAGAAAGAATTCTGGGTAAAGCAGAAATCCCCAGCCTTTAAAAAAAAAAAGAATTCCATGTTTTCTTAAACAAGTCTGGATTAGAGATCTTTTTTATGGTATCTGAACAGTTGAAATTGGTAATAGTAGAATCTAGAGTGGTTGGACACGAATGATTCTTCCTTTACTGATTTGTGTTAAGGCACAAACCAGGCAGATGTTGCTCTAACATCTGGGAACGTGACCTATGGAAAGTTAATAGATCATGTTATCCAGGGTCTGAAAGAAAAATTGTTAAGTCAATGAATCTTTTTCAAATGTGAGGAAAATTTCAGTCCTGTCCTTGATTTTGGACATGATGTTCTGTCAGAGGCAAATCTGATTAAATGGAAAGGTATTCCTGTTAGATGTTTAGGGGCACTGGTGGATGAGACATCTACTAACAATGTTGAATTCTTACTAGCGTGAAGCTTGGTAGTGAAAGTGTTTCTGTTCATCTGGAAAAACAATTCCTTGTCTGAAGATGACCCCCAAAGGAATGAAACAATTGCATTGTATTGTGTGGGTAGCACTACAGCATCATTTGAAGTGGCCACTGCTCAGTGTTACTTTGTTGTTTATAAACTTGGAAAAATTTTTGCACTGTTAGTTTTTATTTGAGCAGGTTTAGAACATTTACCTTTTCCTCTACACCTTCTTGATGCCTCAGAATTGTGCAGTCTCAACGAATGGCCACTAGTTACCATGTAAATGTTAGTTTGGGTTATAAACTGTGTTACACTTCATGTTACCAGCTCATGGTGGGAGGAGATGGGAAGGTGGCTCAGTGACTAGATTTACAGCTCAACACTCAGTGAGTGGAAATTAATGCTGTTTCCACTACCTGGTTGATATTAATGGGAGTCTTTTTATCCTTCTGTTTTTTTCCACTGTTTTTTTTGGGAGTTTTTGGGGTGTTTTTGGGGTATGGTGGTTTTTTTGGGGGGAAGTTGGGGAATGGTAGCAATGGGATGCTTTTGAAGCAAAAGAAAGTTCAAACATGGTTGGTTAACAGTGATATTAAAAAAAATATCTTTATGTGGTTATGAATATATGAATATTCAACCCTGTGTGGAAAGTCAAAGCTCTGCTAATTTCAGACTCTTAACTTGCCTGAATTGATGGCTTCAGGATAAGTCATGCATACTTTGAATCTGTTCCCCTTGGCCATTCACTAAATGCTTGTTACCGTGAGTCAAAGTGTTTGTCAACGAGTGAAACTGACTTAGCACCTGCTAAAATCGAGTGTTAGACTTGGTCAGACATAGTTTGATGAGGTGGGTTTGAGAACTAGGCTCTTGGTGTATATGATGTGGATAGAGGAAAGAAATAGAGAAGAAAAAAAGTCTCAATTGTGAGTTGTATTTAAAAAAAAAATAAAAATTCCTTCCCATCCAAAGCCTATTGTATTCCCACAGTGATTTGCCTGGAAGTTGAAACAATAAAGGGCTGGATTTGGATTTGCTGCTATTCAGAAAATCTGTACAGCTGTTTAGGCCACTGGCAGAGTGGTACCAGTGC
Source organism: Campylorhamphus procurvoides (assembly GCA_013396655.1). NCBI lineage: Eukaryota > Metazoa > Chordata > Aves > Passeriformes > Dendrocolaptidae > Campylorhamphus > Campylorhamphus procurvoides. The sequence continues at coordinate 506,843 of WBMV01001906.1, forward strand.
CCTTCTGGCTGAGGCAGTCGGACTGGCACAGGGCTGGGATGGAAAGGCAGAGGGAACTGGGCCTTTGATGGGGCCCAGCAATGCCTGTCCAGTTGGAAACCTCTTAGGCCTTTCAGCATGCTATAAAATAATGCCTCCCTATTAGAATGGGATTGGGGGATCTCTTTCAGATGACCTCCACAGAGATGGCACAGCTGCCCCACATTGTTCCTCACTTCACTTATCTAACTCAGCCTATAGCCTTATATTTTAAATGCAACATGATAGGTGCCTTCAGAGGATAATTCAGTGCATGTGAGACAAGTTAAAGCAATGTCCTAATTTTCAAGGTATTGAGTATCCTCCATCCTTGCAGCTTTAGCTTTGGGCATTCAGCAGCTCAGGCTCTGGTATGTCTGGTGAATATTTGGGATCATATAACACTTTTAAAAATCTTTCTCAGGTGTCTGTTGCCTGACGTGGTATTTTTGTGGAGTTGTGTTTTGTTGGCTAGTGCTCTACAAGGTGGATTATTACTGACTTCCATGGAAAAGGTCAGCTTTTTTTTCAGTTTGCACAGAAACTACTGTGTGGTGACTTGGAAGGGATATCCAACATGATGTTTCTGTAGTATTTATTCAAGGAAGACTAATGTGGACAGGACAACTAGACTGAAATAAGATGATTGTTTTGCTAATTGAAAAGAAAATTCACTCTGGCATGCTTTTTTTTTTTTTATTTTTAGATTTAGTACCCCAAGATACACACAAGCAGCATTGCGCCTTTGTAGTATGTACCAGAACTAAAACTTTATTTTGCCTTTGTAGCTGCAGAAAGATACGGGACATGTTGTACTGCACAGTTAGCTTCATCTGAAGACTTTAGAAAACTTCTTATGATTTGTTTCAACAACTTGGATGTTGTATTTTGCCTAACTTTTTGGGTTTTCACCTGTGTTCTATTTACAGTTTTGGATTTCAGCTTATTGGGCAGCTGCATGTTGTGCCATCACATTTTTGTGTTTCAATTTTAAATCTCAGTTTGAGAATTAATTTCAACACCTACTGTTTCATTGAAAATAATTAATAATTAAAGTACAAGGTAGAAGGGGTTCACTTATGTTTCTGATATTCTAGTTTATGCAGAATATATCCTACTCCATATTTATGCAAGTACAATTAATGGGATTTTATGAAAGTTACTTTTTGATTAAAATGATGTTATCCAAGTCCTCTGTTAACACAGTGATTGCTAATGAGGGCAAGCAGGAAATGAAGGTCTGCACCTTAACAAGTATCCACTGTATCGTCAGGCAAGCTGCACACAATGTGTGCATTTGTTTCATGGGTGTGACATGACGTACATCATAGTGCCTAGTGGAGGCTTCAACAGAATCTCTATCAGTGGCATTGAGCCTGGTGTCTCTGGTGACCCCATCTCTACCAGGAGCCGGTGAGGCTCCCAGGTGTGCCTGGGGCTTCAGCCACTAAATTAATAATTTGCAAATATAAAAACCCACTGTGATCTTGTAACTTGGTTCCCTTGTGAAGGAAGGGACACCTGGTCTAGTGAAGGTATCCCTACCCATGGCAGGGGGTTGGAACTAGTTGGTTTTAAAGGTCCCTTCCAACCCAAACCATTCTGTGATTCTATGAATTATATTCACATATTCCACGCTCATTTGTAATATGCCTATAAATACATATGCATGATAGGATGAAAGTATTATACATCAATTGTTTGTATTTTTGAGAATATTGAAAAGAATATATGTTTTTTTGAAATCCTGTCAGCTCAACTCTGAGGTACAGGCTTGTCCTTAACCTTGTGGTCTCTGCTTCTTGAAATAAGATGTTAAGTAACTAGGCTCTGCTGGAGTAAGAGAGTTGAGAGGAGAGTCAGAAAAGGAGATGAGGAGTTGCTGAATTGTGAGTGTCATGAAAGGATTTCCTGGAGCTGCTGAAGTGGCTGTTTTTGCATAATCATATTTTTTAAGTAAGCACCATCATTATGCAAACCCTTGAACTCTGATAGACTACAGGCAACTACATACAGTAACCAGTATGAATTCAAGTGCTTGCACAGTTCACTAGTAGTGAAGAGTAACCACAAATACCCTTCTCCCCTAAGGATGGTTTGATCTGACAAGCAGGGAGTGGTAGTCTGGTAAACAGCTGCTTGTGTGGCATCTTTGTGCTCTCATCAGCCTGAGTAAAGCACCTCATACCCTCTACAGGTGAAGGATTTATACACAACAGGAAAACATCTGTAAAGCAAGTACAACGTGAGTGAGTTTGTATGTGTGACACACAGCAGAACATCTGTAATGCATGTATGACATGAGTGAGTTTGTGTGCAGGGCAGGAGCAGGAGGGGAGATTGTGGTCAGGGATTTGGTTGTGGCCCCCCCTCTGTGTGTGTTGCAGCAGTTCATCCCTAGCCCTGAGTCAGACATCTCCAAAGTGTCCATGCTTCCTCCAGTGAGTCTCTGTCTGTGTCCAGAGCACTTAGCTGGGAGAGGCTGCGAGGGGTTTCATTTCAGAGGAAGCGTGTTCCCAGTGCAGTGGCTCCAGGAAAGCCTGGCTCAGCCCCGTCCTGTCAGCCAGGCTGGGTCCTTAGGGAGAAGCTGTCCACAGAGTTGTTAACAGTGTTTTCAGAAGAGCCGTGGGTGTGTATTTGTTTCTTCATCTCTGTCATTTACAGTGTGGTTCTGTTCCATTGCTGTCATGGATTCCTAAAGGAATTATAAGTCCTGGTTTTAATGAAAGACAATTTGAAAGGAACAAATCATTAGATGAAAAAGTTTAATGGTCTTTTCAAACTTCTGTCTCTTTTCTTTCAAAATTCTTCAAATTACAGTATCATCAGCAATTTCTGCATCACAGTCTGAGTTCACAAAGCTCAGAGAATTCACAAGTCAGTGCAGTTGTTGATAACTACCTTTCAGTTAGAGCACACTGATTTGCATGTTCTAAAGAGCTTTCCTTAAAGGCAGTATTAAAATGAGAAATCATGTGATACAATCCTGTCTGTTCCCTCTAACGAACTATATTTTTACTTGCCCTACTTGTTGTTGTTAGAATATATAGCTGCAGAACTCAGTTTCTGTTGAGCACCTTGGTTCATTTGTGGGTGAAGTACTTGTAAATGTCAGATGCAGAATAACTCCATCATTGACTTCAGTTAAGCAAGGTTTTCACAGGCAGCTGTCCTTCCCTGTGACATGTCCTCCTGTGTCTTGTCCTCAAGTTCCCACAGCTGGAGACCTTCAGTATTCTCTGGGAACTTGTAGAAAAAGAGTTGTGCGATATCCCCTGGACAGACATTCCCTCCACTTCCCAATAAGAATTTATAAGGCATTTTACTAATAGAAGGCAAAGGTGGAACTGAGGCACTAACTGTAGTTAGCTACAGTCACTTCTCCAGGGTTGAATCAGAATGTCTTATAAATACAGGCATTCATAGCTTTAGATGAATTCCTTCTTAGGCGGAATAATTTTATTTTCTCATACACAGCTTTTCTTCTTTCTCCCATAATTGAATCACCACTCCTTCTGGACCCTACCATGCTATCTCTGAAAATGCAGTTGTTCCCATTCATTAATCACTAGCTTAATGTTGAGCATTTGCAACCATCTCATCTGCTGAATTTACCATTGGCCCATTAGGAGATATCAGTGTCTGAGTGATCTCTGTCTCTAACCTGTTCTGCTCCCTTTGGATTTATATGAATCTAGCAATCATCTCTGTTGCTGAAGCTAATGTGTTCATGCTCAGACTATAGGTAAATTAATGCAAATATTATTCAGAAACAGAGTGCTGACTAGACCTTGAAGCACATGTGAATAGACCTAGCTAAGGTGCTGGCTATGCCCGAGGGGAAATATCCCCCAAGAGTAGAGACAGATGTACCAAACACCTCATGGTGCAGCAAGTCAGGAAAGGAGCTCAATCTGTATGTGAGAAAATGCAGCATTTTCCTGGGGTGCTGAGGAAGCCTCTCTCAAAAGAAGCTCTTTTTTTTTGGCCAGGCTGTAGCAGACAGCATGTTCTGGAGCATGGCTGGAGACAGTTTCCTTTTTCTTACACAACACTCTGAAAACTTAAAACATCCCAAAGTGAAGTATTGCTGAGAAGTGGGTGGAAAAGGTTTCCTTTATTACATTTTTACCATCTATGCAAAAAAAAAAAAAATCTTCAAGGAGAATTGGTGAATGCACTGGATACCTGCAGTCCTAGTTTTTCCTACCACTTGGTTTAATTTGAAACCACCAGCACTTTGAAGCTGTTAAACATCAAATTTCTGATAACTAAAGGCTGCTGTTTTTCTACCAGTCTGAAAAGATTAAAAAGATGTTGAGAGGAAAACATGTCTCATGACAGCGGGTGCACAATCAAAGTTTCTAAGTAGGGCAGCCTGAGGAACAGCCAACGCTTTTTAACAGTTATGGGAAAGTATATGTTGTTTGATGTTCCTATCTGATATTTTTCTGTCTACTTTTTTTGTAATATCAGACTGTCTGTTTATGCTTAAAGAGGGCTTAATAAATGTTTTGCACACTCAGCACATACTGCCCACATGAACAAGAATAGTATACAAATTTCCAAGTCATTCAAGCAGCAAAGAACAGGGGGTTCTCCCACTGGCTTGTCCAGTTTGATCTTAAGCAGTTTATTTAATCTCTGTTTTTCCTGTCCATAAAACACCTCTATATTTTTGTTCTTGTGCATTTTAAGGATCTTTTCAAATGACAATCACTACTTTTCTGTTCTTGATATGTAGAATATATTTTGCATGTCTTGCATAAGGACCATTGCTACAAAATAAGGCCTGTGCAGGGTTTATAGTTTTTTAATGACCTCTGAGTTTCTCAGTGCTGCCCTGGTGTGTGACCTATTGGCTGTGTCCACAGCTCTCAGGACCATTTTTGCTGGTGTCTTGACGTAATTCTGAAAAAATGTGTTTTTAAAGAAATTTGTGCTTTTCAAAAAGCCTTTGGTGAAGAGGAATGATGCCTGGTAACAGTTCTAATTATAGTCTTTGGTGTTGAGCATAAATATCCAATTTACAGTTATTTAATTTTTTTAATATAGTATACCAAGCCATTGACTAAAGGCTATTTTAGAATGACTGATCATATTAGCTCTGCTGCAGACAGAAACCCATACTGTTTGTAAAGTTCTTTCAGAATTGTCTGTTTAGTCCACTGAATATACAGAAAAGTTGTCCAAATCCTGGTTTTAGAAGTGCATGAGTTTAATCTAAAATGGCTAAATCTAGTGTATTTTATAGTGTTGTATGTATCTTCTTGTTGACCTACGTGCTTGTTATCCTTGAAGCTAAACTCACTGAATTGTGGTCAAGTCATAGGTCCAATTAGCAGAACCACTGAACATATGCAATAAATTCAGCTTGAAAGGCCACATGCACAATCTGCCTTGGGTTGGAAAGCCAAGAGACGCTGTGACCAAACAAGGTCCGCAGGGAAGCTGCTCAAAATTGTAGCCCTTTGTTCCCAGCAGCAAAGCTGCCCCTTTCTCCTTGTTTACTACCAAATGCAGATGAGCAACAAGGCTGGTGCTCTTTAGAAACCAGTCAGTTTGAAGGAAGATGAGAAAAAGGGGATGAAAATAATTAGAAAGGGCCTTGATAGTGAAAAGGGATCAGCGTTTAAAAGGGCAGTACAGGAGGAGCAATTGAAGCAGTGGCCCCAGAACTTTGGTTTTATTTTGTCTGTAACTAGGTGCTGGGAGATAAACTCCTCAGTCTAAGGAGCTCCTTATTAGCCCGAAATCTTTTGTCCATGCTGAGTCAGCCAGTAGATAAAACCCAGGAGGGAAAGGAGCAGAATAGGAAGGACAAAGACAGCAAAAATACAGCCTCTGCTGGGGCCTGGGCTGTAAACCCTGCTGAGTTCAGGGAGGCTGCAGTTCCTTTCAGGACAGTGCAGGCAGGCTGTCTGAGCAGCAAAGGTGATGCATGGCTGCTAAGATGGCAAAGAGGACATCTCTCCTCCCTGAGAGCATCCACTGTACTGCAAGAGAGCAAATGCAGAGCTGCCTGCAGGGCTGCTGCTCTGATTGCATTGCTTCTGAGGGACTGCAGTGGTCCTTGGGAGCCCCTCCTCCCCAGGCAGAGATGCTGGCTTGGGAGGGGCAGGAATTCAGGCACTGAGGTAGGCAAAATGATACAACCCCTCTAGCTGTGTATAGCAGGGTGAGAAATTTAATTGTTTGGAGGACATCCAAGCTATTGCATCTGATTAAGTCCTTGAAAAGATAATATCTCTTCTCCATTATCTGCTTGTGTGAATTTATACAGTGGATGTATAGCCTAGTGCTTTGTCAAGGTCCACATACAAAGAGTTAATGACAAATTAATCAGGGCTTGTCAGCTCTAAGATATTTCTGGTATGATGTTGAGCAATTAATTCACACCCACAAAATATCAATTGTTCCGTGAAATTGTAGTCTGCTAACCAAAATATATTCTTTTCAGTTCTTAAAATTTAGGGGTGAAAACAAAATTCAGCTTAATGTCTTTCTGTGTGTTTCTCTCTCATTTGCAGTAAAATTTTCTCACATTTTCTTGACAAGTCAAAATCTCTGTCCTAGTTTTCACAAGACATGCTCTCTGTGCCTGCCTGCGTGGTTTTCTAGAAAACAGTTGTCCAAATAAGTTGCCTGAGAAAGGAGCAAAGGTAGTATCCCAAAAGGAAAATAATACAGGATGTATTCGTATTCAAGCATAACAATATCTTAAGGGAAGATTGAGGAAATATACAAAGAGAAAGAATATATCTGGAGGGGAAGCAGGGGGAGATTGGGCAAAGCTGACCATAAAAATCCCTGCCAGAGCCTTTGGAGACTTCTGACAGGAACTTTACATTAGGTCTTCCTAATGTTGCTCAGTTTTGTCTGTTTTACTTATTCAAAACAACATTTTTAGTATTATTTTAGAAACATGCATATTAAGTAGTGGCAGTTGATTTGCTTAATATCAGTTATTTTATGCATTTGTTGCTCAGATGAATATTCAGTCCTTTGCCTCTTGGATAGTTTTGTTCATGCAAACATATATTGAATATATGAAGCCTTGCTAATGTGAAGTCTGCCTGGAACCAGTTTTATTTCCTAGATAGCCAGTTACTGTGATTCAATAAATGCCATTGTCTATGGTTCTTGTGTTTGACAGTCACAATTTAGGGCTGCATAGCTTTAGGGAGGATTTTCGAGCAGTAAAATTTAGAATTTAGGTTTAACATGTAACAACCTTATTTTGAGTACATCCTGCTGCTTGATGAGGAGACATTAGTGGCTGCTCAGGGGCAGAGTGGTGGCAAGAGAGGACAAGGTCAGAGGTAACTTGGAGGGACTGTATTAACCAGCCTCAGACTGACAACATGCACTTATTGCAAATGGCAGAACCAGAATATCCAACAGCAAAGCAGCAATAACAACGCTGTATTTTGGACTTCTGTAATGAGAAAAGGGCAGTTATGTTTTCTGGGAGGTGCTGTCCTGGCACTGCATGCTAACAGTGCAGTGCAGGCAGTGGAGAAAACCCTGGTACTTCAGCCTTGCATTGTTAATGTACTGCTGGTATTTCAGGGAAGAATCTTCTTCCATTCTGATTACATTTAAAACATGAAGATTTCGTTCTAAAGGTGCTGCATGTTTCTTAAGGTCTGGTTGCATTGTGCTTGAAATTAGTTTTTTAAAACATTAGACCCATGGGCCATGATTGTTGCCTTTCCTATATGATGCTGACAAATGCAGTGGAAGTGCACATGGCAGTCCAACCATTTGTAGCATAGCCTGCAAAACAAGGGGAACTCACCTATCTCATCAGAAATAGGGATGTTAAGTCTTTTCCTCCAGAGAGCTAAGTTCCTTTGCATTAGAGCAAGGAAAGCTGCTCTTGGCTTTCCTTGTAAAAACCTCTAGCTGCTGAAGATGTTTTTGCTGTTGCAATTGAAATGCATGGGGGAAAATGATATAAGTACTAGATACAGCTTTTGGATTTTCAGAAAACATTTTTTGGAACTAGATGGGCTGATCAGCTTTATGTGTTCAGCTGCAGCTTCTGGTTTTGAAATCTTTATTTAATTTTTATTTTACTCTCAGGCAGAAAAGCATATGATAAAAAGGTGCGCTGTTGTTTCTCAGAGCTCACAAATGACTCAACAAAGTGCATGATATCTTTGCTTTTGTTGTCATGGGTCTGGTTAGTCAAAAGTGCTAAACATTCTGGCACTGATCCAGCAAAGTGCACACACGAGTTTAAGCTTATTTGTACAGAGGAAGCACTGAGTGCTCAAGGCTGAGACCAGCCTGAAGTGATGTGTTACATGGGGGCCATGGTACTTACCCCATCAGAAGAGAGAATTTTTAGAGAAAAAGTCCATCCTGAAATGCTCTGGGTTATCCCAGCTCTGGGCAAACAAGGATTGGGCATAAGCACGTGCGAGCTGGAGCTGACAGCATTTACCTTGAATACCAGATAGAAATATCAGGGAATCCAATCAATTACAAAATTTGGTATTTCAAAGATGTTATTTTCTTCATAAGTCTTTTGTTTTGTTTTTTAAAATGAGTGATTTGTACATTGTTAAACAATGATCAAACACAGACAGCAAGAAAACCTTGAATTCAAGAACAATGCTAAGTCCATTATAAATAGCACGGAAGGCCACCAATCACTAAGTCACAGCTGATAATTGCAGTCTTATTATTGATTTAATCATGCTTATTAAGCAGCTAATTAACTCGTTATATGGATAGTGTTACAGAGGTATTAATCCAATATGTAAAGTGTAAGTATATAAATTCTCCTTTGGGTAGTTATTTGTATGCCACAAATAGCTGTAAATTTGGAGGGTATTGGCCAAAGCGTAGCAGCTAATTCAGGCCAATTTTATCAGATAAGAGTTTCTTAATTTGAAAAATATATTAAAAGTCACAAATTTGATTGAAGCTCAACAAAGTTAATAACCAGACAAACACATTCTGAAAAAGAAACCAACACCAAACCAAACAAGCCATAAAATACTGATTTAAGTTTTGAAAATGAAAAAGTCCATTGCTTGAGAGCTTTGTTTTGGCACGTTGAACCAAAGGGTGGTTTTTTTGCTTGTTTGTTTGTTTCTTTGTGTTTTGAAATTTCAAGTTATTTTGAAAGCTGAAAATTCTGATTGCAGTGTGTTACTTATATTCAGGGAGGGATTGCTGAAATAATTTCTGTGTAATCTGCTGGGCCTTTTTTTCCCAGATTTTTTTTTTTTTGCTGTGAGCCAAGGGAGCCATTTCAATCACTCACACTGCTCTCTTTGTGACAGCCATCCAAATACATCATGGCCCTATAGCAAAATCAGTCTTGTGAAAACCATTAAGGATCAACTCACCCTAAGCCTGCAAGTGAAAGGAAACACAAGTCCAAGGTGATTGTATATTAAGCATATACTGTTGTTCTCGACACATTTGTGTTCTGGAGACTCAAATATGCAGTAAAATAGTTAAGTATCAGTGTTAGTCACATGAGTGTGTGCTTGGTGACATTGCACATGTATATCTCATTTTGTAAAGCAGAGAAAATTAATTTTCTTGAGTGTTTTCTGAAATCCAAGAGCGAAACATGAACATCTCCGTTATCATTAATACAGGCACTTCATGCTGTGTGCTCCTTTAGTGGCTGTTCCATTCAGCGCTCGCTAATTACAAGTCACTAAAATCTAGGCTGCCTGCTGAACTGGGGTGAATTATGCACCTGGAGGTTCAAGGTCCTTCACCTTGCCACCCCCTGAGGGGAAGGCTTTGTAGGGAGGTAGATAGCAGGGTGAGGCCAAGGACCAGAGAGAAACACATCAGTTCTCTAGGCATGTTGATTTACACATGTGCATTTCCTTTTTTTCAAGAGAATAGGCAGTTTTTTGATGTTTTGAAACCTTTTAAAGACTGGTTGAGGTTAATGGAATCAAACTTAAGATTGCTATGAAGACTATTTAAAATCACAGCTATTATCTATTTTAATTTCCTCTGCTGGAGTGTACCCCAAAACAGTCATTATGTGGAGGGTATAATCTCTGAACAAATGACATGGTGGAATTAATGAACAATTAACTATGATCATACGTTATAAACAGAGCTGATTAGAATCTACACATGCCTGGGTTTTAGAAAGACTCCTTTTTCACTCAGCTTTGTGTTGCTGATATAGGACCATGCAGCTCTCATTTCTTATTCATTGTGTGAGTATAACATCATTTCCTCTGAGGTAAGGCTGCATCTCTTAGTTTTCATGGCAACCAGACAAAGAATTAATCTATTCTTCAACTTCTGTGTGTGCGGAGGGCAAGGGAGAGGAAAATAATAATTTTTCCTGGTAATTTTCCTCATATCCATTTATCAGGTCTGCCAAACGTACCTTCCTCCTAAAACCTAGAGACTATTCTCCAATATTCTCCGTGTGATAAACGAGAGAGAGAGTATTGCAAAGCTGGAAGAAAGGGAGTATCTGTCCCCAGTAGCTGTGGCTGCATAGTGGTGTATGCAGCATGGAATGCAGCTACTGTGCTCTGCAATTTACTGTTTTCGGTAAATCAGGCAAACATCAGGGGGACCATTTAAATCCCATCTCAATTCACAGTGGGCTCCATGCACACTGTTTTTTCTATCACTTTAACTTCCACATGTATATGTGTAATAAATGAATACCATTATAAATTACAGTGATTCTTTCAAAACAATAATGTCAGATACTGTGATCTGTGAGTATTTCCAACCTTAAAGGGAAAGTGCTTCTGTCATTTTAAAATAGAAGCGGGCCCTGAGCTCTCCTAATGTCATTGGGGACAGGCAAGGATTTGTTTCAGAAGCTGCAGTGCAGCACCAGGCAATGACTGGACATGCAGCTTGATGATTTTGCATCACACAAAAGCACTGGCTTCCCTCTTATCACTTCAGTGCTCTGATCATCCTGAAAAGTGAGACAAAAGAAATGGTCCGCTGCATGCTGACCTTCATTGTAGCAGAGGAACCTTTCGTTATTTCGTCGCAGTTCTTGGTGCCCTCAAGGGCAATGCATTTGAAAGTAGGAAATTTCATTTGCAGAAAGCAAGCATGCAAAATTTCCATTACATAAGGAGAGGTGGATTTTTAAATGTGTATTGTGTGTGTATTTGTGCTTCTCAAAACATGAGTGATGCCTAAGTAGTAACTTACAGAACAGGTCTTTAGTCAGAGACCACTTTATCTGAATAATCTGTTTTGAAATGGTAAGATCTTGTTTCTGAAGTAGGAACAAGTCAATCAGGTAAAGCACTGTAAGTGGTATGTTTGAATTAAACCAAGACGTGTTCAAATGGTAATTTCATATTCCTAGTGTGCTTATCAAGTGTCCTCTGCCAGTAGCATTCAGCACTGTTTGGGGCTGGGCACCCCAACTCCTAAATAATAGGTTTGGAGGGCTTTTAGCAAAATCCTCAGAAGTCCAAGGTCATTCACATTCATGACTTTAAATGTCGGTACTCTGGTCTCTTTCCTCTTTGCAAAGGTAGATGTTGGGGGTGTGAAATCTATCTGCAACTTGTACAGGCATTGAGCAGTTACAGGACTGCAAATGCAGTGGCTTTGGCCAAAGGTTAGCAATGGGTGTGAACAGGCAAAAGCACCCCGGGGGACTGTGTTCCTGTTTGAAGGTCACAAAGGAACGCTGCAGACCCCTGGCTGCAGGTTGTGATGCTTCGGCTGCTGAGGGCTGGTGGTGTTCAGTTCCTGGAGAAAATGTAACAGTTTTCAGGTGAAGGGGAGTGCAAGAGTTCCTTCTTTGTGCCTCAGCTTTTCCACAGGCTGGGCCCTGAGGAGGGTAAGAACAGCTCCCTTGGCCTGGAATATCCCCCCTAATCTGTTTTAGAGCTGCAGTTTCTGACAGGGCCTGTAGATGAGAAAACTTGACATAAGTAAGGATTTTTTACCTTTGGTATGAGGAAGAGTGAGGTTTTGTTTTCCTGTCTCGTGGCATCAGGGAGTTCAAAGGCAGTGAAATTTGAAAGTTTAATGGTCAAGAATGGAAGGCTTGTTCCAGTTGGTGTCTGGAGTCTGTAAGCAAGAGTCCAACTCTGCAGGGAATTGGGAGTTGCTGCTTGAATGGGATTAAAATGAAAATATTCATAGAGGAAAATTTCTTCTTTAGAATTACCTAGAGGTGATCACTGGGCAGAGACCTTTCTGCTGGCTCCTCACAGGGCAGTTCCAGAGACTGTATGGTTTCTTCAGGCCATTGCTCCTTACAGGCTGGTTACAGCAGCTTTCCCATAGCCCTGCACTGCTGTAATTAGGATATTGCCATCCTGACTCACGTGTTCTGCTGCCAGGGTCTAAACAACTTTATTTTGAGGGCTTTGCATTGTTCACCATGAATACACTAGATTGTTCAAAGCTGAAGTGGCTGTCCTTGATCCAGTTCTGCATGAAGTCAGGAATGTGCTCTTTGATTTCTACCAGCCAAAGTAACACGCGAGGTTTTACAGCTGAACCCAATCTTCCCAATCTGCTGAAAGAGTATCTTCCTTCAGACACAAACTTTTAATTCTAAGGGATAAGCAGCATAGTAGTGTAAGTAAAATGCTTGAAGAGCACGTATAATATTCTTTTCCATGGCTTGATGGCTTTTGCTTTTTGCAAGAAACCTTTTCAGACAGAGGCCAGATGTCTGGAGACTAAACGAAGAAAGCGTTGATCAATATAGCTGGAGGAAACCTGCAACATTAGTTCTTCAGCCAGTAATACAGTTGCTTAATATCTGCTGCCATTGATTATTGAGGAACTGAATACTAAAAAATGAGAATATAGATTAATATGCAGCAAAGTAGTTCATCTGTCTTCTGGCTTTCAGATAGTATCTGTAACCATACTGTGAGCTACAACATGTTGATGACCCTAGAGAATCTACAAGGCACGAAGATGGATGAAAAGAAGTCAGAAACCTTGTTGTAGTCTCAGTGTGATCTTGGAGCATGGCCCAGTGTTTCCTGGGCTACAGTATGTTTTGACTTTTGAGCAACTTGTCACTGAAAATTGCATGGCTTTAACTCCTTTTTTTTCCCCTCCATCTCATCACCCCTAGCATTTGCATGTTAGTATTGCAGATGTTCAACTCAGCTCTGAAGGGCCACCAGTGGTTTGAGGATTCCGCAGTGCTGGGCCTGTGGGAGTCAGAAGTGGCTGAGAGAGGCAGAGAACAGCACATGAGCACCTTGGCTTTGGCTTGCATCTTAACTCTAAGGTTAAAATGCACCCTCAGAATTTTTATGACACGGTTCTCTCTGTTGAACAGAGACAGAACCATCATCCAGTCTCTAACATGTATCTGGTTCACAGATTGTGCTGTATCCCTTTTCAGTTCCAGTTGTAAAAGTGTAAGTAAAAATAATACACTTTCAAAACACATTATGGTGTCTTTCTTAGCCTATGGTGCTGTGGGGTTTTTGTTACTAAGTTGTCACCTCTAAATCACCAATATTTTCATAACCTCACCCACTCAGAGGACAATACTTGCCAATTAGAAAATGGTACCTGCCGTACATTCAGTTGTTTACAATGGTAACATATAAAATCCTGGTAGAAAGAACCATCTTTTCCTCCTCCTCCTTTAAGTGTGTAAGTAATCATTGTGGCTTAGGAGCATGAGTGAAACCTCCATAGTCTCTATCTAGGCTGTGCTTTCCACTCATTCCCATCAAAAACTCAAATTACTACCTGTGCTTGTGGGAAACATCCAACTGCAAGACTCCCTTTGTTCCCAGCCTGTCACTTGGCTTATCTTTTCCTGCAATTGTAAGGAAACAGAAGGAAAACATTTCTGAGCCGAATTCCCAGAATTTTATGGTTTGGCAGTGATTTTCTTTTAGCTTTAGGGTTCACTGCTATTCTCTTGTTTCTGTGCTGTGGTGGATTATGCAGGCACCAAAACTCTTAAAGTCCAGGTACCTTTGTTTCCACAAACTTGGTCTCAGAAATGACTGTGAAAGATCATTGAGTTTTGAAAATCTGACCCTAAAAGGTATGTTGCTGTCAGATCTCTGACCTTTAACATGAAAATACTTCAATTTTCTCTTAAGAAGCTGAAGAAAAGCTGGTTGATGAAGCTTTTGCAATGATATACTTTTGCTACACATGAATCATGAGTCACAGCATCAGTAACATCAGAGCGTGTGCTGAGGTACAAATGATATGCTGGGGAGGAGGCAAAGGCAGGTGTGATGCACGTGTTGACTGACTGAACGGTGAGTGCTTACTAATCAGGAGGCTTCAGCTCTAAAGAAAGCCTACAGTCTGTAGATGTAACTGCTCTCCCAGCACTAATTACAAATGCAATAGGGCTGAAGACAAAGACATGGAATCTTTGGACTTGATCCTTTGTGGAAAGCAAAGTGAATGGCTGACATTGACCAATACTTTGTTTTCCTCCTCCTTCCTTCCATCATGCTGGACATATGTTGGTTAACTTTTCACATAATATTTGGCCATATGTTGAAAAAGTCCTCTAAGAATGACTTTCCAAGTGCCTGAAAATGCTCTGCTGTGGCAAGTTGACAAGTAGATTAATGCTATTATCTTTAATGATGTTTAAACATAAGCAGAGATTTGAATGTGTCTGGAAACATGTTCAGAAGGAGGGCCTGAGGCTTCTTAACTTGGTATGAAAAAAAAATCCTGAGCAATGGTTTAAAAATTCCCCCCTAGTTCAGGTCATTTTTGTTAAAGAGGAGGAAATCTTAGGCTTAATTTGGTTTTATGGGTTTTTTATGTTGTGCTTTATGTGATTGCTTACATGTTTGTTTGAAAGGAGTGTTACAATAATCAGCTCTGTTAATTCTTAGTTCCTCACATCTTTTGATTCAGATATAAATGGTTCCACTAGGTGTAAAACCTCAAAGAAACAGACCCTAGCAAGCAGGTTTATCCCATTTAATGTTTCAAAAAGAGTTAAGAGTTGCTCATTTAAAACTGCCAGCAAGAATACACATGACAGGGAAGAATCAGAACAGCCAAACACAACGATTTCTTGTTATTATTTAGAATCAATTAGGATGTGTGATTTCTTTACAAACATACAACTTTGTTTTGTTTATAGAAAGTGCATGTTAGTTGCTTGCAGACAGCGGTCTTTGTATGAAGAAGAATCAATATATTTAATTCCAGTTGCATCTTCTTTTGCTACTGAACACTAACATTTCTCCAAAGGAACAAGTGATTCCTGGGTTTCTCAAAGAGGAAAATTGTGTAGGTGGGGTTTTCTTGCAGTATCATAAGAAAGCACCCTTCAAATGGAAACTTTTGCATGTATATATAGCACAGCAGTGAAAGCAGACACATTCTTGTGGGTGAGCACATACAAACTCCTGAAGACTACAGAAACTGAAAATGAAAGTGACAAATTAATCTAGCAGCCTTTCTACCCTGCCCCTGATTTGGCCCCAGGTCTTCTCAGTAATTATAGAAAAGAATGATTTCTGGGTTTGCTTTGGTTTCTTTTTTAATTATTCATTTTAGAATGAAAGTGGAAGGTTTGAAATTGTTGCCTTGTACAGATGCCTTGTATGGATAATGTGTTATTTGTTACCTGTGGCTTCTCGGGAGACTGAGCAGAAGGTAGGAATAAGTAGCACATCTTGGGAGACCACTTTGGCTGCAGGATTGTTGTGGAATTCAGCATATCACCAGCATGGTGACTGTTTATTGTTTTGGTTGTTCACCTTGGGGGTTTTCTTTTAACTAAATTAGTAGAACTTTTCTTTACAGACGTGTTTCATTTTTCTCTTTGATGTTAATACATGGAGTATACCTGCAATATTCAGTTTGCCATCTCTCAATAAGCATAGGAAATCTAATGAAACCATAATATTTATGCTCCTTTTGAGGGTTAGCATTAGCCAGGTTTTTTAAATGCCAAATACTTTTCATGGACAAATATCCATTGCAATTTGTCTGAGTTTACATGTATGTGTGTGCACCCACTTAAGTTATTGGGTACCCTTTATACTTATTGTAAAGGGCCAGTAAAAAGACACAGCTACCATGACATAGAAACAGTGTTAAGTCTTTTTCAATATTAGGTTATGCTCCCAGCATTACTTCTGCAGTGATTTCTACCATAATAAAATGAATAGCTCATCAACACCTTAGTAAACATCAACTGCAGCCTGATTTTTCCATCATTAAACAATGAACAATGCGTTCAGTATTCCAGCCCAGCTGATCATGAGCTAAAGTGTGACTAAAAAGTAGATCATCTGGTGGATGCTCCAGTGTTTGGTAGGACACAAAGGGCTCCTTTTTCCTCTCCAGCGTGCCCTTGCAGCACCTCCTGCAGTCAGTGGGAGCTGTGCGTGCCTGTCTGAGGCACGTTGCTGTATCTGAAACACTTGCCCCATTTCATCATTGAAATTAGCTAAGCAATGGGGACATTCAAGCCAAGCATAACCACTTCTTGAACACTTGTACATTCATCTGGTTGCAGTGTTGGGTTTAGTGGCTGACCATCTCTTTTACACTTCTGTGGTCCATATACAGTCCTTGCATCATTCGTGCTTGCAATGGTGAAAGATAACTGAGGGTGATATTAGACATATTCATTAACTCTCTATAGTCTTCCTAAAAGAAGAATTTTCTTATTTCTTGTTATGATAAGATCCTATTTAGTAAAAACTGCAGTATTGTAGACAAGCACACCACAAGTAAGGCTTAAAAGTGGTGAAGGTGCAACTTGGATTATTCACACCAAGCCTGTCTTGGAGGGATCATCCCTGCTTAGGCAGCAAGTACTGCATACAGTATCTGTGTGCAGGTGGTGCTGAAGCCACTAGATGTGATCTGCAAGGAGATTCCTTCTATTTTTGAAGGCATGTGGGTACAGGAGAGAGGAGCTGAGCCCAGCAGACCCCTTCCATGCTTCTTTCAGGTACAAAATTGTGGAACTGAGATTAACTTGGACTAGTGTCAGGAAGCTGAGAAGCTTCCTTTAGAAGGCTCCCACTGCCAAATGTATCATTGCTTTTTCATGGCTGGAGATGCTCTAGAACAGTAATTATTCAAGCCCTGTGTGTTTTCCAGTTGTGGCTTTTGCCTCTGTCACACCAGGGGTGGTGGAGATGGCAGTGGTGTGTCACAGCCTCCGTGTTAGGCAGGACTGACCTCTGTTGGCCTCTCAGTTTAAATGTTCCTCTGTAACCCAGTGCCTGGAAGCTGAACAGCTTTACTTTTTCCCAGTACCTGACGAGATACCAGAGACTTGTGGCTCACAGGATGGATACAGCTGGGAGCTCCTGTATTTGTCATGTTGTGGGTGTCTGGGCTGCTAAAGACGTTTGGAAAGAGTCAGCTCCCTACATGTGTGTGGGAATTGGTTTGCAGCTCTTTCCCTGGCTGTCCTTTTAGTGAAAAAACGCCTGGTGACTGCATCTACACAGGATTGCCTGTGTGTCCAGAACTTGAATGTATCCATGTAAAGCCTTTACTCAAGCTTTGTGTCTGTATCATAGACTATATCTGCATGTTTGTTTTTATTTTTTATCTGGGCAGACTTGTCTTCCTAAGAATAATGGTGGAGTTGAGGTGGAGACCCATGCCAGGAGCATCCAGAGAGTTGAGATGGCCTTCAAAACAGTTTATTCAGGTTCACCCAGTTGAAACCAAAGGTGAACACAGCACAGGTTTATTTGCAGAAGACTGGCCAGCTTATTGCAAGTATTGATATGAAATCAGTTCAGAAGTAGAAATCAGAGATGGAGTCTCAGTTGTGAAACATTTACTTCTTTTCCTCTTGTCATTCTTGTACATATGTACTTTTAGTACACGTATTTTCCCCCCTCTAACCTTAAATTGTTATTTTTGTTGAACTTTACCTTTCCAATGCTTATAGAAGTCAATCATAAATGGGAAAGTGTCTTTCTCTTATATGTATGTGAGCCTCATACAAGCAACTGTACCTTTACTGTACCTGTGCATTCCTGGATCAGTTCAGGTGTCATCCAGTGGGCTTTTTTTGTACTGGCTTCAGTGGACAGTTCTCAATATCAGGTTGTTAGGGGCTAAAGGATCCTTAACTTCTGTCTGGAGCCATGAAAGGCACCGTGTGGTGTTTGGCATGTATGGCCTGGCAGTGGCTCCTTTGTTATACAGCACATGGATGTAAAGCATCATTGCCAACAGGCAGCTGGGGTTTTCCTAAGCTGTGGGACTGCAGTGGACCCACACAGGTACACCTCCACTAGGGGTGCTGGTGGCAGGAGGGCCTGTGACAGTGTGTGTAGTTCAGAATGCTTCAGTTGCCTGTCAGACAGTTCATGTAAAAATTGTAAATTGTCATTTCCCACAAAAGCCAAGCTTTGACACCCACACATGTGAGTTCTACATCAAACTGATTGATCTACCTCCTAAGTGTGATTCCGGTATATTTTCTTTTCTTACAAAACAGCCTCTGATAGCACTGAAGTGAATAATTCTATATTTGGCAATTATTTATGAACTGCAGATCTCATAAACACAGCAGATGCATTTCCTGGATGGCAGCCATTAGTGCATCTGGGGATTTACTTACTAGTTATTGAAAATATTGAACTGGAAGGGAAAAGGAAAAGATGCTGCCACCTCTTCCTAATTTTCATTTAATTTTTGAGGTGCTCCACAGCACTCCTTTCTGAGATTTGCCACATTAGAAACAACCTTTCACATCTCAAATATTTAGTTGTCTTCCAAAGTAATATCCTTCTGGGATATGTTGCAGGCTCTGCTTCTTGGAAATTTGTATCCAAATCCATTTAGGACAGCAACTTCTTAATTTCTCTGAAGAAAAGCAAAAAAATCCTTGCAAAAAGTTCTTAAGGGGATTTTCTTACTGTGCTGGGTGTGACTAAAAGTTAGAATGAATTTTTAGAGTAGTTGAAAAGTGAAATTGAATCTCTTGGATGCCCTAAGATTTTTTGTGTTCCACCTGAACATACAAACTGAGGACAGGGGTGGGTGTCTTGTTCCCTGTGTGCGAAGGTCTCTCAGAGAGAGCAAAGCAGCCAAGGGGTGTTGAGTCTTCCTGCTTTGGCTGCCTCAGCCACAGATGCTTTCCTGAGTGCCTTTAATACACCTGCTCTCTCAGGCTGGCTCTGGGGCTCTGGCTCATCTTACAGGCACCAACAAATTACAGCCCCGGGGTGAAATTTTGGGGAGAAAAATAAAAATTGATCTGCGATATAATGGAGCCCCTGCTGCTTTTTGATATTTTGCAAATGCCAAGTGCTCAATTATTCCCGGTTTCACACTAAGTTGTAATAAAATGGGAAGAAACACCTGCTTTATGCTGGTCTTGAGGATTTCAGATCCATTATCTCAATGACAAAATGTTACTTTATCTACTTTTCTTTGGTTTGTTTTTGTCCAGAACATGTCCTAGTGTGGAGAGTATTTAATAGTCTCTTCCATCCTTCCCATCCTCATTGCTCCTGTCTTCCATTCTTTTTGGTTTTTTATTTAATGCCTTTTCTTTAGTGTCTTTCTTCTGAGGAGAGTTTCAGTTGTAATAAGGACAGGCCAAAAGGATGACATTTGGATTTGTGGTGAGTTTTTTTTACTTTCATGCCTGAGGTGAAAAGAGGGATGATTTCAGGCCATTAAACATGCAATAAGGCATGAATATCTTTGGGCTTAGTATTTCCTCTCGCTGAAATTTAGAGATTCAGTTTTAATATGGACTTAGTTTAGAGAAGAACGTGTTTATGATATAGAGCATTTAACTCCATGTGTTAGAATTTCAGCTGTGAATCTTTATGGAATTGGGATTGAATCCCTCTGACTTCCTTAGGAAGCAATGTCAGTGCCAGGCTTTGCACTATCCGCTTCTGTTTGTGGAGTATATTCTTTCTAATGGAAAAGCAAGTATCTTTAGCTGTATATGATTTCATTCCCTCTCCACACTAGCCATATGTTGTATTTTTTATGTCAAGTAAAACACTTAGACATAGAATAAAAGATATGCCAAGTCAAATGCTCATAGGAAACACTTCTAATAGGCTTATGGGAATGTGCCCATTTGAGTGGTCGGCTGTCACACGTGGTATGTCACTGGGATTTTCCACATTGAGGTGACACCAAAAGAAACTGTGCAACAAGAAACTGAAAACTTAGAAGCACAATTTAATAGAAAAATTTCACTTCTGTGCTGATTGCTTCTTATCTTTGTGATAGCTGTGAGCTTTAGTGCCATCACAAGTTGAATATTTTTGAAGACACTTTCAGATTCATTTTGGTTTTAAAGCAACATTATGTTTAAAAAAATTCTGTAATTATGCCTGTAAACAGTTTAACTACAAATATTTATTTTACTTGTCATAATAGAGTTTGTCATTTTGAATATGAATTCATTTCCAGTTTTCAAAAATGTCTTGGGGCTTATTAATCTACAGTGTTGATGTGAATGTCATGTGATACTTTTCCATGCTGTTTCTTTCCAAGAAATATCTTAAATTTTCTAAAGAGCCATTAGGGTTTGATGCAAGGTAACAGACATAGCAGTAACATATAGCTCTTGGGTACATGGTTCTCTGCTATTTTTTTGTGCAAGAAAACAGTGTTGAGATTCAACCTTTCAAAGTGAGCCATATCTCCTAAAATAGATTAATTGTTTTTCAAAAATAAAAATGGGTGGAAGTGGAGTAAAAAAAAAGACCCACTTTGTCTACCAGTGGGTCTGTAGGCATTTTTGGTAACACTGCTTATGTCTTGGCTTCTATGTTGAGCCCTTAAGCTTGAGGAAGGCAGTCATAGAGGATACTGCAGAATACATTAGTAGACATTTTAAATAGCAAACTGTACATAGTGAGTGCACCTTAGGGCATTTTGTAAGGTAGCAGTTTGCTGTTAAGACATATCTTTGTGTGCTGGCTGTGCGTGTGTCAAACCCAGGCTTTTTCTTGTCGTATGAACTCCAGCCTTCCACTTCATCGCAGTCTCAGAAGTCAAAGTCTCAATCCCAGGTCTGCAACTAGTCTGCAGTGGGAAGTTCTACTGATGTTTTCCTGCCATTACCCAGGATTCACACTGAGTCTGTAGGTTAATGGCTCTCTCACTCATTAGAGGTCCATGGAGTATTTGCTGCTGAGGTGATCTTTCCCTTTCACTGCTGTTTTAAATGAGAACAAGTGGAAAATACCTGATTTCTGTAACTGCTATAGAGCATGGTGGGTCACAGGTGGAGACCTAAGGAGTATCTGTGCAATAAAAGGAAAGAGAGTGCACAGGATTGTTTCAAATGAGGGATTGCCATCATATGACCCTGAGCTTGAAAAGGACAGATTGCACAATGAGCGAAGACAGATCACACAGTCCCTGTGCAGACATTGTCCCATGTCAAGAAGACAGACCTTGGTGAAAACTCCCTTCAGCCCCAGACCCAATGGCTCTGGAAATGCAGAGCTGGCAGCACAAGTGGTTCCCTTGCTGAGCCCAGGGAAGCCGTGCTCCCAACCTGCTGCCTGTGCTTAGTGCAGCAGACGGTATCGATCTGTCACACCTGGGACACGTGTCTGTCAGCACATTTACGGAAACCTCTTGCTCTGCTGGAAGTCACTTGACTCGGCTGATGCTGGGCCTGAGCAGTCTCCCCCAGGTCAGTAGGTCCTGCCTACTAATGTGGGTCATTTGGCAGCTATTCCATGCTGCCAGTGTCACTGGGGATAGCACGGGGACATCAGTAAAATGGCTGCCATCAGCAGGACGCCTGCGCTGTCAGCTGCAATTAAAGTCTTTGGCCCAAATAATCCCGTCTGGATTCAGGAACGAAGGGATTTTCCCTGTTTCCCCTGTTTGTGCTGAGGTGAATGTCAGCCCCCAGAAAAACACACTTCATCCCCCTGATTTGGCAAAGTTTTGGCTCACAGCCCACGTGAACAGGGTGTAGCCTTGACTCTGGAGAGAACTGCTTTAGCTGAGCAAGGCCCCAGTGGGGTAATCCTTAGACCTGACAGCATTCATTATTGAGTCACAGAACATACAGGGACTTTGGAGTGGGTCACCTACTCTCTGATGGAGAAATGAGCCAGGAGGGGACTCACACAGTGATTCTGGTTGTGGTTTCTCCATGATGCCTGTTTGCATTGGATGAAAAACATAAGGAGCAATGACAGAATAGAGCATTAGTGCTTGTGCACACAAGTAATCATCTCAGCCACGTCTGTCCCTTCCTGGGCACTAAGAAAGGGCAGCTTTCTTGTGCCAGCTAGCCTTGCTTTAAAGTTAGGAAACCTGTTTGTGTGTGTTTCAGGTGGGAGGTGGGTGTGTGTGTTTGTTGGCTGGGTTTGGGGTTAGGTTTGCAGTAAATCACAAAAAAATAAGCAAACAAAAAAACCCCGCAAACCACTAACACCATTCCCCCCCCCCACCCAAACAGTCAAACAAACAAACCCCCTAAAACCCTGCACCTCTTTTCTGTGGGCAAAAGATACTCTTGGTTCTTTTGTGCTCTGTTTGGGAAGGTCGTATCCCACCTAAATCTGTGATCCTAGTGTTTGCTGCTGGCTGCCTGCCTTCACTATAGCTGGCTCCAAGCTGACACATGAGGTGTGGGGACTTACTGCCTGCTAGTCCCCACTAGCAGGGGGGACTGACTTCCTGTGGTCACCAAGAAGGGACCTTCTCAGTCCAAAGTCATGATGCTTCTGTTACTTACACCATACAAAATGTAGCATGGGGAAAAAAAGGGTACTTTGCTTTGCTCCTGCCCAGTTGCTCACTAGCAAAAAGGGACCTTGTCAGCCAACTGGAGGTAAAAGAGCCTTTTTCTAGAGGCAAGCATCATGTGGAAGTTCCACCACAGAAATGGGAAACTGGGTCTCAGCACCTCCCTGGTGTCTGCAGGTAGTGGCTCTGGCAGCTGCTGTGCTGTTCTCTAGACAAGGCTCTCTAGATCTCAATCTCTAGAGATATTTTGTGTCAAGACATGATTTACGATGTTAGCCTGCTTTTGAACAGCATGCTCTTTTGCCAAAGCTGTGAGAAGAAGAAAAATACTTGGTGAAAAAATGTTTTATAATTGCGTGTGGTTTTATGTCTATTGATTGTGTGTTATATGAGTTTACTGAAAGATCTCCATCGATGAATTCCTATAAAAGTAAAGAAGCTAATACCCTATTGAAAAAATTGCCAAGTAAAGATAATCCAATTAGGAGGGTGCACATAGCTGACTTTCTAAATTATTGATGTTGCCTTAAAATTGGCTGCCTTATAGTGCAGTAAAACCTGCAATGTAGATGATATATTTAGCTGTAGTCACATTGTGATACCACTGTGCAGTATTTTTTAAAAAAAGGTGCACAAAAGATTTTTTTAAAGAGACTTGTGGGTTATTTTACAGAGTACAAGTACAGCAGAATATGTTTGTAAATTAAACATATGGGAAGTAAACAGTAGGACTTGTGTCTGCACCTGTCTGTTGTTAGGCTTTAGAGTGATGGCTCCTGTCTTTAAAGCTAACCATTTGCATGGTGTTACTTGCAGAACTCAGGCCAAAATCTTGCAGCTGTCAAAAGGCAATTCCATTTGCAGCTCTTAACTGGCTGAAAGGAAGTATTTTTGTACGGTGGCTCTTAAAGTAAATAAATAAGTAAAATAAAACCCCAGAGCAACGGAGCAAGTTGAGTAGCGGAGTTGGCACACATGAGCTCTGTATCCAGGGCTGCAGGAGTCTGTCAGACACTATAATCCAAAACTACTCAGAGCTTTAGTTTTTTAAAGCTGTGCTTTCAAAATCAGCAAACAGGCAGCAGCTGTGGCACAGGGATGTTATGTTTCAAGAGAAGGTAAGCAATAACTAAAGAGGAGTGCTCTGCACTAACCCAATCTACAGGCCATATTAAAGCCATGGATCATGGTAGCAGAGCCTGTGTCCAAAAGCAAAAGGACAAAGCATCCTCCACAAACAGATTAGAGGAGGTATTGATTTCTGTCTCTGTTATCAGGCATCTGGGACACTAATCAGCATCTCAGTTATGCATTTTAGTAAAAGGAAGAGCAGTGATTCAGTGGTTGGGAAGGCAGCAGGATTAAGTGGAAAGGAGAGAGAATATTATGATGTGTGTTCAGCTGCTCTCCACAACAGAACATTAAAACCCGTCATGATTGATTTTTGTTTTCTAAGGGGACTATCTGAAATATTACTTCAACAGAATATTCTGTTTTAAACATAACCTGGATGAGTTTACTATTTTCCATATGGTTTTTTTTGTTGAAAACAGCTTGCAAAGTCTCACATACTCTGAGTCAAGGCTTTGTGCCAAAAAAGGAATTAACCAATTACTCATTTAAAAGTTAAGAGCTACTGTTAAATGTAATCTGTAAGTACTTATGAGATATTTCAATTCATCCCTTGTTATTTGCCTCTATTACAATGCTGGTAAAACATAAATGGAGAGAAAGACAGGTACTTTCTCAGATGGGGAAAGTGATAAGACTGACCCGGCTTTGAGATCCCATTAGGACCAGATCAATGGCACCTGAATTTGGACCCACATGCCCCTTAGTAATCCAAAGAAAGAGTTCCAGAAGTGAGTGGGTGCCACCTTAGAGAAGTTCAAGTGACCTCTCCCTGTGCTTGTTCCTTAAGTTCTTGAGTGACCTTGACTGAACACCTNCTAGTTTATTGACTAATTGTTATAACTGAAGTTACACAGCCATAATTTCAGGTAATACCAGATGTTTTCAAGGTAGGCTGAATGCCTGGCAAGTTGAAAATGCAGTGGAAAGTGTGAGTCAAACTATGGGGCTTTTTGCATTAATTTTGCAGACAGACCTGAGATTATGAACGTACAGTGGCATTGACCTGTTGCCATTATTTGCACTTTTCCTTTGCGGTTTCTATTATTATCTATTATTTCACTGTATTTTTAATGAAAAAAAAACACCCAACCCTGTTTATTTTTATTTGAAGAATACTGAAGGACTTTGCTAACTGAAAGAATTCTTAGTATGACATGGATATCTAATATTCTGTGCATGAAAGGTAAAAGAAAAAAAAACAGCATAAGAAATCTCTAATGTTGGCATTGAAAATGCAGCAAACGCAGCCAGCAGGTGAGGTCAGATAAAGAGTGCTACTGTAGGTAATTGCCACTACTTTGGGAACTGGTGAGGGAAAACTTAATTCTCTGGGCTGAAATTTTGTCATGATATCCATTTACCTCTAAGCTTGCAAACGGCACACTGGCATCTTAGGTGACTTTACAGTTCAAAGGGGTATTGTGCTTCATCCAAGCTCTTGAGTGTTAATAAATAAGTGAAATATAGCAGCATAAAAACATGGGGGAGCTTTTTGATGTAAATTTACACATTTGTACAGTTGTGTTAGCATTGGAACAGGCTGCCCAGGGAAGTGGTGGAGTCACCATCCCTAGAGGTATTTAAAAGATGCGTAGATGTGCCGTTTGGGAACACAGTTCAGTGCTGGACTTGGCAGTGCTGGGTGAGTGGTTGGACCTGATGATCTTAAAGGTCCTTCCCAACCTAAATGATTCGATGATGGACTGAGAGCCATGTACCGTATCAATATTTAGTGAGCTTTTTGCAAATAAATAGTAACAACTCCCAAATCTTGCTGATACGTTTCATCCTAGTACTCTACTCTCTTTGTGTTTTAATAATTCTTTTACAGTCCAGTGATTTTCCTGATATCAC